>JAFJYI010000368.1:0-578606 GCA_019022655.1 Acacia acuminata
AAAGGTATTGGATTTAGGTTTAAAAAGAGATTTTCTACCCCCAACAGAGTTGATTTTGAAGTAACATCAAATAAAGTAAATCTTCTTGTTCTTGGGTTATTCACTTGTGTTATTGAAACTTTATTGATATGCCACCTAAGCTTGAAGATATAAAAAGTCTAGTAAACTTAAAGTAGTATTAGGTGGACCCTTAGTAATAATAACAAATCCACTAGAACTTGTTGGGGTGACTTGTAAAGCGAGTGGAAAACTTGATTGTCAAAGATCGTGAGATGATGGCACATTGAAAGAGATTTGTCAGGCTCTCTCAAAATAACCAGGATTTAAAGATTTGTAGTATAGGAAACTCGAATCGTTTCTCGAGGAACTCACAATGCGGGTCTAATATCAACAAGAAACACAAGTAACCAAAATGGGGGGGTTTTTCAATGTAACAAAAACGAAGCCAAGCTAGAATAGAATATAAGAAAACGAGATTAATCAAATAAACAAAAGATCAACCCAGGATTTCGAATTCCACCACTTTTCTTCCTTGGATGAAACAGATTTATAACCGAACTCGTAATCGACTTTGGACAACCGAAATCTCCGCATTTGTCCTTTTAAATTCCCTCAATTGAACAATCATTCAGAATTTATTTGAATCAGTGGCATATCATTGCACGATCGCACAATAATACTTTAACCTAGTTCGAACTACATCCTCGAGAAATATCGATCTGGGTTTTTGATCAAAAACCCAATCCAAATCCAGAAATCGAATCCGATTAAAGAATGCAGAAACGAGTTAGATGGTTACCGATTAAGCGTGAGTCCTCTGGATAGTGGAATCCTTAATCCATGGGCCGATCAGAGAGATTTAGCCAAGTATGGTTGGGCAAAAGACAAAAGAAAAGATGAAGAGGAATGCCATAAACATGATGGACAACTCAGAGAATCTAATTTACTCCGAAAATCTCATAAAGCGTAATGTTTAATCTGTTTGCGGTCGCCAACTAAGTTAATCTAAAAGAGAATGAAATCTAGGGTTTCAAAATAAGCCCAATATCGAAGCCTCTAATAACAATTGGTCTTTTATTATAAAATTCGAGCCCAATAAAAATTCAGGAAAACATGTCTGCCTTTAGCTCCAATTTCGTCCATCTTCTTGTACGAATCAGCCTTTCGAGTCTTCATAACAATCATAGCTCTCCGAATCATCTAAAAAAACGAAAGAAGAATCAGGCTAATCGGTTATCTAGATCAAAAGTTATGGCGAAAATACTAAATCATCAAATCTGGAATTTAATCATAAAAATAAATTAAATCCAATTAAAAGCCCAAAGCCCAATTAAGTAATAAAAATCATTATTTATTGATTAAATATTCCTAAATTACTAACCAAGAGATACAAATAAGTGAAATAATATTTAATTATCACACATGAGGTCACAAGCTTAGACAATTATGGTGCGTGCGTGTGCATTACGCACTGCTTAGAATCACGTCAAACCCCCGAGGAAGCACCGATCGATGTTTTCTGACCACTTTGGGCTTGGCAGTGTAGTCCCACTCACCTCCTACAGTTAACCCAAGACTCACCAGAAAACTTCACTGCACTGTTTCTCTCTGCCTCACAGTCACTCACTATTACTCTCCCTTTCCATGGCTTCAGACATATGTCCTAAGCTTTGATACCATATTGATCAGAGGTATCAAAACTCTCTCCCTTTTCATGGCTTCAGACAGATGTCCTGAGCTCTGATACCATATTGATCAGAGGTATCAACACTTTGTTACTCTCCCTTTCCATGGCTTCGGACAAATATCCTAAGCTTCTGATACCATATTGATCAAAGGTATCAACACTCTATTACTTTCCCTTTCCATGACTTCGGACATATGTCATAAGCTCTAATACCATATTGATTAGAGGTATCAACACTCTGTGTATTATGATATATTAGATGAAGAAAGGTTACAATATATATACGCTAAGTGATAAATCTCAATTTTAATATATTTTATTCCTCCTCATTCATTTATTTTGGTGACTATTTTAGGCTAATTTAGATTTATTAGATAATATTTGGATTGTTAGCCAATTTTAGGAAATAATATAAATCAGAATTAATTATGAGATTATTGGGCTTAAATTATTAATATTCTCGATTGATATCTTGTGATTGAATAATATTTCTATATATATGATAAATCACAATTTTATTTAATTCTTGCAAGACAAGGAAAAGTATATTATAAGATCCTACGATGTAGAATTGACCTTGGAAGTTAAAAGAAGATCTAATGGTGGAATTTTGTTGGGCTTTGGAATTTTAATTGGCTCAAGTTTAATATCCAAAGCTCTCTCCTCCGCCTATTAAAAGAAGACCTAGCCACCAAATTGACGGACTTCCGCACGCTCTCTTTGCCTTATCATTATGACTACGTGTTGAGCAGATATATGAGGTGGGATCACTTTCTTCTAATTATGAGTCTCGCTTGGAGAGCAAAATTGATAGGCTTACATCTGTTGTGGAAAAATGGCTAGTCCCATATGCAAAATTCTTCTAATATGGTCAATCCTATGGGGCCCTCTACTCCTTTTACCCCACAACCTATGTCTTCTGCTTTAATAGGGCCACTCTGTCCTATTTGCTCTCTAGCCACTCATGCTACAAACTCTTGCCCCTACCTGAATGACGGAGCTGAATCTTGCAATGCAATATATCCTTCTAGGCCCATGACTCAAGGTGGCCAGATATATGATCTATATTCAAATGCATATAATCTTGGATGGCATGATCACTCAAATTTTGGATATGTCAATCAAATTGTTCCAGTTCATGACGAGCATTTAAGATTATCAAACAAGCTGGATGTTATCATGAAACTCCCTCAAGACAAGGGAGAGCAGCTTCAAGCTTGAGACACTCAAATAAGGGAGTGGTCAAATGCAATTAACAATCGCCAGAGTGAAGATTTAGAAGTTCAAGGTGAATTTCCATGTGGTAATATACTCTCACCCTCTAATGATTCATCCCTTTTTTCTCTCAAATGATGGGATGATTGGTACATTAGCTGAGTATGCATGCACCGATGTCGTTTCTAAATTGAATAGTTCTATTGACTTAAATTATATTTGAATCTTGTAGTGTATGCATTGATACTTCTTCTCATGTTTCCAATCCTATAAATTCTATTGATTCGGATGAGGAAGTTGATGAAGAAATTATTGTTGACACCTCTAACACTATTGATTTTAAGGATACCCTGCTTCACACTAACCATGATGATGTTTTGAATGAAGGAAATAATATCTCTATTGATTTTATTGATTCTACTCATGATATTGACATGACTATTGTTAGTGGGGATACTATTAAAGATAAGTGTGGGGGAAGCCTTGATTTAGATATGCATTTAGAGGGTCAAACCATATTGAATCATGATGTTTCACAGGTAGAATTTGTCTTGTGTGATAATTTGAGCAAGCATGGTGAGATCATTTTGAGTGATCACTTGATTCATTCTTTAGAGAATTTGACTCTTACTAAGGAGAGTCATATTAATTTTGTGGGTTGTTCAAAATATCTGGAAGTTCCAATACTTTTTGTTGGTCAATTTGTTTTGGGATCTTCCTTTATTCTTGATCAATCGAGTTTTATTGATTATATATATATGGGACGAGATACTACTTGGTGTTATGATTTTATGCGACACATGGATTGATTCCTCCTATCCAAACACCTTCTATACTTGATTTGAAACGTTATCTGCGCATCTTAAAAAAGGAGATGCTTGCTGAACATCAAAAGAGGACATCACTTGTGCTTTCATGTGACTTACAACCAGACAAGGGAGAAAAGCCAATTATGCTACTTCATTTGAGCCTCCAAGCTTTTAATAGTCTCGGTCGTATTCCTTCCTTACTCTTTCACTTGCATTCTTTGGTTGTTATTGGTTAGACTTATATTTTGCATTGAGGACAATGCATGATTTAAGTGTGGGGAAGGGATTTTGTTCTTACTTTTGGTTTTTGTTTTTTGTTTTCAAAATGAGAAAAATAAAAATATTTTAGTTTTTACTTTGGTTTTTGTTCCTTGTTTTCAAGAAAAGAAAGAAAAATAATGGTAAAACTATAAGTTTTAAGTGACTTTAGTATGATGCATTCTTGATTTGAAAAGTGATTGATCATGTTTTGAGTTGATGAACCTAGTGGCAATGAATTTGACTTTGGTGAATTTAGGCTAGTGATCATATTCCTAGTGAGATTTTGAGCCTAATACATATTTGTGTATTATGAACCTAGTGATCATATTCTCTTTACTTGATCTAGAACTTGACTTGAATCTTATTTGAGGTGACATTTTATGCTTTTGTATTCATAAAAAATGATAAAGGCATTCATTTCATTTTAGCCGATAAGCCAAGTAGCCTACCTTTTTCATATATATATATATATATATATATATCCTTTGTTTAGCCCCTTTGAACTTATATTATTATTATTTTTCCCATTTTGACTACACCCACACCCAAAAAAAAAAAAAAAAAAAAAAAAAAAAAAAAAAAATCTACCCTTTTGAATGTCTTGGGAGTTGAAGAACATTGTATTATCTCTTTTAGATGGAAGAACATGCATAAAGTTAGGAATTGGGTCATTGCAAAAGATATGGAAGGTTATCTTGACAAAGGAAAAAACAAAAAAAGGAAAAAAAAATGAAGGGAAAAAAAAGAGAAAAAGAAGAAAAAAGAGAAGGAAAAAGAAAAAAAAAGAAAAGAATGATGACTCAGTTCAGGTTTGGTTTAGTTTCTTGCATCCCATATTCTCTATTGTATCATTCTCTTCATCTTTTAAGATATTCAACTTTGTTTTTCCAAACACCGTATCCTTCTTTTCTTAACATTAGCCCCATTACAACCTAATAAAAGTCCTTTGGATTTATGCATACCTTTGCTTTATTAGTGGTGGAGAATTTAGATTCTTGTCAAGCCTATGGAAAGAGTATTGGATAGGGATGAATTTGAGTGTAAACACAAGCCTATACACTTTTAAGTAAAGAGTGACATACACATTATCCTTGGAGAGAGATTTCTAGCTTAGGTTCCCCTTTGTCAAGTAAATTGCCATGATGTTTGCTCTCTTAATTTATGAGAAGATCACTTGGACATGAGAGGTGTTGAAATACTTTTGTTTACTTTTTACTTGTGATTGGAACATTCACTATTGAAGCTTTAGTTTGTTTTTGTTTTTATTGTTGTTCTCCCTTGGTCTTGATTTGTTTTGCCCAAGAGTGCAAATGATAAGTGTGAGGGAGTTGATAAATCTCAATTTTAATATATTTTATTCCTCCTCATTCATTTATTTTGGTGACTATTTTAGGCTAATTTAGATTTATTAGATAATATTTGGATTGTTAGCCAATTTTAGGAAATAATATAAATCAGAATTAATTATGAGATTATTGGGCTTAAATTATTAATATTCTGATTAATATCTTGTGATTGAATAATATTTCTATATATATGATAGATCACAATTGTATTTAATTCTTGCAAGACAAGGAAAAGCATATTAGAAGATCCTACGATACAGAATTGACCTTGGAAGCTAAAAGAAGATCTAATGGTGGAATTTTGTTGGGCTTTTGGAATTTTAATTGGCTCAAGTTTAATATCCAAAGCTCTCTCCTCTGCCTATTAAAAGAAGACCTAGCCACCAAATTGACGAACTTCCGCATGCTCTCTTTGAGAGAAGCACAGAGGCAGCCGCAACACGTGAAGGAAGAATTTCTATGGAAGCTTAAGCTCTTTTGGGAGGCAACTTGGGAGGAGCATGGAGGAAGCTAAGGCTTAGGAACTTACACTTGAAGATCATAAGGGAGTGATGTTCTTTTTATCCTCTTAATCCAAACTTGAGGTTCTTTAGTTTTAAAGGGTTTCAAGTTGTGTTAATTGAGAACAATTTAGTTTTAGATTGTAAACATATTTCTTTTGGATTGGATTGATAATTTGAAGTTTTTATATTTGAGACAATTGCTGGAGTTTTGTTTGCAACATTTGGATTGTCAATTGAATTAATAATTGAGTTTCGTTATTGATTTAATTGTCAATTGGGTTTATCGATTTAATTGTTTAATTAAGTTGATAAATTATCTAGTTGTTTTATTGGGTAATTGTAAACAAGATTTCCAAGATTATTTTGTGATTAGTTTTTAATGAGTTTAATTAGTCACCGTTTATTTCATTATGAGTTTTCTAGTAGAATATGTGTTATTGAGCTAAAAGGTTTCCCATGTTCAATTAGGTAATTAAATTCATTAATGTCTCTTTGATCTAATTAATAAAATTGGGCTCAGAAGTTAACTTCATGCAATTCCTAAGTTGTCCCCTTTATCATCATAACTGAATTAAATATGTTATTTGATTTGCTTTTAATCAATTTTCTTCTTAGGAATTTAATAATTCTCTTATAACAAAAACCCCCAAATATGCATTCTCATCTAGATTAGTTCCATTCTCATATAGGTTTTAGAGTCATTTTCATCCCGCATTTAGTTAGTTTAGTTTCATTTCATTGCAATTTTTATCACTTAAAGAAAACCCACAGCTTGTTCCTGGGAGAATGACCTAAGTTGACCCTAAAACGCATATTTAATTAGGACCTAGTTTAATTGATTGCTTTAGCGATAAAAAGAAGCTCATCACTAAGCAAGAGAGAATAAAGGAGGGAAATTAGGGATTACAATAAAGACTAATAAAGCTGTTATCAAAATCCTATAATCAAGGGATCCTAATAAAGCTAATTTATTTCATAATATTCTAACGAGATGTTCCCTCAACGATAATTAAGGAGGAGGGAGAAGGAGAGCATTAAGGAATATAACTAGTGTATTTTAGAAAATACATGTCATATTAACTAACTAAACTAACTTCATTAATATAATCAAATTAGATAAATATGCCTTACAATAACTACCGAAGGAGTAATAACTTAGGTGAGGGAATTTTTTCCCCCTCTGTTGAGGTGAGGTCTCCAATTAGGTTTAAAAAAAAAAAAAATCCACCCCCAACATATTTGATTTTGAAGCAACATCAAATAAAGTAAAAATCCTGTTCTTGGGTTTTTCACTTCGGTTATTGATTAATGAAACTTTATTGATATGCCATCTAAGCTTGAAGATACAAAAAGTTAGGTAAGCTTACGTAGTATCGTAGTGACCCTTACTAATAACATATCCATCGAACTTGTTGAGGCGGCTTGTGCAGTGATAAAGGATGGATAAGCATAGTGAGTACGGTCTTTAACATAAGAGCTATTTGACTTTTTTTTTTTTTTTTTTGAGATTAAGGTAGTCAAATAAGTTACATTAAAGTATTTATATTTATTATTTTTCTCCAAATTTATTTATCTAACTTATAAATTAATATATAATATAATAATATGTGTGTGTGCGTATTGTTTAACTAACTTATTTAATTTTTTAAATCTTTTTAAATAGAGTTAACTAAGCTCTTATATTAAAGATCGCAAAGAGAGTTATAAGTTTTGTCTTCTTCAAGACCGTCTAGGGTTAAGGAGCGAAAATATACATGGGTTTTTCCCCCAAGAGCGCCCAGTACCCCGAGCTTTTTTCTGGAGCAAAAGTACACACGTGGTTACGTTTTGGAAGCAAAAATACCACGGGCCGTTAGTTGACCAGACCTTGACCGTTAACTTGAATGAAACGCTTACGTGGCGCTAATTTGGACTGACAAGAGGATTTGAACACTGACGTGGACGCTGATGGAAAGTAAATAATTAAAAAAAAAAAAAAAAACTAAAGTACCCCCCACTGGTGGGCCCTCCAAATCAGCGCCACGTCAGCGTTCCATCCAAGTTAATGGTCAACATCTGGTCAACTAACGGCCCGTGGTATTTTTGCTTCCAAAACGTAACCACGTATGTACTTTTGCTCCAGAAAAAAGCTCGTGGTGCTGGGCGCTCCTAGGAGAAAAGCCCGTGTGTATTTTCGCTCTTTAACCCAACTGTCTATACATGTTTATTTCTTATTTCCTAACCTCGAAACACCCAATATGTTAGGGCTCTAAATAGCCAGTAAAGTTGCCTAAAAAAGACGGTAAGAAACACAGAGAAAGAGGAGCCAAACTCCCTTGTGACTTTTTGGTAGAAGAGATGTGTGGGGATCCGTAGTTATCATTTTGTTGGAATATAATGTGATAAAATGAATGGGCGGTATATAATTATACTCCTTTGTGTCTAATTATAAGCTTAGGTTATTTAACAAAATAGTTAAATTTAGTTAAGAGTAATAAATATGTATTTTCTTTTTCTTTTTTTCGTTGACAAGGGATATAAATATGTATTTTCTTAATTCTACCTTTAGTTATAAAGAGAATAAGTGAGAGAGACTATAAATGCAACAAATACCGTGAAGGAGTAAAGTTAGAAGGAAAAAAAACACAATAAATATTTTGATAATCCTAAAATAAAACAAATATTTTAAGAGTTGCACCCATTCATAAATTTAATAAATTCGATGCTTGTATTTAAAGGACGGAAGGAGTGCTTTATTAGAATTTTTTTTTGTTAAAAATCAAAATGCATTAAAGATCAAATATTTGTACAATACATTTCTACAATCATCCTGGGAACATGATCCGAGAATCTTTCTAACCTGAGTCATTAGATATGCATAAGTAAGAAGATAGAATTTGCGGATACATAAAGAATCTCACTCACATGCGGTATGTATTTGTTTGAAATTGTAATTAGGACTTTTAAAAATAGCTTTTCAATTGTAATTTACGGTATATGAGGTAAGTATGTGAGACAAATATTGTCTCGATATATGGGAATAAGCATTTTTAAGGGCCCTAAACATGATTCAATAAACAAGCACCTAGTCATGATATGCGCCAAATTCACCAATCATCCCAATTCCCAAACAAACATGGTTGTTTTCTTACTTCTCTTTCTGTCTTGTCTCTCTTGCTTGCTCGTGTGGTAGATCTGTCTTCCGATTTCTCCATCTTTGTTATCGCATTTTAATTTCAGAACCTCATTACTTTTTTCCTCAATGGTTTTGGTTTCAATTCATCCGCTAATGCATGTCTCAGCTTCACTGTTTGACTTTGTACCCCAATAGTTATCACTTGTCAGTTTAGATTTGCAATCTTAATTGCGATTATTATAACTGTTATTGTTGTTCTCCTTACCTGGATAGTTGGGGATAGAGTAATTAGGATAGTGTAATATTGTTGCGGTTTACCTTATTCTCCATGTTTCTTGGAATCGGAAGAGAAAATGTGAAGCAGTTGCATGCAGAGGATATTTGGGCTAATTGCTTCCACATAAAAAGATGGAAAATATCAGGCACTTCATTTCCATAATAAAAATCTATTTTCAAATATCTTCATGTAAGTGAAGGATAAAAGGGGAAAAAAGATGAACTAGAATGGTACAGAAATGTATTATGGGAGCTTAGGAGTTGTTGTAATTGATTGAAGATCAAAATATTGAAGTATGGAAAATTGGACATTTCTTACTCTCTTAAATACATTGAGATAAATTAGTTTTTTGGAATTATTACTTTAACAACCCGATTTAGAATTTTCATGTTTCATACAACTTTATGGAGTTTAAACTTCTCATGTTGCATGAGAAGAAGAAGATTCCTACACATATATGAAATAGTGGGACCCATATATATATAAAGGGTTTAAACTTCTCATGTTGCATGAAAAGAAGAAGATTCCTATAAAGTACACACACATGAAATGGTAGGACCCACATATATATATAATAATAATTATATATATATATATATGGGTCCCACCATTTCACGTGTGTGACATGAGAATACACTTCTCCTACAACATGAGAAGTGTTTTTCCCTATATATAATGCTAATTATATATATATGTGAGTCCCACCATTTTATGTGTATGTAACATGAGAAAACACTTCTCCTACAACATGAGAAGTGTTTTTCCCCAACTTTATATGGGATTTTTCCTTAAAAAAATGGATGGTTTACATTTAATATTTTATAAAATTATTATTTAAAACATAAATGAATAAATTTAAAATGTTAAAATATTAACTCATAAGTTAATAACTGCAATACCGACAAATTTATAAAATACTACTACAATTTTAGTTTTATAAAATATTAAATCTAAATTATCTATCTATTTTTTAATCTGAGGATGATTATGAGATTTTAAGAAGAAAATGAGAAAAAAATTATGAGATTATCCTCTTTCCTATTTTATGCAAAACACAATCTCCATATATAATTTATTTGATAAATATCCTGAATGATTTATATTTTTGAAAACTTCTCTCCTCTTAATACAAGCCATACGTGAAACAAATATAATTGGGAGGAGTTTAACCTATACTCTCAGTATTTTGAATGAATTTAGTCTTTATTATTGGTTAGGGAAGATAACAAAAATATATTTGGGGAAAATGACAGAAAAATACCACTTAAATTTTAAAATCCTGTTAACAACAACAGTAATAGAATTAACACGAATAATAAAACAATGGCAAAATTCTCATATAAAGATGGTTGAAATGAGGAAATCCCATATAAGGTTGGTAAATTTAACAAATCTTAAATTAAGTTAATTACATAATCTAAAATATTTAAATATTAGTTATTTTTCAATAATACCCTTAACAGTTAGTCAAAAAAAAAAAAAAAAAAAAAAAAGAGGAAAGAAAAATCCAGAGTCGAATGTCGTTACCATCGTCTCTCTCTTCCTCTCTCGTGCGCCTGAGGGGTGTGAAGGACGCCATAGAAGTGGCCGCTTTCACCACCTTGAGTGTTGCACTGTAATTTCTGCCCTACAAAGACAACAACGGTGTACGTGTTGAACTGTAATCACTGCCTTGCGTTGACGACTAGTCTGAGTGCAGCACTGTAATTTCAATGTTCATAGCCATTCCATTTAGTTACTTATAAATCGTAGCATAATTGATTATCTTGAAAACTTAAAGTGAGGCACTAATCTAATGGTCTATTATAAAGAAAAGCAAAGTGTTTTTGTTCATCTGCTTTATTTTTAAAGTTGAGTTGTGCTAGCCTTGTTATTTTTCCTGGACGTCTTCAAATTTTTGAGTTTCCCAGAAAATTGCTGGCTTGCTCTAGGTATTCCAAGTGGCTGAATCAAACCACAGGGTTCGCCTTCTTAATCAGTGAAGGCAGCAACTATGAACTGAGTGGAACCCTTACCATAACTGATTCAGCCATCTCATTCTTGTTCATGGCCATAAACAGGGATCCTCGCGGCGATAGTAGCAGCTTCTAACGGCAACATAAGCGGCAAATTCTCACGGCGAAGAAAGCGGCAACTTTTCCTGGTGTCATTCACGCTCCTTAAGGAGAGAGAGACGATGGTAACGAGTGTGACATCTCGACTTCTAGCTTTTCCTTTCCTCTTTTCTTTGGACCATGAGTTAGGGTTATTATTGGAAAAAAAAAACCAACATTTCAATATCTTAGATTGAGTAATTAACCCAATTTAAGATTTATTGGATTTACCAGCTTTATATAGGATTTCCCTATTTCAACCGTCTTTATATGAGATTCCCCCTAAGGGTTAGTTTGGATTGAGGGGAGGGGAGGGGGAGTAAAGTTTTGGGTTAATAACCCAAAACTTTACTCCTCGTTCCCTCTCCTTTCTTCAATCCAAACTAACCCTAAAACAATTGGTAACTTGTTTGAGAAATTATCTATTTGAGATTTTGAAATGCAAGTGTTATTTTCTTGAGATTTTCCCATATATTTGCAACAATTTGCCCCTTTTATTACTCTCTAGTGAATTTAATTGTTCAAATCCATGACGATATCTTTGTTTTTTGAAAAAAATAAGACCATGAGTATAATCTTTGAACAAGGGAGCAAGGTTTCTCTAGTGTGCCTTAATGGTAAATTTGATCTATAAAATATGGGGTTAACACTTCTCATATTACATTAGAAGAAGAAGATTCTTATACACACATAAAATAGTGGGACCCACATCTTTTTAAAAAAATAAAAAAATCAAGCGTGGAAGTCGACGTAACTATAACATGAGGATACACTTCTCCTACAACATGATAAGTGTATTTCCCTAAAATTAATTATAATTGTTATTATTATTTTTATTAAAAAAATTTAAAATATATATATATATATATATATTCTTTCATTCAAAATATAAGTAACTTTCAAGATCCAATGTTGTATATAGAAAAAGGTTCTAATTTTGTCCCTGTAAATCTGTCTTATCTTTCTCAAGATCGAATGTGTACTAATAATAAGACAAAATTATAGAAAGTAATTATTAACTCTTTTGATAAGTTGTGAATTAAGAATTCCTCAAAGTTGCCCTACCTTTTGAACGAATAGAGTACATTTTTGAAAACATTTGTCAAAATTCCTATTGTACAATTAATAATTGGCAAATGATCCTTGAAATCCGGGGGAAAAAAAATCATTTACTGTATGGTACTTTCTATACCTTTTGACAAAATGTCCTAATATTTTTAGGGAGAATTACACACAAGTCTCAAGAAAGACAAAAAAATACAATAAGGTCCCATAAAATGACCAAATTACTCAGAAGTCCCTAAGGACTTCTGTGTAATTATTTGCCAATTGTAAATTGCCATTTTGGACAAGGAAACACACGCATAAATCGACTATCATCTCCCTCTCAATAGATTCAGCCCTACTCTCTAAACCGGAGCCGTTCGACTGAGCCCTTCGACGCCATTCCACCGAGAGACCTGCGTCGCGGTGGGATTGTGCGAGAGTCCCTACATCGTGAAGCTTGGGTGGTCCTCGGCAACTCGTCTCCTGCATCGTGGAGTTCGGGGATTTTTTGTATTCTTCTTTCTTTTTGGCCTGGTTATATATTTGGGGAGTGAAGGATTGAAATTCTTTCTACGGTTGGGTGTTCAAAGAAGGAAAGGAAATGAAAAACAACAAGAGGAGCCAAAATCGATGCATGTTTCTTTGGTGTAGTTCGAAGCTATTAACAAAGCGGCAAAAGCATAAATTAAGCAAACATGCATCGATTTTCAAAAGTTGTTGTTAATGTATGCATTTTTCGTTGTTAATAGCTTCTGAACTACACCAGCAAACATGCATGCATCAGATTTTGCCTCCTCTTGTTGTTTTTATTTCCTTTCCTTCTTTGAACACCCAACCGTAGAAAGAATTTCAATCCTTCACTTCCCAAATATATAACCAGGCCAAAAGAAAGAAGAATACAAAAAATCCCCGAACTCCACGATGCGAGACGAAGGTTGCCGAGGACCACCCAAGCTTCACGATGCGGGGACTCTCGCACAATCCCACCGACGCAGTCTCTTGGTGGAATGGCGAACGGCTCGGCCGAACGGCTCCGGTTTAGAGAGTAGGGCTGAATCTATTGAGAGGAGATGATAGTCAATTTATGCGTGTGTTTCCTTGTCCAAAATGGTAATTTACAATTGGCAAATAATTACACAGAAGTCCTTAGGGACTTCTGAGTAATTTAGTCATTTTATGGGACCTTATTGTATTTTTTTGTCTTCCTTGAGACCTGTGTGTAATTCTCCCTATTTTTTATAGGGTTACAGTAGAAAACCCATAAACTTTTATTCAAAATTACGTCTAGCACTATATATAAATATATATATATATATATATATATATTAATTGTGTAAGAAAACATATGTACATCTAAAATAAGAGTAAAAATAACAACATTTTTAAATTATAAATTAATTATGGTTGTCTCACCCTTAACTTAGCATAGCAAGCTTGAGGGAATAATGCCAATCGCGACAGTGTTTGTTTTGCAAATTTCAAAACCTAGATTTAGAAAATAAAATATTGGTTTTGATAAGAGTTTCCAAACACTCTAAAAAATATCCAGAAGCTATTTTGCATCTAAACAATGATTTTGACGTCAAAACCTGGATTTTGGGAGAAAAAAGTATTTTTTTTTTTTAGATTTCTCTCTCTCTTGCCATCATTAGTATTTTTCAGTGTCAGTCAATATCTTTAATTGTCTTTTTAATACCCATCAACACCTTGAAATATTTTTTAGAGATCATTCATTTCCCTGAAATAGTTTTTCAATATCCTATAATAAATCTTCAAGATCATGAAGTATTTTTTCAAGTATCCTTAAGCATCTTTTTAGCCGTTAGTACCCTAAGTTTTTTTCAAGATTAGTCAAGTACCACACGAAATATTTTTCAAGATCCTAAAATAAATTTTTAAGACCATGAGAAGTATTTTTTTCAATATCGGTCGGTATTCTTAAGTCTCTTTTTCATACAGTTAGTACATGAAATATTTTTTCAAAATCATTCATTACCCTGAAATATTTTTTAAATATCCTAAAATAAATTTTTAAGATAATATTTTTTTCAATACCAGTTAGTACCCTTAAGTATTTTAATTTTGTACAAAAATTTATGTAATTTTTTGTATTTATTATGAAATTAATGTTAAAAATATTTAAAATACATTCTTATAATTTATATACAATTATACCAAAAGCTAATGTCATTTTTGATAAATTTGACTTTGAAAAAGCTATTCGATAACAATATCCAAACACCATCATTTTATCAAAATCTTTTTTTTTTCTAATAATCTATTCTACAAAAAGTTATTTTGAAAAAGCCATTTTATCTCATAAATTCCAAAAACTATTTTCCAAAAGTTAAATCCAAACGAGCAATATTGATCTATACATGATTAACAATATTCCTTTAATCTTTAATATAAGACATATTTACCTAATTTGATTTGATTAAGGAAGTTAGTTAATTTGACATGTATTTTCTAAGATACCCTAGCTACCTTCCTTAATTCCCTTATTCATTCTCCTTCTTGATTATTATTGAGGAAGCTTCAATAAGGGTAAGTTAAGAAAGAAAATACAAATATAAAAACTATGTCTTATCTTTAAAACCAAGATCAACCCCAAATATATCTTATATTGAGAACCAGGGAGAGTATTACACGATATAATACAAATATAATAGTTAACTCAAACTACATAACTTGAAGTTTTCCAATTTCCAACCCTAATTTTCAATTCTCACATTTAATTTTCAACACTTGTTCCAATCTCAAATCCAATCCAATCCACTTCTTATTACTTAGAGCTTCACCCAATAAACAGATGAAATTTGACCATTAATTAATATATCTAAACCAATTAATATTCAATATATTCTACCTTAAGATGTTAGCTAGTATCCTTATAACGTAATGACATGAAAACTTTTTCTATAAGTAGAACGTTGTGAATTCAATCATGCATGAACAATAGAATATCACAAATTGTTAGTGCTTCTGTACATTCTTATAATTAAAATGAAGAGTGCAAAAAAAGGCTTTAAGACCGCCTCATTTAGAGCGGACAACGGACACCGGTCTTAAAGGAATGACCGGTGGCGATTCCGTAAATATAAAGAACTTCTTGCACCTTAGGACCAATTTTTCACCGCTCTTAAAATCATTATTGAGACCGAACTAAAATACCACCAGTCTTAAAAATTGAGTGAAATTTCAATTACTTTCTAAATATATCTCATATAGCCGTACTTATATTTTTCGCGGTAAAACATAATAAGGAAAAATTTAAATATAAAAAGTCTAAAGTTTTAAGACCGAACTTACCAACAAGACGGTCTTAAAAGTTTTCTTTCAAGACCGGACATATGATACTTGCGGTACGAAAAAAGTTCATTAATATTAAGAACGGCGTTTTAAAAGGAACGGTCTTAAAGGTTAAACTTTTAAGATCGGACGTTTAATATGACCGAGATTAATGTAAATATTAAGACCGTCTCTTTTTCATCCGGTCTTAAAAATCCAAGCAAGTTATACATTTCTTCGCGCGAAAGCTTTTGTTACTCGTGGAGAACCTCGTTCGCGTTCGAAACCCTTCTGTTGCATTACCTCTCTTCCTCGCCCACGTACCATCAGCCCCTGTTACTCTCTCATTTGCTCGGGCATTCCTCTCTTCCTATCTCGAAAATGGACGGTGAAAACGAATCTATTCGTGTTAAACGCCGATTCTGGTGTGGCTGGTGTGAGTGAGAATGAACCCTCTTCATCTCACAATGAGGCTCGTAATCGCCCGCACGCCGTGGTAGAAAAGGCACACGAATGATGGAAGTGACCCTAAGTCGGACTTCGGGTCAAAGCTCGAGATTGGTTTGATGCAAGGTTGGAACTGTCGGTCCTAATAAAAGCAAATATAATAGTTTTGTAAAATTTGCTCTAGCACGCGGCAAGGTTAGCATCTTGATAGATGAGTGGAAAAGTGTGGACTATAAGAATGTAAAGGATCCTATTTGGGAGACTATAAAGGGTTACATACACCGTCCCGATCATCGAAGTTGAAAGACAAGACATTGTCTTATTGTGCTGATCGGTGGAGGAAGTTTAAGACCTTTCTCGCTAACACGTATATTTTCTCCGATGTTCCTTTGCCAAACATCCTTGGGAAGTTTACACATTTATTGATGAACGAATTTGGCGACAATTTGTTCTTCTCGCGGACCACTCGAAGCTCGGTGAGTATATATTTAGTTTTGTTTTCCCTTTTGTTTGCTTATTAACTTTTGTGCGGATATGTGAATGTTATTGTGTTCATCTAATCCCGTTAGTTATATAATAGTTCGGTGTGTGAATAGAAGTATACATTTCTGCCTTTGTCTATGCAAGTCGATATGTCAACCCCGAAAAGGTAAATTATTGCGATGAGAAGGTATTAATTGTGTAATGGTTTGTCTTGCAAAGGAGGAAATGAATAGTCTTAAAAGGGGGAAACTTTATATACCCAATTGTTACTATCTAATGGGATCGCAGATCCCATGGATGCCTTAAAAAGGATCAAGTTTGTATTATTCTGTAAGCCTTTTGTCTATGCAAGTCGATATGTCAACCCCGAAAAGGTAAATTACCGATGAGAAGGTATTAATTGTGTAATGGTTTGTCTTATGCAAAGGAGGAAATGATCGAATAGTCTTAAAAGGGGGAAACTTTATATACCCAATTGTTACTATCTAATGGGACTGCGATCCTTTGGATGCCTTAAAAAGGATCAAGTTTGTATTATTCTCGTAAGCATAATTCTCTTTTGTTTCTTAACCTATCTATCTAGCTAGCACTACAAAACATAGCTCCAATTTCTTCTACAATTCTACATCTTCCTTAAATAAAATGTTGAAACTTGATGAAGTGAAGAATTTGACTCGTTTGATTGACGTTCATATGAAGGCGAAGTTCTCTAATTTTCGTTAGTGACATGCATGGCTGGAATTCATAATTAATAGATGTTTTCTATCCCGATTCACGAAAAGAAGGGAACAAGCACGGGAGATAGGTAGAAAGAATGATTGCCCTCATAGGGCTTCTCGCGGCGGATATCAAAAGGCCGAAAAAGATTTGATGGCTGCCAAGCGGAAGAGATTGGATGATGAAGCGAATCCAATCCTTACGTGATACATGCTCCTCCATCTCCAATACGTCGCGAGGAGTTGTGGTTGCATATTCGGCAAAAGCCAAGCGCGCCTACACGAGTGAACAAACTCGTCTAGTTGCTGAAAGAATTGTAAGTATCGTTATTGTTATTTTTTAGTTACTAAACATGTTTCATTACTAAGCTTCTCGTTATCCGTATCTTACGGGAAGATCTTAAAAACAAAGAAGCGAGAGGGATCTTTTGTGTCGGACGGGAGGAATGATGTTCGGCCGTTGCGGCCCGGAAAATCGGATCACCGGGGCGTGTAAGGGGGATTGGAGGACGGGTAGGCATAAAGCAAGTCTTTGGTACATCCAAACGCCATAGACAAAGTATGGTTACCGGGAGGAGATGGACCGGGCTGGCTGCTAATAAAGCTTCAATGACTCGCAATGTTTCAATCCGAGATGAGCCGGATGAAGGAGGAACCGAGTCACCCGAGGCGCTTTTTGAGCAATCGTCCGAGACCAAGTGTTCCCTTCACACTCACTGCCTCGTGGCAGCAGAGCACTAGAGGAGCTGCATTGATGGAGAGTCGAGCAACCTTGTGACCTTTATGTGGAGGATCCCGATCATCATGATGGACGATTATTGGTTGCAAAAGGACTGTTCACAACTTGGGATCAACTGTACACCACCAACAAATGCCCGATGATGAAGTCGAGTGTCGGTTGAAAAGGTGATCATTGATGCACGGCTCCTCTCCAAACCGATGAGCCGAAGCTTGTGAGTGATGTCAAGGGAACCTTCATCCCTTGGCCGGTGAAGCTTGTACATGTCTCTACCTTGCTCCGAAGCTTCAACCCCTCCTCCTCAAGTTCCATCCCCTTGTCGGGCTCCATCCCCTCCTCAAGCTCTATCCCCATCGCTAAGTTGGTCCATTTTTGCCAGGGGAAAAATAATCCGATCTAATGAAAAGTGGATATTTTAAGGATAAATCGTGGCTGTCGATGAAGTAGTAGGTGTCCCTCATCCTATGCCCGTTCAAGTTGACACCGTTGATGTTGAGTCCTCGCTTTGCTTCCTCGACAGAGCTTACCGATGCGGTTGTTCAACTTTTATGAAGTAAGTATCTTATGTCTATGAGTATATCATTTAAATGCATCGTTTAGACATACATACATATATATATTTCCCTGATCGATGTCATTATGGTAGGTTCTTGCATCATGAATTGGTTCAAAGGTGCAGGATCAACGATTTTGGATTCTTGTGCCCTGTCTATTCAAGTCAAACAACCATGGAGCGAGACGGGGAGTACATATCAAAGAGGTTGTGCTCGGTGATCGAGAAAGTTGTACTTTTTGCCATTCTTCCACAGTACATATCAAAAATCTTGTCGCAATTCACTTAATTCTGCTACATATATATATCACCGAGTATAGTTTGCGATGTGAATTTTCAGCCGCCACTGGCGTTGGTCGTCATGTGCATGGAGGAGCATAAAGTTATCTTCTTATGCTCCACTCACACCGAGCCATTAGCTACGTTGGTGCACCGTCAACGAGTAAGCATGTCATTTTGATTCCCTTGTCGACATCTCTCGCTGTGAATTTTAAGTGAATCATTGATAAATTTGTGATTTTGATGATAGTGCCATGAGGACCTTCCAAAGACTAGAAAAGAAAAGGCGTGCTACTCGGGACAAAGACCCCATATGGTACAAACCGAGAGGTTGGTACAATATTTAATTTGTAGCACAATCGCCTTGTGAACTTGGTCACCGAGCTATATATATGCTCTTATATATATTTCTTGTTCTTTTTAGACCCGTCGGCAACCATGGCGTCCAACTTATGTGGCCGCACGTCATGAAACACATGTATGATATTACAAGGCGAGGGGATACTAAATTAACGCAAAGGTAAATGTATTTGATGTTACATATTATGCAAGTTAATTCAGTTTGCGCTTCTTGTTACAAATGAAATATGCACGCAAGTTAATTCGATTCTTTGTCTTTGATGTTACGAGATGTTTCAATGCAAAACTCCCTTTCCCGATGATGAACCTGGAGCACATACGCAATGTGTTTTGTGAATATCTCGTATGGTCTGATCTTAGAGTCACAAAAAGGACAATAATTAATGTCCTAAATTCATTTGTAACTATAACTGTAGCAACAATAATCGATCTTACGTAAATTTGTTTATTTTTTTTGAACAATTCATTTGTAAATATACATAGGCAATGTAAAATTCAATACATAAATGTAGTTAATTTTTCGAACAATTTTCTTGTGTCCATTTTGGGTTTCTTAATGTATTATTGGATGGTGGATATAGCTATTTAATTTAGTGTTTGAAATCTGAGACTTTTAGGACCGTTCATTAACATCATGTCCGGTCTTAAAGGTCCACAAAATCTTCGGTCTTAAAGTATGAGACTTTTAGGACCGTATATTTCTCTAGTGTCCGCTCCTAAAAACTTAAAAACTTCATGAACTTTTAGGTCCGGACGTATTATAGAAGATCGGTCTTAAAAAGTCGCCCCGCCTAACTTTTAGGACCGTACGTTTTTATTTATGCGATCTTAAAAGTCAATTTTAAATACATCTTTTCGAGACAAATTAAATGGATAAATTTGAAGACAACTTAGAGGTTACGCGATCTGCTCAAGCTAGGTCCTTCATTATCATCGTTGTTACCTCTCCATGTGTAGAGCAGCATTATCGGTGTCCCTTTTATTTTGTCTTTTGTCTTTTTGTCGGAAAAAGAAGGAAGATAATGAAAAGGACACTTTGTTTCTAACATGGGGAGGTAAAACCGACGACAACGAAGGTCCAACCTTGAGACGAATAGTCACTTTTTTTGTTCTTATCCGAATAAGGTAAAAGCTCCTTTTTTTACGTATGTTCTTAACCGTATTCTGCGAATTTCGTTGTTGGATTTACACGAGGACAATGTTTTGTTTGTTTCCTTTTTGTCGGAAAAAGAAAGACGATAATGAAAAGGACAAGAGGCAATCGGATATGGAAACCAAAGTCGACAAAAATGGCGGTGTTTTTAGGACCGTCGATTTACTAACTAAAGTCTTCGTTCTTTTATTTTAGGTTTTTAGTCGCCATTATCCGTCCTTCATAGTTGCCTTGTTTATTGCTTTCCAGGTTCAGATAATGGGCTAAACTCGCACGAGAACAAAAATTAAAAATATTTTATTTTCTAAGTATCCCGACTTTTAGGGACCGTATATTTATTTAGTGTCCGCTCCTAAAAGCTTAAAAGATACATGAACTTTTAGGTCCGGACGTATTATAAAAGGTCGGTCTTAAAAGTCCCCCACTTAACTTTTAGGACCGCATGTTGTTATTTGTGCGATCTTAAAAGTAATTCCCCTTTAAATACTCCTTTTCAGACAAATTAAATGGTTAGGGTTGAAGACAACCGAGGTTACGCGTTCTGCTCAAGTTAGGTCCTTCTTTATCATCGTTTTTACCTTTCCATGTGTAGAGGCATTATCGTTGTCCCTTTTATTTTGTCTTTTGTCTTTTGTCGGAAAAAGAAGGAAGATAATGAAAAGGACACTTTGTTTCTCACATGGGGAGGTAAAACCGACGTCAACGAAGGTCCAACCTTGAGAAGAATAGTCACTTTGTTTGTTCTTGTCCGAATAAGGTAAAAGCTTTTTTTTGTATGTTCTTAATCGTATTCTGTGAATTTCGTTGTTGGATTTACACGAGGACATTGTTTTGTTTGTTTCCTTTTTGTCGGAAAAAGAAAGACGATAATGAAAAGGACAAGAGGCAATCGGATATGGAAACCAAAGCGACAAAAATGGCGGTGTTTTTAGGACCGTCGATTTACTAACTAAAGTCTTCGTTCTTTTATTTTAGGTTTTTTAGTACGCCATTATCCGTCCTTCATAGTTGCCTTGTTTATTGCTTTCCGGGTTCGGATAATGGGCTAAACTCGCACGAGAACAAAAATTAAAAATATTTTATTTACTAATTTTTTTACGCTGCCCTATAGGGCGCGATCACAAAAAAAAAAATAAAAAAGCAAAATAAAAAAGCAACAAAAAAAAACTAATCCCTCTCGTAGTCGGAAAGGGAGGGGCGTCGGAGTCGTCGGAGTTGTCGGAGTTGTCGGAGGCGTCTTGGCGGGATCGTAGTTCACGTCATTGGCGTGGAGTACCATGTTCGGCTTGTTGTTCATGGTATGAGCAAAGTTTGAACCAATTGGCCCAAACGTCGATCGATTTGATCGACGCGGGCCACTGAGTGATCGCACCAACCGCTTCACGGTCGGATTTGGAGGAGGCGGTGGCGGAGTGGCCGAGGTTGAAGAGGAGGAGGAGGAAGCGAGGACGGGGGAGCGGCCATTAGAGTGGGGCCGAGGTTGAAGAGGAGGAGGATGAAACGGAGGACACGGGGGAGAAGAATGTGAAGAAAGTACAAGTAACAACGGGTTTAAATAGAGAACCCGTCCGAACAATGTGAAACGCGGAAGCTTTAACGAGGAGACGCATTGTTCATCGAATACGAGGAGACGCCTAGTTGGGAAGTTTATCTCGGAAGCCGAAGAGACTCTGCATCATTCATTTGAACAGTGTGTAAGTACCGGGTAAATGATAAAAGGTCGGTCTTAAAGGTAAGACTTTTAGGACCGGACTTACTATAAAAGATCGGTCTTAAAAAATTATTTTATACCGCACACCTATAAGTACCGGGTTAATGATAAAAGGTCGGTCTTAAAATAAAATGAATTGCAAAAATATTAAATAATGGAATTTTATACCGCGTACCTATAACTCCTTATTAATTCCTCACTACCTCGTAACTCCAAACTACGTACGTGGCTATCGAGAACGGACTCGCCTATTAATTAACTCCTCATACCTCTCTGTCCCAATTTGCTCAAACCATGGTTAGATACAAGAGAACCGCTCGTAGGGGTGCTCTTAGTCGTGATGCTCGTGCCTTCCGTCGATCGTTATACGGTGCGCCTCCTCCATCGAGAGTCCGTCCTATTGTGACGAGAAGAGTCTCGGGTCGTTGGACCCATTGTTATTTCTTCGGATGATGAAGAGATTGCGACACCCTCCATCCTGCTCCCCCTCGCCAACCGGTTGGCCCCAAAGATGCCTCCGCCGACCCTCTCCTCTTTCCTCTAGTGATGCATTGTGGGTGATGCAACGAAGACGGGAACTTGCTGATCTCCCGGGAAATTAATCTTTGTTCACGCCGAAATCGCCAAGGCTTTGGAGGATAATAAGCTTTAGGAGATGTTTAGTCGATTCTTGTTTTTGATAATTTTCTGCTTGTTTTTGTTTTGTATTTTTTCTTGTGTACGTGCATATGCAAGTAATATATGTAATTAAAGAAACTCCAGTTTTCCTTTAATTTTTATTCATTCAGTTGCTGCGCTCGCCAAATCCTTTTTAGGACCGGAGTATTATAAAACGGCGGTCTTAAAAAGTTGTATATATAGAACCGTGTTCTTTTAATGAACCGGTTTAATTGTCTCAATTTAGGTCCGGAGGATTATAAAAGTCCGGTCTTAATAAAATCCCAAATATAAAACATGTCTCGCTACGTCGCGCGGAATATTAAATTTCCCTCTACGAACTTCTCTTGTCGCGCCTAAAGTGTAACTCGGGTTACGTCGCCACTTCGTCGGCCCGGGGTTCGCGTTGTACCTCTCGACAATCACTTTTCGGGGTTCCTTAGCTAAACGTCTATAGACCAAGCTGTAAGAGGTGTTTCGGTTATATAACTTTATGATTTTCCCGCTCATCGTTCGGGTTTTTCCTGGGTTGAGCGAAATCGATCAAATGTTCTTGTGGGTTTGTGTTGTTAATGGATATTGTATTTTGAAGATTATAATTGCATTTTAGACCTACCCAACTGACCAATAAATGTTTTTAGGGTACTCTTTCGTACGCAACATCAACGTTCGTGGCGGGAGAAGAAAGACTAAGCAAACGCATTTGAATTTATATGATACAAAGGTGAGTCCACAAGACCTTCACGCGATGCATTTAATTTCCTCGTCATGCATTTATTTTGGTTCTTGGATTCTCTGCGATACATTTATGACCAAAAGTTATTCTTCGTTCTGCATTTAATGAGCAAGTTTATCCGAAAAAAGGAAAAAAAGACATAACCGACATTTGAGCATATATATGTATGTTAAATCTTTCCGTCTATATATATAGGAATTCTACTATGGATCACAGTTGGATAAATGCTAAACGGATGAGTGTTGAATATCAGAATGGGGTGAGGGACTTTATAAAATTTGCTAAACAAAATGGCCATCTTTGAGGGTGGGAAGTTTTATTGCCCTTGTGTAAAATGTTTGAATGAGAGGCGACTAAGTCCGAAGTTATACACACACATTTAATTTGTGAAGGAATTTGTAAGACTTATACGGTATGGGTATGGCATGGTGAAAAAATACCAAGTGGGTCTCAACATAGGGAAGTGGCCTTTGATGATAATGACACGGATATGGATGATCATATAGAGGACATTATCCGTGATGTAGGAGAAGAGGCTTTTCATCAATCACATGCATATGGTAATATGTGCGGTGATGCGAGACCCTCTATACCGTGGGTGTAAAAAACACCAATTGTTGAATCTTGTATTGAAATTGGTAAGCTTGAAGGCACGTCATGGATGGAGCGACAAGAGTTTTTCGAAATGCTTGAGGCTTTTAAGGACATGCTTCCGGATGATAATGTGTTGCCGCATCGATACTATGATGCTAAGAAAATACTTTGTCCACTGGGGATGGAGTACAAAAAGATCCATGCATGCCCGAATGATTGCGTGTTGTATAGAAAAGAGTTTGAAGAGGAGCGAGTTGTCCGAAATGTGAAACCCCAAGGTACAAGTCAAATAAGGGGCCGGCAAAAGTGTTGTGGTATCTTCCAATCATACCAAGGTTCAAGCGGTTGTTTGCGAATGAAAATGATGCAAAAAATTTGAGGTGGCATGCAGATGAGAGGATTTCTGATGGAAAGCTTCGACATCCGGCCGATTCTTCTCAATGGAAGAAAATCGATCAATTATTTCCGAACTTCGGCGAAGAACCTAGGAACCTTAGGCTTGCCCTTAGCACGGATGGCATGAATCCATATGGAAGCCTTAGCAAAAGATACATAGTTCATGGCACGTACTACCGATTATTTACAACTTATCTCCAATGTTATGCATGAAACGAAAGTACATCATGTTGTCTATGTTGATTTCGGGACCGAAACAACCGGGAAATGACATTGATGTTTACCTTCACCCTTGATCGAAGACTTGAAGGAGTTGTGGGCGAAGGTGTTGATGTTTTTGACTCTTTCAAGAAGGAGGTGTTTAAAATGCGAGCCATGATATTTTGTACTATAAACGACTTTTCACAGATATGGGAACTTGTCAGGGTATAGTGTAAAAGGCCATAAAGCATGTCCGGTTTGTGAAGAAGGCACACGCTACCATCAACTTCAACATGGAAGAAAGACGGTTTATCTTGGACATAGGAGATTTCTTAGACGGGGCCACCCATATCGTCGATTGAAGAAAGCCTTTTTTGGTGGCCAAGAGTATGAAGATGCTCCGGTGGCATTGACTGGGGAGCAAGTTTATGAAAAGGTGAAAAATATCAATGTCGTATTCGGTAAAGGCGCAAAGTGTAGAAAAGAAACAAATATATGGAAAAAGAGATCTGTATTCTTCGATCTTCCATATTGGCGCAATCTTGATGTGAGACACGAGTATTGATGTCATGCATGTGGAGAAAAACGTATGTGATAGTATTGTCGGCACGCTTCTCAACATACAAGGTAGTTCCAAGGATGGTGTGAAGGCAAGATTGGATCTCGATAGCAATGGGAATACGCGAAGAGTTACATCCAAGGCCGATGGGAAGAGAACTTATTGTCCCCGGCTTCTCATACTTTGTCTAAGGATGAGAAACGAAGTTTTGTGAGTGTTTACATGGCACAAAAGTTCCCACGGGGTATTCTTCAAATTTTAAGAGGCTTGTATCGATGAAGGACTTGAAATTAGTAGGCCAAAAGTCTCATGATTGTCATGTCTTGATGCAACAACTACTCCCAATAGCTATTCGAGGCATCGCCGAATATGATCTTCGGGTCGTTTTGACTAGACTTTGTGTCTTCTTCAATGCGCTTTGTCGTAAAGTTTTTGAGATTGAAAAGTTGGATGAATTGGAGAATGAAGGATATCTTATCTTGTGCCACCTTGAGAAGCTTTTTGTTCCTACATTTTTTGACATCATGGTTCATCTAATTGTTCATCTAGTGAGGGAGATAAAGATGTGCGGCCCTATCCATTTACGGTGGATGTACCCAATTGAAAGATCTATGAAATTCCTAAAAGGGTACGTGAAGAACGCATACGACGAAGCATCGATTGTTCGAAATATGTTTGAAGAAGCCATGGAATTTTGTCAAGATTATTTGGCCAAAGTAAGACATATTGGGCTTCCAAAACGTCAAAGCATCTTTGATGGGGGTAGACGAGGGCTTCCGTAAAGAGTGTGGATCCCGATGAATTGTCACTAGTCCACTTGTACATCTTGAATAACGTCGATGAAGTTCAAGCCGGCATAGCTGCACATAAAGCAAATTGTAAGGAAAGAAAATCATCGAATGACTGAACAAAGGTTGATTAGGGAGCATAACGGAGAACTTTTGCAAACTGGTTCAAACAAAAGGTCGAGGGAGAGGAATGTGTTTTCGATACAATCAAATGGTTAGCAAAAAAGTGGTCCCGAGGTTGATGTCATAAGTTGGAATTCGTATGTGATCAATGGTTATACATTTTACACGAAGTCCCTAGATGATACGAAAGCACTTGTCCGGAAATGTGGTGTTATGTTAGAGGTGAATCTATGCACTTCTCCAGTTCAAAAGACAAGAGCCCTTTATTGGCGGTCATGCCATATTATGGGGTTATTGAAGAGATTTGGGAGGTGGACTATGTGAAAATTAGATTTCCCATTTTCAAATGCAAGTGGGTTAATGTCAATAATGGTGTTCGGATCGATCGGCTAGGATTTACATTAGTCGATGTCAATGGTAGAAGTTTTGGAGATGAACCTTTTATTATGGCGAGACCGAGGCAAAACAAGTGTTCTATATCACCGATCAAGAAAATAAAATGTGGTCTGTAGCTCTCCAAGGAAAGAGGGTCATTGATATTGATGAGGAAATGAATTCAAATTATGGTATTCCCGAGAGTACTCCTTTTTCAAGGGGTCTACCTAGGACATGAACGAAGAAGATGAAGCGGATAATGAACCCGCATAAGAAGTGATCATCAAGAAGGGATATGGGAAGATATCACTTTATAAAAGAGTCAATTCATAAGGTAATATTCATATGCGAGATTTCTTTGAAGACTTTAATTAAGGCTTTAACTATATATATTATATTCCTTCTATCTATGTTCATAGTTAATGTCATGACTATGAATTTTGTTCTTGTTTTATTTTTGTGGCGGGATCCGATCCAAATGGGCATGTTATATAAGAGGATGTTACGTTGTTGGGTGGGGGAATCGAGATGAAGGCATGGTGAATATTATTTTGGGCGCATGTATGTTGTACTTGTAACTTATTGTATTTGTAAGTAAGTTATCTTATTGTATGAATTAATTTAGGTGTATGTTGTAGTCATAGTAATCATTAATTAAGGGCCAAATAGCTCATGGTGAATAATATTTGTATTCTTTTTCCAATTCAATTTATTCAAATAATTGTTCATAGTTTGTAGCTTAAAATATCGACTTTTATGTCTTGGATTGGGTGGTGGATTTATGTATATATATATATATATATATAATCGGGAAGAAGAAGCGAGGGAAAAATTCGGGAAAATTAGGGAAATAATAAGCCGGTTTTAAATGTTCACTTGTTAAGACCGGATGTAATTATATGACCGGTCTTAAAGGTCGACACTTTTGAGTTTTGATATTAAACCCGGTCTTAAAAGTTGGTCTTTTAAGACCGGTATATTTAAAGTCCGGTCTTAAATAAAAATCTTTAAGACCGGATGTATTTATCATCCACTCTTAAAAGTCAGTCTTTTAAGACCGTATGTGTCTTGTCCGGTCTTATAATTACGATTTTTTAAGAGCGGCCTATTGTTTGACCGGTCTTAAAAGTCAAGCTTTAGGACCGAACAAAAATTATTTCGGCTTCATTTAGTACAACTTTTTAAGACCTAAGTTTTTAAATGTCCGGTCTTAAAAGAGTTTCTTTAAGACCGGTTCGAGTCCGGTCTTAAATGGTAGACTTTTAATAAAAATTTGGAACAAGACCGGTCGCATATCCGTCTTACGACCCCCTTTTGTCCGGTCTTAAAAGCCTTTTTTCCACTAGTGTAACAAGAAATTAAAGTTGCAAAGAATTTCAATTTTCAAGTAACTATATATCATGGTTGCACACAGTTGGCTCAAACATAAAATTATTGGTTAATTTGGAACGACGCGTCTACTAATCAGTCCAAATATTTGGTGATGTATGCACTTTTATATTTTAAAAGTTATACACAAATATATATACATACATATTCAATGTGAGGGAGCACATGATAACCAGTTCAAGTTCAAGGCAGGTGAGATAAATAGCACATGAATACATGATTCTACTAAATTTTTTTGCCGTGAGATTATTTCTATAATCGAGAAGTTATACATATAGTACGTGTGTATACACACATATATATATATATATCTGGCCTGGACAGATCCAAGCTATCGGAGGAAAATACAACTAAGAATAGCTATCAGATGCGAATGCTCCCTTAAGAATAGCTACCTTTTGCTTTTTAACTTTCCCCATTCCCTTATTCAAATCCAACTAGAAAGGAGAAACTAAATATTTATATGCAACAAAAAGTGGATTTTCCACCTCATATATATTTTATGGGTTTGAGTCCCCTCAATTTTCTTTCTCTCATTTTCACATTCAATATTTTATAAAATAATTATTTAAAATATAAATAAATAAATTTAAATTGCTAAAATCTTAACTCATCAGTTCATAATTGTCATATCGACAAATTTTTAAAAAACTGCTACAAATTTTAGTTTTATAAGATATTAAATCTAAACTATCTATCTATTTTGTAATCTAAAGGTGAAGATGAGATTTTGAGAAGAAAATGAGAAAAAAAATTATGAGATTATCCTCTTTCCTATTTTATACAAAACACAATCTCCATATATAGTTTATTTAATAAATATCTTGAATAATTTATATTTGAAAACTTCTCTCCTCTTAACACAATCTCCATATATAGATTATCCTTTTTTACTTTCCCCATTCCCTTATTCAAATCCAACTAGAAAGGAGAGACTAAATATTTATATGTAACAAAAGTGGCTTTTCCACCTCATATATATTTTAGAGTCCACATTATGTGCATATACCTAATGTGCTTCTCATGGAGCATTTTTCATTTTTTAATTTTCTTATATATTGTATTTATTTATATTTAAATTATATGCTATTTTTTGTGACTTTTTTGCATCGAGTATATTAAATTAATTAGTTTCCATAATACCGGTGTTACAAGGTGTTATAGACAAATATTTTTGAATGCAGAACTTGAAACTAATTAATTTGAAATATTGGGTACAACAAAATCTCGAGAAAACACATATAGTTTAAATATAAAAAAAAATATAATATAAAAAAAAAATGTCCATACCTTTAATAGAGGTATGAGTACATAAAAATCACATAAGGTATGTGCATATAATGTGAACTCATTATATGAGTCGTTTATGGGTTTGGGTCCCTCTCTCTCTCTCTCTCTCTCTCTTTTTCCTCATTCGATATTTTATAAAATAATTATTTAAAATATAAATAAAAAAATTTAAACTGTTAAAATCTTAACTCATCAGTTCATACCTGTCATATCGACAAATTTATAAAATACTACGACAATTTTAGTTTTATAAGATATTAAATCTAAACTATCTACGTATTTTTTAATCTAAAAGTGAACATGAGATTTTGAGGAAAAAAATGAGATTATCCTCTTTCCTATTTTATTCAAAACACAATCTCCATATATAATTTATTTAATAAATATCTTGAATGATTTATAAAGCGATATGTAAAACAAATATAATTGGGTGGAGTTTAATCTGTACTCTCAGTATTTTGAATGAATTAAGTCTTTATTATTGGTTATGGGAAGATAACAAAAATATATTCACAAATATTTCCCCCTTTTATTACACAGTTTCTCTGGTGAATTTAATTTTTCAAAACCATGAAGATATCTATTTTTTTTTTTTTTTTTTTTTTTTGTATAAAACCACGAGTATAATCTTTGAACAAGGGAGCAAGGTAATTTCTCTACCATTGCCTTAATGGTAAATTTAATCTATAAAATTAATTATAACTGTAATTATAATTTTTCAAAAAAATTCAATATATATAACTCTTCAGATAATTTATGAATTTAAGAATTTTCTCCTCAAAATTGCCCTATATTTTGAATTGAGAGAATAGATCTTTTTTTAAAAAATGTAAAAATTCCTGATTATAAAATTAGTTAGCAAATGATCCTTGAAATTCGGGAAAAAAAATATTAAGTCCTTAATAGTATCGTACTTTCTATACCTGAAAATTAAACTTTTGACGAAATTTTCTTATAATTTTTTTTTTTATTTTATAGAGTGAGTATACAAAAATACCCATATCTAATACCATATACATTTTAGATATATAAAAATACAACTAAACATTTAAAATAAGAGTAAAAATACCAATACCGTTAAATTCAACTTAACACCATTACTTTTTGCAATAAGATCCACTTCCTTCTTACACAAGCATATATATTATATAATGGTGTTGTTATGCCAAATTTAAAAGTGTTGGCATTTTTCTAATATATATGATACAAGGACTAGGCACACTCCTGATAAAAGCTCAAAAAGACGTTTTTCTCCTTAAACCTTTCTCATAATAGTCTGATAAAAGCTTAAAGACGTTTTTCTCCTTAAACCTTTTTCATAATAGTCTCAAAGTCTTGTGGCCACGTGTGGAGGTGTTTTTTGAACTTTTGATTTTTTTTTTTTTTTTTTTCAACTTTTTGAACTTTTGATTTGACCCACCGATCATGTGAGAGGTCAGGAATTGGATGCCATGCTTAGGTCATCAGGTGTGCCCTCCCTCACACCTAACCTTCTTTTCTTATTTCTTACAAATCGCAGACATTTTAGAAAGCGAATTGTACCAAAAATGCTGAATATAGCATTCCATGTTCTATACTATGTGGATGTAAAAAAAAAAAAAAATTTAATTTTTCCTAACTAATTTAATTTCTTCCCACAAGAAGTGTGTCCCAGGCCTTATTACATTCAAAAAACAAAAAAAAAAAAAAAAAACTACCAAAGGTTACTAAGTTATTTATGTAATAATATAACCATTATCTCTTTAATTATTAATTTTAATAGAGGACAATATTCTTAAGTATCATTATCATTATTTTATCATAAGATGTAATTGAAGATTATTATTATTTGAGTCTTTTTACTTTTAAATCCATCTTAGTTAAAATCGTTTTAAGATATTAAGAAACGAACATAATTACTAAAATAATTGAGCTAGTCACTTAAACTTTTATTGCAAGGCATCAATTCAAAGTAAGCATAGCCTAATTGATGTTTAATGTCAGTCTAATTAGAAGACATAGTTGACTTTTTTTTTTTTAGAGAGATTAAGAAAGTTAAATTAGTTAATTGATCATCTCATATGTTGTGTATAATATCTTAGCTCTGAAGAATTGAATTAATAGTTAATGATCATTAATAAAGACTAGAAAAAGTAGCATTAACATGTTATGATCATTATCTTCAAACACGCGGATCAATTGGTTGATATTGTTCTATCTTAAGCAAACGTCTCGGTTTGAGGTTTGAGGTTGTTGTTAATTCCCAACTCATTTTATTGAGAAATCATATCTTTAAAATTTTGAAATTTAGATGATATTTTTATAAGCTTTTTCCCAAAATTAATTACTTCTCTTTCCAGTCCAAAAAACAATTAAAATTAAAATATTAAAATGAAAATAAACCCAGTTTGTTTCTCACAAATGACGGTCTCGGCGACGCATAACAAAGTGGCCCTCGCATATATTTCTGGAGAGTCGCAACTGAACGCTCAGCCCGGATCTTTCGCACTTGTTACTTCTCTGACTTTTGCTCTGTACGTTTTTCATTTCTATTTTTCTTCGGCTTTGAATTCTAATTTCGTTCAAACTTATTTTCCATTCCCTTAACCTTAATCCTAGTATGTGATGCTTATTTTTCGCTCTTATTTCTTCTTTCATTCCCATTTATCAGTGTTCGATCACTTTTCTTATTCTAGTTACCTCCTTTTCTGTGGGGTTCGGTATTTGATCTGATCTCATGCTTTTTGAAGTTTCGCTTCTCAAGAAATATGAAGTTTTTGTTGCATTCATGATCTGTTCTCTTTTTTTGTTGTTGTGGAGCTGAACTTCTTGTTGTATGCCTTTCTATGTTGCTTCCTTATGCTTTGTTAATGCTCAAAAATTTGTTGTAGGTTGTCGCGGTTATAGATGGCCTTCTTCAGAAGTGTTCATGCACTTTCTAAACTTCGCTCTCGCGTGGTGAGTATGAAGCGAAAGATTCGTGAAATCCGATTCAGTGAAATTTATTTAATTTTTATGCGAAGTATGGATTTTTTCTTGTCTGGGTTCATTTGCTGTATTGTTTGCGTATGAGACTAATGTGTTGATAAAACTTGTAATTTCAGGGCCAACAATCTAGTATCGCCAATTCTATTAGATTGCTTCAAACTCAGAGCTCCAGTAATGTAATCTCTCTCTCTCTCACAGAGTTATTAGGAACATCATGTATATTCTAGGAACGATATTTTGAAATTGTTTGGAATTGGCTATAGACTAGTTAGATACTATTTTTTGACTTTCTTGATACTTTCATGTACAGTAATTATGAGATTCTCTGATTCTTATCCGTTGACGTTGAGCCTTTGAGCTATAACTATTTGTTACTGACTTTGTTGCCTTACCTAATGAGTGTTGTTATTTCAACATTCCTGATGAAAGAATTAAGAATTTTTCTTAGTTTAGCATACATTTCTGGATGAATTTATTCTCTGGATTACTGTCTGCATCCACTTCTGCTCATACCAGTTATTTTCTATCATGTAGGATCTGTATTCTGAGTTGAAGGAGCTAATTCCCGAGCAACAGGTTTGTGGCATTTCATATCTTTGATTTTGTCGACAGGTTGATGCATAACTACTGCTTGTTTCTTCTTTCCTTTCTGTTACTTTTAGACCTGATATTTTGTGTACCTTTTAAGTGTGACCTATCTTTCCGACTTATGATGCTTATGAATATCAAGCAGGGGAGTTGTATATTTTGTTCGGTTGGGTTATTTAACTGAAAACTTGTATTAGGTGCTGGTACATTATATCATTGCTTGTGCTCTTATGAACATGTTGGTTTTGTGCAATGTGCTTTCTATCCTAAGTTAGTTGGTAAACATTGTACCTTGTTTGTAATCCCCTCTGATGATTGATTGTTGATCGAGAAGAGTATGATTTGCATATGTGCTTTGACTCTTCATGCTTATTTTTGTAAACTTTAATTGATGTTTTGACTTTCAAACTTATTTTTGTAAACTTTAATCGACGTTTTGAGTTTCAATATTTATTTACATTTATATTCTGGTTTCAGGAACGTGTTAAGAAGCTGAAAAAAGATTATGGACACGTTGAATTGGGCAAGAGCACTGTTGATATGGTAAAAATTGATTTTTTGTCATAGATATAAAGTTCCAAATTGACAGCAGTATTTTATTATTAGTTATTACACCTTCCTTGTCCGTGTTTGTGAATCAGTAGATTGTTTGTAGTAAAAGATCTAATCTGTTTGTGCCCACTGTCACCATTGAAAGGTGATTGGTGGAATGCGAGGAATGACAGCTTTGTTGTGGCTAGGCTCATCTGTTGATCCAGACGAGGTATGTGTCTACTAATATTCAGCTTTTTTGTTGAATTATTTTATTTAACTTCCCGATGACTAGTTGATAAAATGCTGGGCTTGCGATTTTTTTATTAAATGAACCTTTGAGGTCAGATTGCTTTTGTTTTGTAGGGAATTCGCTTCAGGGGCATGTCAATCCCCGAGTGTCAGAAAGCACTTCCAGCTGCTGCTTCTGGTGGTGAACCATTGCCTGAGGCTGTTCTCTGGCTTCTACTGACAGGAAAGGTATTCAACAGTTCTACTTAAACTAATTCGAGTGATTTGGGCAGATTATCTTACATAATATACCATAGCCTTGTATGGGGTTTTTATATCTTATTTGGGCTTGATTTGGAACTTGACAATCATCTTCATTTCCTCATTGTGTCCCAGATACCAAGCAAAGCACAAGTAGATTCATTATCCCAGGAATTGCGAAGTCGTGCAGCTGTCCCAGGTTCACTTTCCCCATTATTGAAACAGAACTTAATGATTGCCTCTAACTTGTTTGTCATTGTTTTTTGTGAAATTTTTTTATCAATGCAACCTTCAGACTTATGTGAATTGCTTTAGTTGCTTTCTAAGTCTTTTAATTGATTTTTTTATCCAGTTTTTTTTTTTTTTTTTTTTTTAAAAAGGATATAACATGTAACATATTGTTTCGATATGATCCCAGGCTTCTTTTATAATTGACCCCAAGCAAAATATGCTGTTCTATGAAATTATATATCTGCTTTCTCTTTTTTCGACTTTCTATTAGATTGACTAGAATAGATTTTGAAATTTTAGATATGACAATGCATTAGCATGCTTTTAGGGTCTCTTTGTTGTTGTTTTTCCTGCCTCTGTTCGTTTTTTTTTAATATTTATCGTTCTTGTTTGAGGAAGTTCACATCTTTCTAGGTGGAATGTTCCATGAACTTGTAAACTTAAATATTATGGCATTCATGTTTTATGAGCACTAGAGATCTGAAAATGGTTGTACATTATTGATATGATGAAATCACAATATATACACAGTATACATTAATCACAGAGATGCAATTAGGCTAGAAAACAGGGATTACAAAAAAAAATCCTTGGTCTTACTATTCACATAATAAAGGCTGTAAAATAAAAGGAAATCTATGAAGGAAAATCTCTCCTAACTAATACTCCCTCTGGTTTTTAATATAAGACATGTTTGGGGAATTGATCTTGGTCCTCAATATAAGACAGAGTTTTCATATTTGTCAATCTTTTTTTTTTTTTTTCCTCTCTCTAATTTACCCCTATTGATGCTCCCTTAACAATAATCAAGGATGGGGGGAATGGGGGAATTAGTGAAAGTGGCTAGGGTGTTTTAGAAAATGCATATTATATTAACTAACTTAACCAATTTCTCTAATCTAATCAAATTAGGTAAATTTTTTATATTAAGGAGTGGAGGAGTATATTGATTTCAACTTTTGATGAATCATGTCCGCTGTTGAGATTCGCTCTTTGCTTATGTGTCACTTGTATGCTTCTTCTGTGCTTAATTCCCCTTCTGGACTTTGGTCTGGGTTACTATGACATTTTTTTGCTAGTCTGTTAATAAGAGTGTTCATAATACACTGACTTCAGTCTTGACGTGACAAAAAGGCATTTAATGTGGATTTGTAATTTTCCTTGCAGATTATGCTTTTAATGCTATCGATGCCCTGCCTGTTGAAGCTCATGCAATGACTCAGTTTGCTACTGGTGTCATGGCTCTTCAGGTTGAATAGCATATTTCATTTTGAGTTATTCTTTCTGTGGTTGAGTTAATACATGTGTTGTTATGCACTTTTATTGTAATATGACCTGCTAGATGGAAATTTTGCAATGTGCTAGAAAATAGTTTGTCTGTGTGACAAATAAACCTCGAGTATTGAATTCTCTGATGTTGTTTCTAGTCAGGAAAATGGTATATGCTTCTTCATGTTTTAATTTGTAACTTAATATGTTCATAATAGTAATGAACTAGAAATTCCATGTCAAAATGTTTCTTTACTGAAATTTTTTTTGAGCAAGAAGATAGTGCATTAATTCATTAATTGATAGGGTTGATCATCATAATAAACCAAACTACTCTGCTTATTTGTTGATGGCATTGTTAACTTTTCTCTAATATCTGAGAAGTGACTCACAATCATTCATTTCATTTTCCAGGTTCAAAGTGAATTTCAGAAGGCATATGAGAGTGGGATTGCCAAATCAAAGTAAGCTTCGGAGCTCCTTTTTCCCTTTTCAAAACTTATGACACCTTAAAAGTTACTGTAGCAGATATCTTTTGGTGACTTAGGTATTGGGAGCCAACTTATGAGGATTGCATGAATTTGATTGCTCGTGTGCCAGCAGTTGCGGCTTATGTTTATAGAAGGTATGTAAATCATATCATCCTCATCATTGCCACTTGATCAAATTGCTGTGGGTAAGTTACGAGAAGATATTGGTCAATGTGTTTACAGCACTTCCGCTAGCTTTCTCATGACTGGATCAATTAATGTGTTCTTGTATTTCTTGAAGGAAATATAAGGATGGAAAATTCATACCAATGGATGATTCTTTGGATTATGGTGCTAACTACGCCCACATGTTGGGATTTGATGATCCAAAGATGCTCGAGTTTATGAGGCTGTATATCACCATCCATAGGTTTGTTTCTCCATTGGCATATACTATGCTTATGATGAATTATTAAGTTTTCTTCAAACTACCTCCAAATATTATTCTGTTTAACATTGTGGTTGAAACTGGATTGCAGTGATCATGAAGGTGGAAACGTTAGTGCACATGCTGCCCACCTAGTAAGTCATCTTTGTTATTTATGTTCTCATTCTATTTTAATTCTGAAACTTGCGCGATAATATAAATTTTTACTTTTTTAGTAATTAATGAAGACCTTTTTTTTTGTCTTTGTTTCTTTCTTTTAATTAACTAACCTTAATGTTCAATCCAGGTTGGTAGTCCACTTGCAGATCCTTACCTTGCATTTGTAGCTGCTCTGAATGGTTTAGCTGGCCCACTGCATGGCTTGGCCAATCAGGTTGCTTCATTATTTATTTTTTAACTCTTTTTTCACACACTCGTTTGTGCAAACTTTTTCTTTGAATGTTATTCGTCTTTTGCCGTTTTGAAATTTCCTTATGTTGTGTTTGGTTTACGTGAAAAGATAACGAAGGAAAGGAAAAGGGAGAAACATTGGAGCAATGCTTGGTTTGGTACATGGGAATGTAATTCCCAAAGCTTCTTTTTCCACAAAAGACAAAATTATTTCCTGTTTAATGAGACATAAAGTTCTTTAAGAGTAAGCTAAAAAATTTACTGTCCCGAGATCAAAATGAAAATTTAGTGCTAAGAACCAACTCTTTTGGGAGCATTGTATTTGACAATTTTAAGATCTTCAATCAAGAAGGCTGTAAGATCAAAATTTATAAGCCCAGATGCACTGCTTCTTAAAAGTATCAAAGAGATAGGAAATTATAGTCTTTGTTTCCTTTTATCTAACTGAGAAGTTTGTGCACAGTTGCACACCATAAAAGCCACTATATAAAATAGGGAGATTTACCAATGGCCGATAAATCAATTGTTGTACTGTGCTGAAAATCTTTCAAGTTGAACAGGAGTTTACTTTTTGATTGAGAAAGATTAAAAGTACTATTGCTTGTTCTGATGTTTTGATTTTTATCAAGTCTTGATTTAACATATCAAATTGAAAAATTATGATCATGGCTCTTCTCTGCATATGCTATTGATTTTGGTTCCCTTATTCTTCTCTTTATTTTTTGGGTTTCAGGAGGTTTTGCGTTGGATCAGGCATGTTGTTGAGGAGTTTGGAACTCCGAACATAAGTACAGAACAATTGAAAGACTATGTTCATAAAACATTGAATAGTGGTCAGGTAATGTAGTGTGTCTTATTCAAAGAAGAATTTGAAGTCTTTTTATTATTCTGCAAATGAATCTAGGGTGCATGCTTTTCTGTGTGAATCTGGAGCTATAAATTTCGATTTTGTCCCTGCCGATAAGAAGTTCTCAAATAATATCATGTATCTGTGCGCACTCGGAGATTTTTGCTAAACTAAGATTTATTGTCCCAGAATAAAATATTTCTATAGAGAACACTAAGAAACTTGATAGGGTTGGCTGTTTTGCTTTTGAATTTGCAGGTTATACCTGGCTATGGGCATGGAGTCTTACGCAAAACAGACCCCAGATACACATGCCAGAGGGAATTTGCATTGAAGCATCTGCCTGATGATCCACTGTTCCTGCTGGTTATATCACTTTCCGTATTTGGTTGTGTTAATTAGGGAGTGCCTTCTTACGGCAAAACCAAGGTTTATTTGCCATAAATCTGCTTGATTTATTTTTCTCTTTGATCACTGCAGGTATCCAAGCTGAAAGAGGTTGTGCCTCCCATTCTTACTCAGTTAGGCAAGGTAATTATGTCTTTATTTTTGAATGAATGTTAAAAAAAAAAAAAAAAAAAAAAAAAAAAGAAATCCTGTGGAAGATATCATTTGTGCATATTATGCATCTAGCCATCTATTTCCAATTATGATAATTTATGAATTCTATACGTGCTTGGCTCCTCAACATTGACAGAATAATACTTGTTTGTAAGGATAGTTGAAAACAGAACAGGCTTTGGACAACGCCTGAGGAGAAGAAAGGGTTCCTAATTTAACCTTAGCTTTCATTGCATATTGTATCATGGGATTTTAGTTGTTCATTGAGTTTTTTATAATTGTTGGTACAGTCCCCTCAAAATCATAGTAAATTTTCCTTGTACATTGTTTTCAGGGCCAAAATAAAAAAGCATTACTTATAAAAAAAAAATAAAGAAAGCATTTCATCAAAAAGTTATCATCTCATGTCCTTGATTGTGTTGGTACATGTCCATTCTTGATCCTGTGCTGTGTAATCTCAGTCCAGTCCGGTCCTTGTGGTTCTTTTCACCCTTAAAAAAGACTTCAATTTTGTTGCACATGCTGCTTTCATTTTCATTTTCATTTTCTGTTCTTTTTTGTGTCTTTAGATATCAAAACTCTACTGACTAGTTCCTGGCTACCAAGCAGGATAGGATGTTCTTCTGATTGACGACTTCATGGTTTTCAATGGTGCAGGTTAAAAATCCATGGCCTAATGTTGATGCTCATAGCGGTGTACTTTTGAACTACTTTGGCTTGACTGAGGAGAGGTATGGTGTCACTATTATAAACTGTTCAGCATGAGATATTTGTTATGATAAGGATGGTTATAATGCCCTTTGTCATTTTGGACAGCTATTACACTGTTCTCTTTGGCGTCTCGAGGAGTTTCGGTATTGGTCCTCAGGTTCGTCATACTCTTCAGTCAGCTATTCCTGTCCCCAAATTGTTTTCGTAAACTAATTTCCAGAGAGTAGTAATTGCACTAGTTTATCTCTACAAGTACATCAAATGGAACCAAAAGGGTTAACGTGTGATGATTTTGTTATTTTTGGATATTTAATGATGCACTCATTAATTTTTGAGGAAGAATGAAGAAATGTACTCCCTCTTTTCCTTAATATGAGATATATTTGGGAAGTTGATCTTAGTCTTAAATATAAGACAGTTTTTATATATGTTAGTGTTTTCCAAATTTACCTATAATGATGTTCCCTCAACAATAATTAAGGAGGAGAGATAAAGAGGGTATTAAGGACAATGACTAGGGTATTTTAGAAAATACATGTCATATTAACTAACTAAACTAATTTTCTTAATCTAATCAAATTAGGTAAATATGTATCATACTAAGGACTGGAAGGAGTAATAACTTTGGAACCTAATTATCATTTTGTTCTTCATTGGTGTCTTGAGTTTCTAAAAATATGTTGTTTCCGTGTATTTCAGTTGATATGGGACCGTGCCCTTGGGATGCCCCTTGAAAGGCCCAAGAGTGTTACATTGGAGAAACTTGAGGAATTATCTGGGAAAGCTGCATCATCCTGAAATATTTGACATTTTTTGTTCTGAAGATGGAATTTCTCAGGGGAGATGGAAGGTGGTGTAAAATTTAAAATTTGGGACAAATTCATTGGGGAAATTTTTTTTGTTCAAATTTTCTGTTTAGGTGAGGTCTCCAAAAGGTTTTGGATTTAGGTAAAAAAGGGGATTTTCTACCCTCAACAGATTTGATTTTGAAGTAACATCAAATAAAGTAAATCTTCCTGTTCTTGGGTTATTCACTTGTGTTATTGATTAATGAAACTTTATTGATATTGTTAGTTCTCATGTGTTTTGATGATAACGGGCAATTGTAAACACAAGATGAAGTTTGTCTTAGGTAAAGACAAACTCGAGTTTTGAATTTTGGACTGGACAGAGAGTAGCTCAATTTTTATGAACTAAAGAAAACTCCTGTTTACGTAGGCAAACTCGAGTTTTGGTCTTATAAAGAGTACTCCAAGCTTTTCACATTTAGACAAACTCCAGTTTTTCACCACACAGATTCTACAATATTTTCTAAAGTAAGCAAAACTTCGGTTTGCGTTAGTAAACTCGAGTTTTGGGCATACGAGAGCCTCTAATGTTTTAAGCATAAGAAAACTCAGTTTTGATATAAAAACTCGGTTTGCACTTAACCAAGAGTTTTTCAAGTTTTTCAAAGTTTGGAGATTGGAAACTCAAGTTTAGGTTTGACGGAGAGAGTTTACATGTTTTAACTACTTTGAGAAAACTCGGTTTGTTTAGAAAACTCCAGTTTTCACTTGGATAGAGTTTTCAAAGATTTTCATCTTTAAATAAAAACTCAAGTTTATATTTGGAAACTCGAGTTTTTGTCAAGCCGAGAGCTTTGTTCATTTCGGTGTTTTTGAAAACTCCAGTTTATATTGAAAACTCAGTTTTGAGCTTTTGGACTTAAAACATGTTTTTCACTAGAAAAGTCCAAAACTCGAGTTTGTCATTAATCAACTCGAGTTTTGCTCGTGCTCCAAAATGTGCTTCAAAGATAAAATCGCGACATTTCTCTCTGGAAGAAAAAAACTCGAGTTTCATTTGGAAACTCCAGTTTTGACTTTTGAGAATAGTTACAAACTCCAGTTTGGATAAACAAACTCAAGTTTGTGTTCTTTGAGTTTGAAAATCAAATTGTTTGAATTTGTGAAATCTTTCTGTTTGATTTTAATGTCTCTTATCATTACTCATTACTATTCTTAGATATGTTTAATCGGTTGCTAATGAGTTTGGATGTTTGGAGAGCTTTAAATGAAGATTTGAGCAAAAGCAAAAAGTGATGTCAAGACATTAAATGCAAAGTTCAGAAAACTTGTATCCTTTTGGACAATCATTCAACACACGCTACAAAGGGATTAGTGTTTCCTTTCCATATCCGATGTTTGCTCTTCCAACGGATTAAAAGTCAGGAAGTCAATCATAAACATCGTGCCCTTTGGATTAACTAAAGAGTAGAGAGAGAAGAAGACCAAAGCTTAACCTAATCCTTGCTTAATGAAGGCAACGGTCACATTGAAGATTACAACGGTCATTTAATGTTCTCTTTGTATAAATAGAGCCGCATTCAATTCTTCTCAACAACCAATTTGAAAACGAAAATCATTCAAGTTTCCAACTACTCTTTGAGTTTTCTTAAGCAAAGTATCTTTTAATACATTATCCACTCTTAGAGAGAGTTCATTTATTGTAAATCATTTCATTATAAGAATCTCAAGTCGTGGGACTTGGAGATTGGGTTATTGATTGCAACTTGTAACGGGAAGTAAGTTCTAGTAAGAGAATTACTCTAGAGTTACAGAGTGTCTAATCAATTGAAATAGTGAAATCTCATAGTGTTTGGGGACTAGATGTAGGTCGGGAGGTTGGACCGAACCAAGTATAAATCTTTTGTGTCTTGCTTCTTCTTCTATACTGCGTTCGCTCTATTTTAGTATTCATAAACAAAGTAATTAGAAAAGAATTTTAAAATCCTCAATTCACCCCCTCTTGGTGATTAAGCTCCACTTTCAGATATGTCATCTAAGCTTGAAGATATTAAAAGTTTGGTAAGCTTGTTGTAGTATCAGAGCTGGCCATTACTAATAACATATACTCCTCCTGGTTTTTATTATAAGGCACCAACTAGTAAATACATTTAGTCCTTTTTATAAGGCACTTACTTATTCCCAATGAGTATTAATTATTTTTTCCATGTATGCCCATATGTAATAAGGGTAGTGGGTGAGAGTAATAATTAATATAATATTAGAGTTTAGTGCAACTAGTAAGGGTAATATTGGAAGTTATTTAAATTGTAGAACAACTTTTTTGACTTTAACTACTTTTATTGGTTTGTGAGAATTGTTAGTTGGGTCCTTATAATAAAGACAGGAAGGAGTACATCAAAACTTGTTGAGGCAACTTTTGCAGTGATGAAGGATTGATCAAGCATAGTGAGTAGTTTCCATATTACCTCTAGTCTTTAATATAAAAGCTTTTTTTTTTTTTTGGTTGAAGAGATTAAGATAGTTAAATAAATTTCATTAAAATATTTATATTTATCCTTTTTGTCCAAATATATTTGTATAATTTATAAACTGATATATAATACAATAATATAAAATATATATTATATTTAATTATCTTATTTAACTTCTTTAATATTTTTTAAAAAGAGTCAACTGAATTCTTATATTAAAGATTGTAAGTGGAGTTATAAATTTCGTTTTGTTCAATGTTGTCTATGCATGTTTTCCTAACCTCGGAACACCCAAAATGTTAGGACTCTAAATATATTTTTTTATTTCCTAACCTAACCTTGAAAGTTGCTTAAAAAGACGGTAAGAATAAAAAAGAAAAAGGGGTCAAACTCCCTTGTTACTTTTTGTATATGTTTCAAAAACTACGTCACACAAGTTGAAATAAAACTATCTTCATATACTTATTTTGTATATCATAAATTATATAAGAAGAGTAGTACTACTAACCCAAATAGAAACAAATATATAATTGGAAGAGGTGTGTGAGAATATGTAGCTATCATTTTGTTTGAACATAATGTGATAAAATGGATCGGCAGTATATAATTATACTCCCTTTGTGTCTAATTATAAGTTTAGGTTATTTGCCTTCATCAAGAATAAATTTAATTAAGAGTAATGAATATATTTTTTAATTATGTTTTTCTTTGTAAAGAGAATAAATGAGAGAAACATTAAATATAACAAATACCATCAAAGAGTAAAATTGGAAAAACACAATAAATATTTTGATAAGCCTAAATAAAACTTATATTTTAAAAGTTGAGATACACTCAATCACAAATTTAATAAATTTGATGCTTATATTTAAAGGACAAAGTGAGTAATTTATTAGTTTTTTTTTTTTTTTTTTTGGTTAAAAATCAAAATACTTGAAGAAAATGTTTGTACATCAAATTTCTATAATAATACAAGAATATGATGATTGGAAAATATTTCTAACGAGCAATTCATTAGATATATATATATATATATATATATATATATATAAGTAAGTACATGTTTGGATGGATAGTAAAAACTGATTTTCTGACGTGATTTATGATATATGGGATAAATTTATAAGAAAAGTTTTATATCGACTTACGTGAACGTATTTTTCTAACACCAACTTATATAGAATTTGTGCATACGTCTTTATTTATCTCTGCTATGTAAGGAATCCACTCACATGTGGCATAGTCATGGAAATTCACCAATCATCCCAATTCCCAAACAAACAAACATACCAACAAAAAAAAGGGTTAAGGTGCGATTTTGCCAACAAACTATTAGTTCAAGAAAGCGTCAACACAATTAACTATTACCTGAACTATAAATACCAACAAACTATTTAAACGTTAAAATGAGCACAATTCCGTTACCAGAAATTTAACACCGTTGGTTTACTATTCATCTCCTGCTTCCATGGCTATTCATCTCCAGCTTTGGCTCTATATATATGGCCACCAGGGGCGGACCCAGAAAAATATATAAGGGGGGCACAATTTGTGGGGATTCGAGGTTAGCGATTTTTTTTTTTTTTTTTTTTTTTTTTTTAAGGAAAGTTTTAAATGCATTAAAAAACAAAAGAATATAAGTAAGAAAAGAAATATTTATGAAATCAGTGAATCTTGATGATATAATAAGAGAAACAATTATTTTACAAACTTATCATTTATAAAAGCAAGGCTAAATCTTGTTAGAAATGCAGCTACATAAATTATAATGAATTGTGGGCTCTCAATAAGTTTAAGTACACATATTTTAATAAAAAAAATATATATTACAATAAAAATAATTATAATGTCATTCTTTTAGGCCTTATTTTTTGAAATTCTATCATAATTGTTTTGTTATCAATGCTATCAAATACATCTTTTTTCAATATAAGGCACTAATAAACAATCATTCAATCATTCATTCCTAATCCCATATGAAATGCAGTCTTGATGCATTAAGGGTGAGCACTTCATTTAAAGGTGGACAATCATTTAAACATGTATTTTTTAAAAAAAAAAAAAAAAAAAAAAAAAATTCAATTCTCCAGTTCAAGGGGGCACTTGCCCCACTTCTATACTATCTAGGTCCGCCATTGATGGCCACCACCTGCACATTCCTCAGCGACTCTCTCTCTCTCTCGTGAATTGCTTTCCTTTTTCTTAAAAGATCTGTGATGGAAGCCAAAGCAGATTATACCCAGGATGGTACTGTCGACTTTCGTGGCCTCCCTGCAATTCCATCTAAAACTGGAAAATGGAAGGCTTGCGCATTCCTTATTGGTGAGCACATATCAATTTTTTTCTTACAAATATAGTCCCTGATTAAATTTTTCTTCCTCTCTGCTTCAGAGATTTCACTATATTATTGTTAAATCTGGATAAGTCTTGTTTCATTACTTAGGCTCTGACTAAGATGGGCAAGCAAGAAAAATGAGTTTTATCCATTCCCATGCGTGTTTACTGTTTAGTCCTCTCCATGTTATTACTGGAGTCTGAATGCCCGAGAACTTGTTATTGTGAAGGAAAATAGTCCATTTTGACGTCTCCAGTGATTGTGAAAATGTGTTAACGGTGATATGATATCTGGGAATTTAATTAGCTTGATTAGTGAGAAAGAGAGGGAGTGAGAAAGAGACTGAGATGGTGGTCGCCTATGGTGATAAAGATGGAAGCAGGAGATGAATAGCGAACCATGAAGATGGAAGCAGGAGATGAATAGTGAACCAACGGTGTTAAATTTCTGGTAATGGAATTGTGCTCATTTTAACTTTTAAATAGTTTGTTAGTATTTATGGTCCAGATAATAGTTAATTGTGCTAAAAGCCAATAGTTTGTTGGCTAAATCGCACCTTACTCCAAAAAAACAAAAACAAACAGTTAAGAAGCTTTATAGATAAATTTTGATCAATGATTTGTGATGTTTCGTCCAGACTTCAGAGTATTGAAGTGAGATGGAAATGGCTTCACTATCTGCTGCAAGACCAGCTAATGTGATGTTAGGGTTTCCTCTAAGAGCTATAATCCCTACGATTGACTCTATTAAACTTCGTTCTAGGGCTTCTTCAGTATCTTCCAGGCTCAGGTTCATGCATTTCTTACTTCTCTTTTTTTTTGCCTCTCTTGCTTGCTCGTGTGGTAGATCTGTCTTCCGATTTCCTCATCTTCGTTCTCGGATTTCAATTTCAGAACCTCCTTACTTTTTTCCTCAATGATTTTGGTTTCAATTCATCCGTTAATGCATGTCCCAGCTCCACTGTTTGACTTTGTACCCCAAGAGTTATCCCTTGTCAGTTTAAATTTGCAATCTTAGTTGTGATTATTATGACTGTTATTGTTGTTCTTCTTACTTGGATAGTTGGGGATAGAGTAATTAGGATAGTGTAATACTGTGGCAGTTTACCTCATTCTCCATGTTTCTTGTAATCAAAAGAGAAAATGTGAAGCAGTGGCATGCACAAGAAATTTGGGCTAATTGCTTACTCTTATAAGGCTGGAAAATATCAGACACTTCATTTCCATAAAAAAAAATCTATTTTCAAAGATCTTCATGTAAGTGAAGGATAAAAGGGGAAAAAAGATGAACTAGAATGGTGCAGAAAATGTATTATGGGAGCTTAGGAGTTGGTGTAATTGATTGAAGATCGAAATATTGAAGTATGGAAAATTGGAGATTTCTTATTCTCTTAAATACAATGAGAAAAATTGAGATCATCCGAATCGCGCTTTTCTCTCTCGCCCGTGAACCCTAGCAGACGCGGCGCTCCCTTCCCAAATCCTGGCTTCTGTCTCGCCGGCGGCGTCTCTGCCGCCGGCGAGCCTTCTCTCTTACCACATCCGCAGCAGATGTATGGATCGAACCTCGAGAAGTCAGGACAGGCGAGGTTTTAGGCCGGAACAGAGATATAAAGCGGCGACCGTCCTTTCCTCGGCGTTGGCTCTCCTCTGGTGTCCGGTCTCATCGCCTCTCCAGCTCCGGCGTTCCTCTGTTCTCTGGTTGCAGCGGTGGTCTTCTCTTAAATACAATGAGAAAAATTACTTTTTTGGAATTACTTGGATTGAAGCTTGAGGTCATTACCCCACTGGCCTTGCTAGATAAGGACTTGAGATACTGTTTGGTACAAGTCGAACTTTTGATTTAAGGAACACTATGCCTAAGTGGTCAAGCTGCAAATTATTATTATTATTATATATATATATATATATATATATGAATGCTAAGTACTAGTGTGAGGCTCTGGGGCTTTTGATGTTTGTTTTGCTTTATGATTGATGGCGGCAATAGTGCAATACGCTGTCTTGTTTTCTCAATTCTCAAGAACAGCAAAAAGAAATTTTATGTTTAGAAGAACAACATAATCAAGTGTTTGTTTTGTTGAAGTATGATTTGAACGAGCTTGCATTACATGGTTTTAAAACAAGTGAAAAAACGGATCTTCATCTTTGTGTTCAAAACAAGATTCTTTAGTTAGTGTGATATCAGTGCATGTTACACAAGTGAACTGTTTATTTCTATGAGGAATTTTGCATTGAGGTTTGGCTAAAAGCTGATAACAGAATATTGGATTAGTGAGAATGCTTAAACTGAGTGTTTATTCTTTACTTGCTTAAACTGAGAATTCTTTTCCCCAATATGATTCCTGTGAGTGAGATTTAATTTTATGTCTCCATTAGTTGATAACTCTGAAGATTTTAGAAGCTAACTAAACAAATCTAGTGTTTACACTTCAGAGCTGAGTAGTTTTGTCAAAGGACTATGATTTTTGCAAATTTAGGGGAAGTCTATAAAGTAATTAGTTTTACTTGTGTTCATGTTGGGCTTGCTTTTACGTAGGATTGATGATCTCACAAAATCACAAATAAGTGAGAGACATGTGAGAGTCTCTGCAACAAACTCTGCATCTGGTTCTGGCAATGGAAAAACACCAAATGAAGTAGTAGAAAAAACAAGTAACAGTTCAGAGGGACCCCCTTTGCTTACAATTCTGGCAGGAGTCTTGGTATTCTTGGTATTTCTCTTTTTCTTTTGGCTTATTGGATCCTTTGTTATGTGGCTCATCAGTCTCATTGTGAGTATAGCTTCCCCCAAATAGAGTTTCGTGCTTGTATCAAGCGTCCTTTGTAATTTAATTATCAGTTTCGTTACAAATGTTGGACACTGAATGAAATGGCTTAGAGCCAAATTGTAACGTGGCGCTCTTTTATCTGAAACCTATCATGTAAGACTGTAGTAGTGTAAATATATAAACTAAAAAGCTTGTTCCCTTCACACAATCCTAGTATTTTGATCTTGAGAAGTCTTTAGCTGAATAACTTTAATATCTATGTAGATGGTAGCAAAAATTATATCATACAAATTTGGAATTTCCAGGAATTTTTTCTAATAGTGAGAAAACTGCAGGAATTTCAATAAGAGTCTTCCCAAAATGATTCCATATGAATTGTTCACAGCTTCGATTGGTACGTGTTTGTATTCAAAAGTTTAATTTTGTTTCAACTTCGTCCTTTCAAAATATCAATTAGGGTTCAGCTGCAATTTTACTAAGAAATTTTTTCCCGTCTGGCACAAATAAATTTTAGAAGAGATAAAATACTTATAAACAATTCTATTAAAGCTGTTAGGGTCAATTTGAAGTTAAACCTAACAGAAGTTTAATGAAATTTAACAATATTGTTGAATCCGTACCATTTTAAATTATTTATTAGTATATTTGCCCTTCCAAAACTTATATGTACCAAAAATTTCTCAAGAAAAATTTTGTAAATAAAATTGTATTTTAACCTTATAAAATGAGGGTTTAATGTTTGCTCGCTTTTACAAAATTTTTTTTTGTCACACTCACATGAAAGTGAGTGGGCCCCATTGTAAAGAGAAAAAAAAAAAAAATTAGTGAAACCAACTCACTTCTATGTGAGTGTGAAAAAAAAAATATTTCGTAGAAAAAGCTGGTAAAAACATTAAACCCATAAAATAATACTACCTCAGGCCCTTGATATGAGATCTAGTTTATTGTGTAGTATAAACTAGACTTCATATCAAGAGCTAAAAGCATTAATACACGATATTTGCAAGATCTTATATTAATCGCGGAGGTAGCAATACACGATTTTTTTCAAGATGCAAAATTGCATTCAGTGCGTTAAATGACAAAAACAGGGGGAGACAACTAGAATCATCCCCGAAGCAAAATATACAAATGAATAATAAAGAGCGATAGGAGATCATAACCAAAACAGCACTATTTTGTCATTAAAAAGACATACATAAAAGAACTTATTTATCTACAGTTTAAAAGAAAACTACTTAGGAGTTTCAGCATCCGTTGGTGTCTTGTCTCCTAAAGAAGTTGTAAAATTACGTCTTTCCTCGGAGGTAGCAGTTATAACAGGCATCCACACATCAGCTGTACCACTCAAAAGTGATTGCACTTGTGGATCTGAAGCCATGGCTGATGATATCATCTCATCCACATCATCTATTTTTGCTGACAATTTATCCAACTGTTCAGCTATTGCCAACTACATAATACAGACAAGAATTGAAAACAGAAACGTAAGACGTTAGTTAATTCAAAAGGATAAATCACCTAATCAAATCAAGACAGGAACAGCCTCAAAAAAGTTCTTTGTGCATACGTTTGCTATCAAATTCATAAATATACTTAAAGAACTTCATTTAGGTTTCTTCCATCAAGTAACTACTCTCTCCGGTCCTATATATAGGATAAAGTTTGTAGTGCAAAGTGTAAAACCCTGTTCTATATTTAGGACCGAAGATAGTTATTGAAGAATAAAGTCAAATTACCTCGTCAAGCGGCTGGGTTGACTTTGAAGGAACTTTTGAGACCTCTAATCCTAGAGCTTCAATTTTTGAACGGAGTTCAACTTCTTCTTCATTCGTTAATGCTTCCACCTACACAAATTACCATGAAATCTTTAATTACCCTTCATGAGTCCACAATATCTCACTGCAGAAGTTTGACAACTAACTTTATATAGCATGGATATGAGGGATCATGTAGTGAAGGTGAACCAATCATGAGATGGTAAAGATGTATCCTTATTCATATTCAATCCTGATTCAAAATGTAAAACACTAAACCTGAACCATAAGAGGAATGAAGTTACATTCACTTGTTCAAACCAAACTTGATCGATATAAATCAACTGCTTAGTTCAAAGCATTTGCCAATTCTAAGAAGACACGACAACTTTCAAGCTTAACTGCTTTCTGTCTTACTATATCATAAAATTGTGAGATTCAAAAACATCGATGGCTGGTAAACAAAAGGACATGCAGACTCTCCAAGTCAAGAATCTAAACCAAAAAGAGTTTAGATTCTCGTCATTAGCTAACACGTTTCAAAGTCATAATTAAGGGTCATTGGGTCGAGGCCAACAAATTGAGAACTAAGAGATTCATGGTGCTGAATCATAATGATACATAGCACAGTTATGTTATTGAAAATGCAGCTGTCTCAGATAACATAAAAGGAAACCAAAGACAATAGAGAGAGTTTATTTTTAGCAAATTCATGGCCTCGTTCATGGCATTAAGGATAGTCAACCGTTTTTATTTGTCCAACCATGTATGTTCTCACTTGTTCATGTCTGTTAATGGATGTATATTTTTATTAGTCAACCTTGTTCTTGTCTGTTACAAGGAAAGAAGTTGAAGATTTATCTGTAGTGTGGCTCAGGCGCCATTGTTCCAAGAAATTAAAGGAGATTATCCATATACATTTACCCTTCATTTAACAAGACAAGACATGAATCTTCTGGAGGCAATAGAAAGTCTTGAACTATTGAGAAAACACAATTTTATGAAACAGTTACAATAACTAGCAAATTGCTGACAACAAAGTCAGACACATATGATAGATAAATTCTGCTCCCCCATGCTCAGAAGATAAAATCTTAATCCGTATATAAGGGAATCGAATTTCACCACAAAGAAAATATTATAGCAATGCAAACGCAATTCTGGAAATTCACTTGTATCCCTAAAACGCCCTAAAAAATAAAATCTCCCGCTTCTATTACGAAACCATTCCTCTGCGCGTGTTTAATGAAGCATTTGAGTTTGATATCCCGTGAAACGTGATGGTTTCCTCACCAAGACGAAGACGAAAATAATCGTCCTTCTCATACACAGACATCAAAATCGAAATCCAATACCATGCGGGCAAGTAGAAGAAATCAAACCTAAGCGAATGCGGATATCATATTTGGGGCCGAATGAATGAAAAGATGGAATCATTATACCTGCTGAACAAGCGTGGAGAGAAGCTCAAAGAGTTGGGCGTCGGGTTTGCTATCTTCTGCCATGGATTTTGTGGATCTATAAGCGAATTTAGATTCGTGAATATGGAATTGGGGTGATCTTTATTCGGAGGAAGCGCGTGGTTTCACGTCCCGCCTTCGCGGCTTGCTTCTGTCGTCGCAAGTGGTAACAGAGGAGGAGAGGATGGGATGCGGAACGGTGTCAAACTATCAAACAAAGATCCGTTAGTACTACGTGATGCTCTATCCAAACGGTATAAAACTGTTAACCCAGATATGTTATGTTCCATTTCCTTTTTTCTTTTTCTCAAGCCAAAAAATACTCTCATATAGGCCTTTTTTTTTTCCTTAAGTATTAAAAAAATTACTAATTTTTTTTTTTTTTCCAAACTATTTTTTCTAACTTATAAACTCTAAGATACACAACCTATTATATTTAAAACTAGAAGAGTATCTCTTTTATTTTTTAAAAAAATTGAAAAGCCAGAACTTTTTTTTGCCAACAAAAGGCAAGTTAAAACTTGATATGTAATCTAATGATATACACTATATGCTATAATTAAATAATTTATTTAGCTTCCTTATTTTTTAAAAAAAAAAAAGTGATATTTTTCATTGTTTTGTAAACCCTTAGGATACCTCCCCTAATGTCCTTAACCAATTTCGGGGATCGAATCCCTTTCCTTTTTGGTGAGGAAGTCCAATCCCTTCACCAAAAAGAAAAAGTGATTTTTTTTTTTTTTTTTTTTTTTTTTTTGGTAAAAAAGAGGCATTAGCCTTATATATTAGATAAATCTAAAATGCGATCAAGTCCCATACAATCATTTAGAAGCATTGCTCTTAGATTCTCTGGACAAACATTTAAAATCGAGGATTTTGACAAACCCTCCTTAGCTAATGAACCAGCCAAAACATTTCTTGTCCGGAACATATATTGTATCACCACCTCCCAATTCCTCGATTCAATTTGTCTTGGATCCGCGAAGGAATACACGTCTTCTTTGGTTTGGCACATCTGAGACCTGCATAATTTTATCCACCAGCAATTTAGCATCAGATTCTATGATCACTTTTCTATACCCTTCATCCCACACATGATCTAATCCATACATCAAGGCCCATTCTTCTGCCACATAAGCCTCACAATTGCCTAAATACTTTGAAAATCCCGACATCCACCTTCCGTCTTCATCTCTGACCACACCACCACATCCTGCTTTCCTTGATCCCTCGGACACAGCCCCATCGATATTCAGTTTGACCCACTCTGCAGGAGGAGGCATCCATTTAATCACATTAGATACCTGTCTCCCACCGTGATTGCCATCTAAATCCGAGGCTTCACAATACAATTTCCATATTCTTTTAATAACATCAGCTGGACCAGACGGTTTGTTGAAATCCTCCTTGAACACATGATTATTTCTCCATCTCCATAATAGCCAAACCCCGACTCCCCATACCTACTTCCATCTAATATTTCTATCCTTCCCCACCTCCGTTCTGAGATTAAAATTAAACCACTCCTTTAGAGGGTATGCAAAGAAATCTGAAATAAACCTTGGGTGAACCAGCTCAATCCAAATCTGATTAGCATATCTACAATCTCGAAAAATATGAAGTTCATCTTCAATGCCTGCCTCACAGAAAGGACATGGCCGACCACCTACTCCTCCACTCATTTGTCGGTAATCGATTGTTGTAGGCCAACCATAAGAAAACTTTAATCCTCTCCGCCCCTTTCCATGCCCAAATAGTCTTGAAGTCTCTATTATAACATTGTGGCGGCGGCTTCTCAAGCATATAGTATGCACTTTTGACTGAAAAATTGCCATTCGATGTTGCATTCCACACCATTATATCTTCCCCAGTCTGCTCCCTAGGTGGTAAAACCGTAATTAGTTTTTGCACTACTTCATATGACACAATATCAGCCAATCTAACAATATCCCAATATCCAGCAACTACCCAATCAGCGACAACACTCCCTTCCTCTTCAACGGTCAACGGCCTTTTACAAAACTCTCTTATTTTTTCAGATTTAAATAGCCAGACATCCAAGAAAAAACGCACAATTTTCCCATTCCTAGCGTGCCATTTGGTGCCGGCCTCAATTAAATCCTTTTGCTTACATATGAATTTCCAAAGGGGTGAGTCATTGGCCTTCCAATTCAACAAGGAATCTTCACTCCTAAGCATTTTTTTTTTCCAAAACCTCCGCCCGTAAGCCACCACCACCTTTAACTAATGACCACGCTAATTTTGCACCAAATGCTCTATTTACAGAAGCCAACCTTTTCATCCCTAGGCCGCCATAATTCTTAGGCCAAATAATTCTTTCCCAACTTATAGGATGAAAGCCATGCCTGCCGTCACAACTACCCCAAATAAAGTTCCTCTGCAAACGTTCAATTTCTGCACAAATACCCAAAGGCAGCTGAGCTACTTGCATAGGGTAGAGGGTTATAGAACTGATCACGATTTTGCCAACGTAATTCTTCCCCCAGTAGACAAACAGTTAGCTTTCCATGCCGCAAGTTTACTTTTAACACGTTCTACCACATATTGAAAGGTATCTATTCTCCTCCTTTGTCTAGTCAGCGGGAAACCTAGATATCTTCCAATATCACTAGCTATTTTCATACCAGTGATATTCTTAATTCTTCCTCTCAATGACGCATCTACTCTTGGGGAAAAAAGATGGAGGATTTCCTAATACTCACCTTTTCTCCCGATGATGCACAAAATAGATTGATAACCTCCATCATACAAGAAGCTTGTTCCTCCGAGGCTTCTCCAAAAAGCAGGAGATCATCTGCGAACATGAGATGAGAAATGGCCGGCCCTCTTTAGTCATCATCACCGGCTTCCACTTATTTGCTCTACTGCATCTTCAATTATATGTGATAGCCTCTCCATACATAATACAAAAAGGAAAGGCGAAATTGGATCTCCTTACCTTAAGCCTCTTTGGGAAAAAAAACTCAGATTCATTCCCATTCCATAAGAACATTTAATGATGAGGTAGAAACACAAGTCATAATTATATTCCTAAATCTATCTTCAAACCCAGCTTCCTTCAAAACTTGACTCAGAAAAGACCATTGAAGCCTATCGTAAGCTTTTTCCAAGTCTATCTTCATAGTCATAATACCACGATTCCCCTTAGCTTGCTTCATCTTGTGCAATATTTCCTGCCCCACCACAATGTTGTCTTGAATATGTCTTCCGGGGATAAAGCTTGATTGGAAAAGGGGAAATTAAATCCCCCATGACTCCTCTTAGCCTCTAGAGATGATTTTCGTTATACATTTATATTGAACTGCACAGTGATATTGGCCTGAATTGATCCACTCTCACCGGCTGATCAACCTTAGGAATCAGCGCTATTAACGTTCTATTCGCATTCTGAATATCCACCTCTCCATTAAAGACTCCTTTAACAAAGGAACACATATCCAGCCCTACTAACTCCCAATTCCTCTAGAAAAAAATTGGCGGAAACCCATCCACACCGGCGCCTTATATGGTCCCATCAGCTTAACAGTCTCATAAATCTCTTTATCTGTAGGAACCATGGCCAAATTCTCCAACCTTTCGGCATTAATGTTTGGAAAATTGTCCTTAGGTCCACATTCTACTACCTCATGTGAATCATCCTGGAACAAATTTTTAAAATGTCTAACAACCAAATTACTGATTTCATCCTCATTTTCCACCCAGTCTACATCATTTTTCAACACTCGAACTCTGTTTTGTCGTCTTGTAATCTTGGTTTTCATGTGATAATAACGTGTATTCCTGTCACCTTTCGTTATCCACTCCGCCCGTGATTTTTGAAACCATTTTATCTCCTCCATCTTTAGTACTTCCTCCAATTCCCACTGCAACTTTTTCTCCAGACTAGCTAGAAAGTAGGAATAAGGATAAGCATTTTATTTTTGTATACCATTCAGCCTTGCAAGAATCCCTTTTTTCTTCTTCTCTATCCATCCAAACGTCTTCTATTCCATTCTGGAATTTCCTTCTTGATTCTTCCTAAATTAGTAATCCAGTCCACCCCTTACACACCATTGATTCTTTGAAAACTCACTAAAGTTGTCATGAGCCATCCACATTGATTCAAAGCGGAATGGTCTATTTCCTCTGTTTTGAACATCCAACCCTAAATTAAATAGGATGGGGTTATGGTCCGAAAAGCACGTCCTTGGCAGATTTCTGACAGAGCAATCCGACAGCAGGGCAATTAGCTCAAGATTAGCTAAAGCCCTATCTAACCTCTCAAACAATCTAGAGCACCCTCTGATGCATGGCCCTTTCCAAGTAAATTTTGGTCCTAACGCCCCCAGATCAATGAGGCCACATTCCTGAGTTCTCTGTTGGAACCAATCTATTCTCCGTTGGTTACCACCCGATCCTCCTACCCTCTCATTCTGACAGAATATCATTAAAATCTCCCCAAACCACCCAAGGTAAATTATTTCTATCAGCCAGATATTTCAATTTATCCCAGAGAATAGATTCTAAATCCAGAATGTGGAAGAGCATATACTGAGGTTAAGAGGAAACTAGGAATACTTGAGCCATAGCACCGCGCATGGATAAATTGCCGGTCCTTTTCAAAGACTTCGACCAAGATTAAGCCTTTGTTCAGATTAACACCAATTCCACCCGACCTTCCTCCTCACTCGGCACCGTCTCCAAACAATCATAGCCCAGACGCAACAAACATCGCAAGTTTGAATCATCTTGGCATTTGTATCTGCCAAAACTATTAAACTTGGTTTAAATCCATTAAGGCTTATTTTAATGTTTCTATAGAGGCTTGATCCCAATGACCCCTAGCATTCCAATAAAAAAACTTATCCATTAAACAGTGATCCATTTATGTCACAAGCCCAAAGGCCCACACTTACAAAGAAGCCTCATGACCATAGACACCTCCTATGTCCCCCTTTGGATCTCTACGACCCTCATCTTTGATTGGGCCCCATGGATCACTTTATTCCTTGGATATCATCGGCCCACCCTTCCCCATATCTAATTCACCCGGATCTGCGGGGGCATGTTTGTGACTAATAAAATATCATTACTTTCTCGCCGGGCCCCATAAGGCCCATGAATTCCTCCCCTTTCTGTCCTACCCAGGTCCATCTCCATATTAATATTGTCTCCACGTTTTCCCCTCAGTGATTCTCAACACCTCCTCCCTTTTATCCTCGTAACCCTTTCTCGATCTTTCACCCCCTTCTATCCCCCACTTTGTTGTACTAGGCCCATTGAAATTCCCCCCCTTCTTCCACAACAGTAATCACCGTACTACTCCCCATACCTTCCGTGCTAAGCCCATTAATTTTCTCCTTCCCCAATATACTTTTCGTATGCACTTTCTGTCCCGTGGCTTTCCAAATCTGGGTCCACCTTCATCGGTACCATCTCCTTATGGACACCATTTTCATCCTCGTTAACTTCTTCCACCTCAGCTAACACCTCATATCTTGATCCCACGTTTTGCTGAGTGTGACTTCCAGTTGCCTTCATCTTCTTCGGACGTCGAGTTTTTTGAACCACTTTCCATTGTTCCGACGTGGATTGCGGTCTCCCATGATCTTCACCATCCTTATTAATCTCTTTACCAACCTCCTGACCCTCCTCCATGGTTTGCTTCCTCTTTGAGGACATGTTTCAAATCTATGCCCATAAATTCCACAACATGTACACAGCAGATGCAATCCTTCATATTCAAGGAAAAATGCTTTGTCTTCAATGTAAAACCCCTGCATGAGCTGTTTTCCCAACTCAACCAAAACACAGATTCTTGCAAAATGCCCTCTAAGTTGACATGAGGTATTCATATCAACTTTTATGGTTTTCCTATCCTGTTCCCTATCATTGTTAGAGCTTCCTCATCATAGTATTCTAATGGTATCTTCGGAATCCTAACCCACACCGCTGCTTTATCTATTGTAGCTTCATCTGGTCTAAAATTTGGCTCCCATGGTTTCACAATTAAATAATGATCATAAATTAACCATGGACCCCCCGTAAGAGCATTAGTAGTAGTCTTCTTGATTTGTGAATTTACTACATAATAGCCATGTCCAATATTAATCAAAGTTATGACTCCTCGCTTGACCCACATTGCCTACAAGCGTTTTTTCAGAGCTCTAAAACCTATACTCGACCCAGCAACTTAACCACAACCGCCATGCCCCATGCTTTGTAGAGACGGTGCTTCATCCTATTCGAGAATCTGAAAGAAGGGAAGTTCCTCGATGGATGTTCTGTTATGAATGCAATCTTCCACCACCTTCTTTCTTTCTGATTGTTCCCCAGCATCATCTGACATGGAATCATCTGATAAGTCCTCCATTTCCATTTCCTCGTTCAAATCTGTAACATCATCTCTATTGCACGTACCCTTCAACATGTCAGCAAACGAAGGCCCCCCAACATTGTAGGCACTAGGTTTTTCTCCCGGTTTAGGCCATTGATCTCCAGCATTTATGTTGTTATCCTCGCTTTACCTTCTTCGAACTTCTTGCTAATAAATCTTCCTTCCGTTTGACCTTTTTGATAGCACCCCCTCCTTCTTGGTTTTTAAATCTTCTTCTTCTACTTGCTAATAGAAAAAGTGATATTGATTAAGTTGAAAAAATGACAATTTTGCTTTAAAAGCCCATTTTGTATGGGTAAATACTCGTATTAAACCACGTTATTGGGCCTAAATCTGAACCCTTTTGATATGCTAAAAAGTACTATTTCCTCTGCTCCTAATTATAGGAACATATTTTAAAGTTAATTTTGGTCTTAATTATAATAGTAAGTTTTAACTTTTGTCAATTTTTTCCTATAATACCCCTATTTATACTTTCTATAATAATTAAAGACAATGATAATTTAATAATACACCTATATATTTTATGAAGTAATATTTAGTAAATAAAATTTAAAATATATTTATTCGACTTATTCCATCAACGGGGTTCAATTAGGATCTATAACCTCTGAACACATTTCAACTTTTGGAATTTTTCCAAATTATTTTATTATAAAAACACTAACACGGGATAAAGGATTCGCAGGGAAAAGATGGGGATAATATTGTTGTTTGGTCTTGGTGTTTTTTAGTGTGCGTGCATTTTTTGTAAATAACACGTAAGGGTATTTTTGGAAAATAATTATAATTAACTAATTTAACTTCTCTCTTTAATTCTTTCAAATTGTGGTAAATAGTTCCTATAATTAGTATCGGAGGGAGTACATGTTATTTTTTATATATATAGATATAAATCATAATGATGATTATATAACTTTTTCATGATCATAGCTCAAACTAACTTTTGAAAAGCAGAAATGGGTCCAAAATTGAAATGAACATGCATTGAGTGAATTTCAAGTTAGTGAAATAATAAGACACTTAACTAGAAGAAAATTACCTAAAACATAAAGACTTTTATTAAAACTACAATTTAACTTTTGGAGAGCAAATTGAGCGAAATTGAAATTCACTCAAAGTGAGCTTCCCATTTATAAAGCAAGATATTAATAATAATTAGAGTAAATCACAAATTTTTTTTCCCATAAATTTCATTGATGTTGCACAATTTTTTAGTTATTCTTAAAAAATTACTATAGATTTTCTTGACACAAACTAAAAAGATAGTTAAAATTAGTTGATATTTTCTTTTTTAAAAAAAAAAATACCCCATCTTTCTAGAAATACTCTTAAGTAAATATAATGGTATATCTTAACCTAATTTTATTCATCTCTCCTTCTTCCATATAATTACTTGAAAATATCCATATCAATGATATTATTAAAAAAAACTAACTGCTGCATAAATTTTAAAATATGACTTTTAAAAAAGAAAGGATAGAGTAATATTATTATATTAACATATTGTTTGGCTATATATATATAAGTGGTAATTATATATCCATGATAATACAATAACACAACAATCATACTTTATAGTCGTTACAAGGCATAATAAAAGAAGACAATAGGTACCCTGCAAGTGGGCGACACCTAGAATTGAAAAGACATAACCTTTCAAAGATATCCCACTCGTTAATTTTTCATCAATGCCCTTCTATTACGTAGAGTACTTGCTTTTTATCACTGTTATAGGATCCGGATCCAACAGGCTAATTCGGTTTGGAAACCGACAAACTGTTCGGTAAATTAGTTTGGTCTGAAAAGTAAACTGGTTTATTTATTTAAAAAAATTATTTTTTATAATTTTATATTAATAACTTTGAAATTTTTACTTTCTCGTTGGTTTGGCTTAAATTAGTTCTTATCGACCTACTAACCCTTAACCTATTATATTGACTGATTTAGTGACGAGCCCAATTTGAATAACCTTACTTTTTATTGACCCTCTTTGTATGATTTTATGTCTTTCTACATTTTTCTTCTTTCCTTAACGCTTAATCTTTTATCACTTTTATTTTGCTTTTCAATCACCTTGATGTAACCCCTTCTCACTTTGGCCACGTCAAATATTCATAAAGTGTTTTCTTTGAAGCATTTTTATACTGTATTACTTGCCACTTGCTCCGATCTTAATTATATAAAAAAATTTATAGTGTAAATTATATTATAAATTTTATCTTATAATTAGAATTAGGGGTAATATTTAATACTAGCAAATTAGATTTGAGGATTATCAGCATTTAGATATGGATAACTCTATCAATATTCGAGAGTCATGTTAGTTGGTTGAGTGGAATAATTTCTTTTAAAATGGTTATGAATTGGAATGACATTGAGAGATGAAATGTATATGTAACTTTTTTAAAGACGTTTTCAAAAAACAATTTTCGTTTTTGTTTTGAAGTATTCTAGCTATATCAAATATTAGGAATTGATCTGCTTTATATACAAAATAAACTCTATGCTAATTAAGTTGGCTTTATATACAAATAATAAAATCTGAATCTCTAATCATTTCTTTATTAAGGTGTGAAAGCCTCCCACTCACTTTGACCCACAAAATATTCATTTCAGTTTTTAAATGATATAAATGTTTTATCATGTTACCTGATAAATAATTTCCACTTATCCACCAATCAACACATCCTGGAAAACCTCTTTTATGTAACTTTTAGGAAAATTAATATGTAAGTCTTCATGGTTCCACCTAATTTTTTCTCCTTTTATAAGATTCTTATAGTTTTAACTTTTTATAAATGCCGATAAGGAGTGACCAGGTTAGTAAGGCGTGCTTTCACCTCATAACCTTACTTAAGAGGCTTGAGGAAGGACAATTTAATAATAGATTAAGGAGCAATTATAATGGGTTAAGGAGCAATTTGGCCTACGAAAGTCCCATATCCATATAAGCAATAAATTATTTAATTAACAAATATATTATCAAGTTGGATTTATATTATTAAGCATCAACGTTGATATCCATTAAGCTATTTTTATAAAAATAAAAATTAAACTCATTTCATTTTTTTTTAGGATATAATAGATTTTTTTTAAATTTTATTAACATTAAATGAAATTTTTAACTCACATAAATTTCTTCTAAAATAAAAATAAATCATATAATTTTTTTGTTTAACATATATAATAAACTATAAAACACCTTGAGTTTTATTTAAATCATATAATTATATTTTTAATTAAAAATTTTGCTTATTTTAGCAAATTATAATTTTAACAAAGAGTAATTTTTGTCCATAGATATCTATACAAGTAGTTTTGAATAATGGTAATTGAGAAAAAAATTATTTAATTTAGTAAAATTTAGAATTTTGTCTTGGACGATTTCTTGGAGTAAAAGTTCGTTGGCCAATCTGCACCTTAGATAACGGACGTTAACTTTTTGCTAACAGCGTTGTCTTAGCGCTCCTTTTTAAAATTTTGTTGTCTTTGGCGCTCCTTTTAAAAAATTTGTTGGTATTTTTGGTCCACTTGATAGTTAATTTATATTGGACGCTCTCGAGCCAATAGTTTATTGACAAATCACACTTTAACCCTTGATTTTTGAAAAAACAAATCTTTAAGGAAAAATTCTTTTCGAGTCCTAAAGGAACAATAAAATGTCAAAAAAGTCCTAACGGAAATTCGGATGTCGAGAATAGTCTCAAAGAGTTGTTAATCTCATAGATGGAGTTGTTAATCCCACACATGAGAGTTATTAATCCCAAAGAAATAGTTGTTAACCGGACTTTTTTGACATCTAAATTTTCTTTAGGATAGCTGGATAGGGGACTATTCAAACAAGAGAAATCAAAATTGAAAAGGATGATCACATGTAAAAATAAAAGCGTCAAAAAGAGGCAGAAAGTGGAGAGTCTACTCATTAATAAAGCTAATAGACCTAAAAAAGAAAAATAATAATAATTAAAAAAGCAAAAGCGACTTTCAAATAGTTTGCCCCCAATCGCAACCTTTTTAGTGTGAAGCCAAACAATACCCGTTATACAAGAAACTAACTTTAAACAAAAAATAGAAAAAGAAAAACATACTTAAAAAAAAAAAAAAAAAAAAAAAAAAAAATTAACACCTTACGTGTATCTTTTCCTAATCAATTTTTCATCTTTCTTTTGGGTTTACTTGAAAAATGTCATGAAACAGAACAAAAAGGCAATAACCTTCCACGTTTACTTTCTCTAAATTATTAACTCCTTAAGATGAAATATAACAAAAAGCCTTTCGATCCCCCAATTGAGTTAATTGATTCTGATAATATTTGAATTTGATTTGATAGAATAAATTATATAAAAAATAATTACATCTAATAATAAGACTTTAAACTTAATAAGAATCGGGTTTGGATTCTATCATAATCCTTTATCTTTTTTTCTTCTCAAAATATTATTTCTACTCTTAAATTAAAAAATATATATGGTTTAGATTTTAGATCTTATAAAATTATTATTTTAAACATAAATAAATAAATTTAAACTGTTAAAATTTGATATACACCATTCATAACGGCAATACAAACAAAATTTTAAAAAATTAATTATAAAATACTATAATAATATTTTTACAAAATACTAAATATGAACATTTCATTTTTTGATTTGAGGATGGAGGTGTGATTTTGAGAAGAAAAAAAGGAGTTACAACGTCTCCCACAAAAATCATGTTAAAAGAACATTAATCATCTCCAAAAACCAAAAAAGTTACTATCTTGTTATTATGACGTATTACTTTGTATTTTTAGATTACCTCCGTCTTAATTATAGAAATACTTTTATGTAGTACAAATTACACTATAAAAATATTTTTATAATTAGGAGCGGAAAGAATAACTACTAAACTCTAAGAAAGTTATGATTATAATCTTAATAACCTTATTAAGAAATTTTCCGTAACTTGGTATTAAATCTTTGAAATTCGACAATACTTTTGGAGCTTAAGAATAATTTCATCACAAATTTTTGGTCAAGTTAAATTTTTTAGATATTATATTCTCAAAAAAAAAAATCTTTAAAATATCATATTAAAAAATGGATTAATATGCAAAAATGTATATGTCTTTACTCCAAAAAAGAACGTCCAACACTAAGTCTTTTTTTAGGTCAAAAGTCTGCACACATGGTTACAAATTAGGCGTAAAAATACCGTTTGATAGTTAAGTTTGACTTTTTTCCGACGGGATGATGACGTGGCTCTTAAAGGTGCAAAAATATACATGTGATCTGCGGGAAAAAGAGCCCAATACCAAATTCTTTTTTTTTTTGTAAGTTAATAATTTTATTTCAATTAAAGGAAAATTATTATTTCTCCAGGTATAATACTTGGGAGCCCAAATTTTTTCTCTCGATTTATCATTTTGGAAGGAGGATTTATTCAATGGGTAAACATGGTAAAAAATTTATTTCCATATTTTTTTAAAAAAAAAATCCTTATTAAATTTTCTAATTAATAATTGATAAATGAGTATTTATGCATTTAAAATTTGATATTATAAATAATATATTTACTTAAAAGATTTGGCCTCCCAAGAATTATATCTAGAGAAATAATAATTTCCTTTAATTAAAATAAAATTATTAAATAAATAAAAAAGAATTTAGTGTTGGACGCTCTTTTTACCAAACCGCATGTATATTTTTGCACCTTTGAATGCCACATCATCGTCCAGTCAGTAAAAAAAGTCAAACTTAACGATCAAACAGTATTTTTGCACTTAATTTGTAATCATGTCTGCATTTTCACAAAAACACTTGGTGTTAGACACTCCTCAAAATAAAACGCTTGTGTATTTTTACATCTTAACCTTAAAAAATGCATCTATTGTAAAATATTGCATTCAAGTTATTTCCATTGAGCTTGAGCAAAAAAAAAAAAAGGTTATTTCCATTGAGAGAGCAGTGTGGAGTGTGGAGGAAGCTAAACTAAAAGTAAAAAACGAAACCCAACCTTCAAACCATGACGTGGCATGTCGTTGGATAGAATTTTGCCCGCTAATAAGCATAACAACATTGATTTGAAACGGCCAAGTATTATGTGAGAGAGGCATTCCCGGTTTTATTATTGCTATCTTTCTTCTTCTCTTTGATGTTACTTCTCTTTTAGGCTCATCTTACACTACTCAATCAACAGCAACTACTACTTCTCTTTCTTTCACTATCTCATGTTCTATGTAAGTTTCTTCTTTCTCTTATTTCACTATTTCATAAAAAAGTTCTCATCTTTTAATAGTAACTTGGATTCTAAGAGCTCCTTCTACCCCCAATCAATTGATCAAGTGGTTAACTTGATCACCCTTTTCTCTACTCTGATTTTCATATCATTGGTCTGGTTCATGTGATAACTGATTCTTTTGCTTCCTGGGTTACTCAGAGATTGTGGAAGCTGAAGATAAAGTTCTTGATTGATTTTATGCCTTGTAGGTGTTTGCTAAAACGTCACTATCACCGTCTCTGCTTACAGAGTTGTTGAATGGATTTTTAAAGTGTCATTTCCGGGAGTTCTTTTCGATATTTGAAATTAGATTTTGTTTCTTTTTGTTTTAATTTTAAAGCTTGTTTTTGCTACTGTATTTTTATAACCCCACTGCTTGGGTGTTTGAGGAATTCTCTCCATTCCAATACTGATGGTCCAATTTTTATTATTTTACTGATTCATTGTTTATAAGGGTTTTCAAGAATATTCGGGTTTTCATGTCTTATTATTGAGAATTCTCCTCCAAGGGGTTCAGTGAGATAGCATCAAAACATGCAATAATCAATCAAAAGTGTTACTTTTTAAATTAAATGTTCAAGATTCAGTTTAGTGATTTGCCATAATCTGATATAATTTGTCATCAGCTGGGCATATCTGGTACTGATACTCTCCATGTCACTGTTACAATGATGATGATAATAGCTGAAAGAAGTTACATGAATTGATATTGGAGCCCAAGATGTCTTATAGAAGGGGGGGCTCTGATCAGCAACCGCCTACGCGGATACTACGGACCCAGACGGCTGGAAATTTAGGACTAGACCCGATATTGGACAGTGAAGTGTTGCCTTCATCATTGGTTGAAATAGCTCCCATCCTCCGTGTGGCTAATGAAATAGAGAGTAGCAACGCAAGAGTTGCATATCTATGTGAGTTACTATTGTATTGATAAGTCTAAATGACAAAGACTAATGAGCATAAATCAAACTCCTAAGCATTTGGTCACAGAGTCTCTATATAATTTCAACTATATCTTTATCCCAAAATCTTGATTTGTTAAAGACTGCTGCCTAAAAACCATTTTGGTTCTTATTCTTGGCAAAAAAGATAACAACAGTCACGAGTGCTTTGTGTTTTTCTTGATTTCTCAATAAGTTTGTTGCTTTTAATAGCTAAACTGGCATTATTTTATAGTTCATTTAAACTCCCTAAGAAGTAAAATGATGTGTTATTTAGTAAGTTTCACTAATTTTTCTTCCCATTTTTGTTTAGTTCATTAAGTTACTGGTTTCTATAATTTCATCTCTTTTAGTTGTTTTCTATGTCTGTGTGTTGAATTTCATTTGAAAAGAGAACCCATTACCTAGTTCTTTTCATTTTTTTTCCTTGTTACTGTTACATAATGGGGAAATTGCTGCTGCTTTTTGTCTTTTAAAATGGGATGTTGATATCTATCTTTGATTACTTTGCACTAGACGATTTGTACGCTTTACTCAATTTTGAGAGCTCATAAATGTACTTTGTGTATTTAGGTCGGTTTTATGCTTTTGAAAAAGCTCACGGACTAGATCCCTCATCCAATGGACGTGGTGGGATGTTGATATCTATCTTTGATTACTTTGCACAAGACGATTTGTAAGCTTTACTCAATTTTGAGAGCTCATAAATGTACTTTATGTATTTAGGTCGGTTTTATGCCTTTGAAAAAGCTCACGGACTAGATCCCTCATCCAATGGACGTGGTGTCGGCCAGTTCAAAACTGCTCTTCTTCAGCGTCTAGAAAGGGTAATTCTTAATTTCATTTGCTAAGATAATCATTTGATTATTCTTTCCTTCCACAACCTTCAGGGAGTTAATTTTGCATTTGAAGAGTAAGGGATAGAGGAGGAAGATTTGGTGTTAGTTATCAATGATTTAAGTAGAACAAACTAGCAGTAGTTCCTTTGAAGTTGCATTAGAAGCCATACCAAACATCAAAAATTTATGTAAGAGAATCAGACAAAAAAGTCATGAAGACAAAGACATTGTTTATATATTGTGAACAGTGTGATTCCCATATCAACACATCAGATTAAATAGGCCAAACTAGATGTAAAGAAAGAAAGAAAAAAGTCTCCTACACATTGTGGAGCTGAAGTTTTAATCTTTTCAGGAAAATGAAACAACATTGGCTGGAAGGGCAAAGAGTGATGCTCGTGAAATACAGAGTTTTTATCGGCATGACTACCAAAAATATATACAAGCTCTTGACAATGCTGCAGATAAAGACCGGTAAGTTTACATTATTTATCAATCAATAATTTGATCATTAACTTGAGTTTATCTGTCTTACATTTCATTGATAGCAAAAATTCTCCTCAACTCTCTAAATATAATAATATTCTTCCTTCCGCTTAAAAAAATAATGTTGCAATTAACTTCATATCTTTTCCATTGCCCAGCTCACAAAAGCATATCATACTGCTGCTGTTTTATTTGAGGTTTTGAAAGCAGTTAATCAAACTCAGGGTGTTGAAGTCTCTGAGGAGGTAAAATTATTGTTTTCATGCTTGAGATTTTCTTGGCTGTATCAGTTTATTGGTCATTGATTGGAATCTGCAACAGAGTAAAGTAACTTCACTGTTTATTTTTTGTTTTAATTGTAGATCTTGGAAACTCAGAAAAAGGTTGAGGAAAACAAGAAGATATATGCCCCTTATAATATTCTGCCGCTTGATCCAGAGAGTGAGAAAGAGGCTATAATGAGATTTCCTGAGGTTTGTTCATGTGCATTAGTTCTTAATATCCATAAATTGTTATCACCAAATGTCCTTAAGTTAAGGTGCTGCTCGACAACAGTAATAGGAAAATGCAGCCTCAGATGGTCAACAATTTTCTAATACCTTTTACATATCCAAAAACTTGTTCCTTGAAGCTATGCTCCTCAGCTCAGGAATTTCTTTTCATAGAATCTTCTTAGAATAGTGATGAACTTATTAGCTATTTACAGATTCAAGCTGCTGCGATTGCCCTTCGTAATATCGGGGTCTTCCTTGGCCAAATGGTTACCAACAGAAAGTAGATATAGACATTCTGGATTGGCTTCAGATCATGTTTGGTTTCCAGGTAGTGGTCTAATGGATTGGTGTTCGTTATCTGGTTTTCATATTTACCGCACAGGTTAGGCTCCTTATATTATTGTGCAGAAGGACAATGTGGAAAATCAAAGGGAACACTTGATTCTTTTGCTTGCAAATGGACACATACGACAAAATATGAAGCTTGATCAGCACAACAAGGTTTCTTCTTACTTATTATACACCCTCTGGTTCAAAATAGAAAAATCAAATAATTATTTTACATTTATCAAGAAATGAGCTAAAAGTAGTTAAAAACAATAAGTATGCCAGATATCCACTTTTTTCTCAAATATACCCTTTTTTTATTAACGGAATAAGTGAGAGAGATAATAAATAGGAAAAAAGGAAGAAAGAAAATGTATGGGAGAAAAATGATGAGTGTGGAAAAGGAGAGAATAAGTGCAGCTACTTAATGTCCAAAAGGGGCAAATTTGGAAGGGGAAAAAAAAAACATTGAATGCAGAGACAAAAGCAAAGTGGATCTTATGAAAAAAACCACACTCCTCACAAGTTTGGCTCTTATATTTTGAACCAGAGGGAGTATATGTTATGGCGTATGCTTTATTTAGGCGCTATTTTTTTTTTCTTACATGCTATGGTTTTTCTAAATAGTTGGATGATCATGCTCTAACAACAGTGATGAAGAAGCTCTTTAAAAAATACAAAAGGTGGTGCAAGTATTTGGGTCGCAAAAGTAGCCTTTGGTGAGTTTCCCAAATCTTAGTAAAGTCAAATTTGGTCTTAAGTGTACCTAGTTATGGCTAAAGTTAGAGTACTAGTAGACTCACTTTACTTCAGCTTGGCTAAACTGCTGGCCTTCATGAACTGAACAGTTGTAGAGCGAGTTAATTTTGTCTTAGTTTAGTTATATGTAGGGAATAGGGATATGTCTGCGTTTAAAGGCACGGGTTTCTTTTAATATTACAATTAAAAAAAAATTAGATTTATAATAAAAATTAGAGTTAATACAATCTCTGGTCCCTCAAATTCCATTCTTTTTAAAACATTGGTCCATATCATTAAATAAAAATTTGGACAATTTTGCCCCTTAAGTGATCAAAACCTCTTGTTTGAAACTTGAGAGACCAAAACCAAAATGAGGACAAACTTGAGGGACCAAACATTATATTAACCCTAAAAATTATAGTTAATTGAGTGCCTATAAAGTTCTTGCAGAAGCTAGTGAAGGATGGGATTGGCTTGGTTTTGGCTTAGCTCTAGTACGGCCTTACATTTAAATTATTGTTGGTACCTTTTATGTTTCTTTCTTGTATAGGCTGAGGATTCTGTACAATATTATCTGGGTAAAATTTCTGTTTCATATTTTTATTCTATTTTAAGTACAATGGGAGTTAACTGAAAACCTATGACCTTGTAATCATCATTGATCTTCAAACCACTTGTTTTTGGTCTGATATTGATTTGTACTATTTTTTAAGCACCCAGACCTTATTGATTGTCAGGTTGCCAACTATTCAGCAGGAAGTTCAACAACGGAAGTTATTGTACATGGGTCTATATCTTCTTATATGGGGTGAAGCCGCAAATTTAAGATTCATGCCAGAATGTCTTTATTATATCTATCATCATGTAAGTGAAATTTCGAATAGAAGATTTCAAAATCCTTTTTCAATATGGGAAATGATCTGAAAATTTCATTGCCTTTCTGGTGGAATGATCCACTTCTATTTATTATTTGTTTTATTCCTTTTCCATATAGGGGGATTCACATCACCTCCCACTAACTAGGGGGTTAATTTGCCTTACTAGCCTTAGTCTGTAGAGGGTGAGCCTTGGCGCAATGGTAAGGTGGCTGCCATGTGACCTAAAGGTCGCAAGTTTAAATCCTGGAAACAGCCTCTCTGATAGTGGGGGTAAGGATGTGTAATCTATCCCTCCCCAGAACCCACTAGGTGCGAGCTTTGTGCACTGGGCGTAAAAAATCAAATCCTATTGCCTTTCACTAGTGAACAAATGGCAAGAAATTCATGAAGGAATCCTAGAGACCTTTATGGACATGCCTGATAAGAAGAAAGAGAACTTGGATCCAACCTCATTTCTGGAATTTTCTGGTTGCAGTGTATGAACTATATCGAGAAAGAAGATATATTTCAAGCATGTTTGAGACCAAATTTGGAGGTCCCAAAAGTGTTTATTCATGTAAATTGAAACAAAACTCCTCTTACATACTTACCTCTTATAATGTAAATCATGATTGAAAAACTACTTTTAAAGGCTCCAACTGCTATTCCAAACGAGCACTAATGTGTCTTCTAGCCTTGGATATGCAGTCATTAATCTAAAATGATTAATTTCTAAATGTGATTTTTTTTTTTTTTTTTTTTGAACGATTCATTTCTTTTCTAATAAATAAACATTATAATAACTGTTGTTTGTATAGTGCACTGCCAGATTGATGAGATATGATAGTTGGTTTGGAATTTTTAGATTTGGTTCCCACCATACATCATTTGTTTAAGCAAATGCACATTCCTGTTTTCAGACAAGAAAAAGTTTATATTCCTCTGGGTCCAGACATCATGTTTGTGCCAGAATCTCAAGATATAATTGAAAAGCATTCATGAGCTTGCTCTTCACACAACCACTTAAGCTTTGAAATAAGTGTTTGTTGTTTGATTGGTACATTGACAACTTGATTGTGGAGAAAGTGAGAGTAATGGGAAAATTGGCAGTCCGGAACAGTTTTTAAGTTGCCATATGCTTGTTGGTTTAAGTTCTACTGCATTTAAGTTTCATGATAAGTAAGAGAAATGGTACAAATATATTATTGTCCTAAAAAGTATATAATTTGAGTGTGGAGTAGTTGCCAACAAAATTTCATTGACAATTTTGATCATTTTATCTTGTTGATCTGCTTAGATGGCATTTGAACTGCATGGGATGTTGGCCGGCATTGTTAGTCCACTCACAGGTGACCCTATAAAGCCATCTTGTGGAGGCGATAATGAGGCTTTTTTTACTAAAATAGTAAAACCAATTGATGATACTATAGCTGAGGTTTGCTTCTCCATTCTGTTTTTTTTTTTGTCAATTGCAATATTAATTACTCCCTCCGGTCCTAAATATAAGACCACTTTTGTAGTGTAATTTATACTATAAAAGTGGTCCTATGGTTAGGGATGGAGGTGGTACTAACTTGTATAACTTAAATATCGCTTTTTCTGCATTACAGGGAGCCAAGAGGAGTAGGTGTGGAAAAGCAAAGCATTCTCAGTGGAGAAACTATTTTAGGTATTATGCTTCTTTTTTTTTTTATTAAGTTTCTTCAGTATGATGAGTTATATTATAAGTGATTACCATTCTCAAATTGTAGGTCTGATGATTGTTTCCGCCTTGGCTGGCCTATGCACGACATTCGTGAGTTCTTCTTAGTACCTCGTGGACGACCTCTACTTAATAAGATGAGGTATATAATATCTCGTGTGTTACGTAACCCCCTTATAAAGCTACTATTGGGTTGAAAGTGATGTATTATTTACTTATTTCTTGAAAAGAAGATTGAAAGAAAAGGAGTACTGTTCTTTACATTGTTATTGTTTAAGGGGGATATAACTATAAGATCACTTTTATAGACCGAATGGTCTGGTTTTTGGAGCTTGTGACTATGTTTTCCTCCAAGCCATGCTTACTCTTTGTGAGTATGCAATTATGCATAATTTGCAGTACATCCTTCCACGTGTCTGTGTGTTTATTTCCCTGTTCCCATGATATGTATATGTGATAAATAAATAATACGAGTAGCATAGATAAATGAGTGTTATTTAGAATTAATGAGGGTTAATAGAACCATTAAGGGTAGTTAGGAGTTAGTTGGGCGTAAGGGTTGAGAGATACTCACCTATATAAGGTATATCAATCTCATTGTATCATCTATTTTTCCCTGAATAGTATTGCGAATTCCTCAGTCTCTCTCTCTTTCCCTGTTTCTTCACTCCTTCTTCTTCCTCTCTCCTCTTATTTCCCTCTCTTCTCCCCATTGTGGTTATTGTAGAAGAATATAGGGAAACGAGAGGAGAGGGGAAGAAGGAGGAAAGAAGAAACAGGGAAAGAGAGAAAGACTGAGGAATTCGCAATACTATTCAGGGAAAAATAGATGATACAATGAGATTGATATACCCTATATAGGTGAGTATCTCTCAACCCCTAAACCCTACTAACTCCTAACTACCCTTAATGGTTCTAACTAACCCTCATTTATCTATACTATTATTTATTACATTAGCATATCATCCTTTCACGTGGTTTGGCTTTGGTAGGCTTATGTTTTATCCACACTTCAACTCTAAAAAGGTTTGCATGAGGGGACGTGTTAGAGATTGAAGTCAAAATCATTCACAGTCCTTCTTCTAGCAGTTAAGCTTCTACGAAGAGTGGTTCATGACAAAACCACAATCTGACTTTGATGTCAAAATTCGTTTCCATTGTTGATCTTCTTACTTGATGGAAGGTGCTAGTGTAGTCTGTTATTGCTTTAAGTAAGAAGCTTAATCTTGAAAAGAACAAAGGATTCAGCATATAAATCCCCAATGAAACCACTTGTTTTTATATTTGGGCTATTGTCTTAATATGATGAATTTGAAGAATACATGAATGCATGAGAAGGAATAACAAAAAGAAGAATAACATTTAACAAAAAACAATACAATAAAATAAAAAAAATTAGACATGAAACCAGAAGAAATATTAAAATCAGAGAAAAAATGAAAAAAAATTCTTGTGTAGTATTAGAAAAGAAACATCCTATAGAATCAACAGTAATACAACGAGTATTAGGGATACTACTAATAAGTAAAACATTAATAGAAAATTAAATATCTAAATTATCATTTAAAGATGAAGTTACAGAAGTATATATTGTAGGAGTTCAATTATTAGTAAAAGCCTATTTTAAAGAAGGAATAGACTCCCCCATAGAATTATTAATAACATATGGAAGAATAGTAAGTAGTGTACAAGATAGTATATTAGGAATATTAACAGGAAATTTAATATATCAAAAATTAAAGTTTACATTAAAAATGAATTTTGCAATATCTAGAGCAGATGAACATATGAATAAATCCATAATAATATATCATAAATTAGGAGAAGTAAGATTATTACCAAGAGCAATAACAATGAGTATAACAGCTATGGTTGGATTAGTATTTACTAATGAACATAAAATATATAAAGTCTTATGAAAAAGTAACTATAGATAAATATTTTATGCAAGTATTACAAGAAGTTCCATTGGATCCCACTATTATAACTATTCCACAACAATTACAAATAGAATTAGATAATACAATAAACTATCATGAAACTACTCCAAGAAGAATAGAAACTAATAATAATATAGGACAAAGATTATTAAGAATAAATACGCCTTTAACATCAACCTTGAATATAAATATAAATCCACAAAGACATAGAATAGATTATCCTAGACCAGTAACAAAAAGAGGATTATTTAGAACTTTAAGTTTGAGGAGTAATATAGATGATAATTATCAAAAAAATTTATTGGCATAAATACCAATAAATTCGAACTTAGCACAAATAAGATCAAGAACACATCAAATAGATCTAACTCAATCTAGTAATTATATAAGACTAGAAGGTAAGAAAAATGCAATATGGGTAGAAATAATAACATTGATAGATGAAAATTAAAAAAGAAGTTCTATTGAATTAAATTATGCTGAAAGCAATTTAGAACTAATAGAAGAAGCAATTAAAACGAATTCTATATTAAGATTTAAATTAAAATGAAAGTTTAAAAAAAAAAAAAAAAAAGAGGTATTAAATTATGGGTAGAAGATAATAATGAAAATATATATAAAATAATATTGACAAAAGATTTACTACAGCGAATAAAACCTTATAGAATACAAGAAGACAGAATAATATTAAACGTAAATTATTAAACAATAGTAATTCCAAAAGTCAAATGAGGCCATTGAACTATATATTAGTCAAATTTAAATATAAAAAATATAGATCTAAAAAATATCATGCACTTGTAGATATATGAGCAAATCTAACTGTAGCAAAATATAATGTTTTACCACCAAAGTTATGGAAGAGGAAAAATAAAATATTAAGAATGGAAAGTGTAGAAAAAAAAATGCATATGATAGAACTAGAAGCAAAAACTAGGGAAAATCTATATGGGGGCCCTTTTTGAAGAAAAAATCCCAAAAAGGGCCCCAAGATTTCGACAATCCCAAAAAGGGCCTTTGGACCCTTTAGGATAAATTCATTAAAATTTAACAACTAAATCATCAAATTTACAATAAAATCAATATCCGTTTACAACTAAATCGGTCACATTTACAACAATTTTTTTACAACTAAATCAGTCTCATTTACAACATATCGGCCGGTTAACAACTATATCGGCCTCATTTACAACTCACCAAGATTCTAACCCTTTTTGGGATTATCAAAATCTTGGGGCCCTTTTTGGGATTTTTTTTTCTCCAAAAAGGGCCCTTAAATGGATTTTCCCCAAAAACTATACCAGTGCAAATATGAGAATATGAATTATTAATACAAGAATTAAATCAATATAATGAACCATCTTGATGTAATATTAGGATTAAATTTCCTTAAATAATATTATCCACTACATCTAGTAAAGAAAGCCTTAGTATTAACCACACCTTGTAAACATGAAGCATGGGGAATAAAAACAACCAGACCTTATAGATTAAAAGATAAAAAAATTTCAAGAAAACGAATGATAATGAAGTACAATTTCAACGGAATAATAAACCAGTAGAAATACATATGTTAACAACCTTTAGCCATTATAGAAGTAAAAACAATTGAACAAAGACTTTTAGATAATTATAGTGATAATCCATTAATTCATTGGGAAAAATCAAAACCATTAGCAAAAATAGAACTAAAAGATTATAGTTAAAAAAAAATTGTAAACCTTATCTATGGGTTGAACATGATAAAAAAGAATTTGTTATGCATACTAATGAAATGAAATAATATAATTTAATCAGAAAAATCAAATCAGAATATTCATCACCAGCAATGATAGTAATAAAACACGGAAGAAAAAGAGGAAAGTCAACAATGGTAGTAAAATATAAAAATTAAATAATATAGAAATAAGAAACATATATCCTATTCCTAAAATAGATATTTTATTTAATCTAATTAGAGGAAAAATAATATTTAGTAAAATTAAGTGTGAATCAGGATTTTCCAAATAAAATTAGAAGAAGAAAGAAAAAAATATATTGCATTTACACTTCAGAAGGATTATATGAATGAAATGTATTGCCTATGAGATTTTATAATAGTCCGAGTATATTTCAAAATATGTATCAAAATTATTATTGTCAATAAAGGGTTTTGCAGTAACATATATTGATGATATATCAATATTCTCTAACAATGCAAAAGAACATGAAAATCATTGAAATCAATTTGTAACATTAATAGAACAAAAAATATTAAATATATCACCAAAGAAGGCTGAATTAAGAAAAACAAGAATCCCGACAATATATATGTATATATATATCTCTCTCTCTGAATGGAATAGAATTATAATAACACATAAGTAAAAAAGTTTTAGAATTCCCATAAATAAAAAATAAAAAGGATTTACAATCCTTCTTAGGACTATTAAATCAAACAAGAAATTATATACTTAATTATCTAAATTAACCAAAAAAATATCTAAATTAGCATGAGAAAAGACTAAATGGATATGAGATAAAGAAACCCAAAGAATAGAAAATCAAATAAAACAATTATGCCAAGATATACTGAAGTTGACTATTCCTATAAATAATAATGTAAAATGGATCATATATACAGATGCTTTGAAAAATTATTAGGGAGCAGCATTATATCACGAAGATAAAGAAGAAAGAAAAGTAATAATAATATATGCAAATGAAAAATTTAATGAAGTTCAAAGTAAGTATCATTATAATTGGAAAGAATTTGTAGCAATAATAAAAACAGTAGAAAATTTTGAATTATTTGTACTCAATGCAAGATTTACAATAAGAACTGATAATACTTATGTAAAACATTGGTTAGATAAATTAATTAGAACAAACAAATTAAGTAATAAAATGTTGATTAAATGGCAAAGTGATTTATCTTATTATGAATATGATATTGAGTATATTAAAGGGCAGAATAATTTGATTGCTGATTATCTGAGTAGATGGAATCAGGTAAAAGAATGACCAGGAACAATGATTCTTCCAAAGAATCACTGGCTCTATAACAAGTAATATTAAAGATCAAAATTCTTGAGGTGAATATGAGTCTTCTAAGTAACTAAGTACATACGAGAATTCAAAACTTGTTGGGTCTCTGGCAAATATATATTCACAAGTTGAAGAATTGTCAAAGAAAATGGAAGCAATTGGAGGACCAATATTAAGACAAGTATGTGTAGCTAAGAGTCAAATATATCTGAAAGCCCAGCCCAGCAAGAATTGTACCATTAATCTAAAAATCTCTAAAAAGACTTACAACCTCAAGAACCTCCTCTTATGAAGCCTCATTCCAAAACCCCACAACAATATAAATTCTTTAAGCTCCTTATTTATAAATTAAATCATTTATTTTTAGCCACTAAAACTATCAAATATGTTTCTCATTATACTTTCAATAAAGTCATCATATATATATAGGAACCTCACCAAGCCTCGTATGGCTATAGATTAATTCCGATCATTTATCCTTTGCCAACTATGGAAGAAATATCATAATTACTCAAGACTATATGAGGTGCAGTAAAACATTATTTTGGAATAGTAACCTAATATACAATATTTATTAGATGCTATTTAATTGTTGTTGAAATAACCTTAGACAAATTTTATCCTCCAATAAATTTGATAAGATTGGCCAAGAAGCTCATCGAGTATGATCTAGAAATTAAAGAAGATATTGAAAAAGATGAAGATTTACAATACTAAGTATCTTCTATTAAAGCTATAATATAATATTCTAAGAGATGAACATAACAACAACCTCTGAAGAAGCTCAATGGGTCTACTTCATAGGCCCAACAACATGTGTATATTTAGTAGGAAGAGTAAGTAGACAAGTAAAGTTGCCCTTGCGCCTCGTGCGCCTTTGGTTCCTAGGCTAGTCCTAGGAGCTTGGCACCCCCCCCCCCATGTAGCGGGTTCGATCCCCCCCAATTTCAATGGTATGATAAAATAAAGATGAACAAGATGGAAAATCCTAAGTACATTAAAATAAGAATATGACAGGTGTTATCGATTATGTGTAACATCCTTTATTTTATAGGAAAATTTTTAATTATTAACTTAATTAAACCATTCATTTTATTGTTTTACATACACATTTGAGCTCGAGTATTTTACTAGACCCATACTTTTTAATTAAGTATTGTTTCAAAATTTTGCCAAAAATAAACTAAATATACTAGAGCATGCTAAGTGAGTCCTAATGTGGCAATAATATACAATAATCCAACATGTACCAAAAGGTGGAAGTACTACGGTTGGAAAAAGTATTTTAAGCTTAGAAGCCTTCCCCGATAGATTAACGCAAGAACTATCACCTAAAAAATGTTTGTAATCATCAATCCAGCTCATTAAAAATACTAATATGTACTCGTGAGGTGTCAAGTGGAATATTTTGTATAAGAAAAGAATAGATATATAATTTACAAATTTATTAAATCACAATTCCTCTATCGCAATTACTAAATCAAATTTCATATCATGAATCACATATATAACATGCCAAGCAACAGATTGATACCTTGAAAATCCTTATCACCCCTCACCTTTATTCCGCCGAACACGTGAAATTTTGTGACATAATAGGTTTAGTCTCTATAACAAGACTACACCAAGCTCTCCAATAATAAGGTATAGCCCGGCCAAAGACTATAGAACTTATATCGGACCATAGGTTCTCTTTTCTTCGAATATGGAAAGGTGTCACTGTCCAAAGGCGACCCTTAACCTAGCCAAATGAAAAGGGTGAAACCAAGGGCCCGAAACCATCCATCGTATATCGAGTCATAGCCTACCATGTGCTATTTCTACATAACAACTCTCATCACCACTCCACATCCATCCATATAAACAATCATATTCCTGGTATGTATATACGAGATTCCAAACAAGATTCATAAAAATAATACATCGTCATAATAATCATTAAGTTTTTAATATTATTCCAGTTCAAGAAACCATAAACAATACATTATCCATAACATATAATATCACTAATCATTCCAAAATAAATCCAACAAGGCAACTTCATTATTTACGTAGTGTCATAGATTTAAAATCACTTAGAAACATCATACGGACAAGTACAACAAGTGGAAAGTGGTTACCTCAAGTTCTTAACACAAAAACAAAACTTGAGAGACATCAAATCCACTCTAAAAATATAAAATTATACGTTAATATAATTAACCAGAAATACCAACTAATACAATAACAAGTCAATTAAACTATAATTGTTTTACTTTAGTTTTCTTAGAAAAATAATAATTTATCTATTACTCAAATCATTATTACAATATCATTTTCTTCCTTCATAATTTTTTTCACTAATTATGATCATCAAAGTATCATCATATCCTCAATTTTACCAAAATACCCAATTTCCTACAATAAAAGTTCACCTAAAACAATTTCTAATATTCATATTCATTCATAAACCTAAAATCCAATTTATCTAATCCTCGATACAACCTCCAATAAGTTAAAAATGGGTTATAAATTCATATATAAATGACCTACCATCACCAACCTCAATTTTTCAAACCTATTACTAACCCATATGAGCATAATCAAATTTATTAAACAAATCTTCAAACTTCCACATAATCAAATTATATAAAACTCTATTTAAGTCACAAATCCCAACTTAAAATTCAAGATTTAGCAAAAATAAACTGATTAAACCAACATTAATGTCTCTAATAATCCAAATAAATGTTTTAAACCTCATTTAATTGGTAAGCATATCCTATAAGACAAAAATCCTAAATTCATTTAAATAGAAAATTGATTTAAAATGCTTACAACAACGAACTAATAAATCCAAACCAATTAAAATTATTTATTAATCATGCTCTAAATATATACAGTCATCTATTATCAAAACTCAAAACTTTGTTAGAATTCTAACCCCAATACTAATCGTATTATATTACTCTCATTAGAAAAAGAAAAATGTGTAAAATAAGTTTCATTAAGAAATTTTATTGAAAAGAAATTAATTTAACTACCTAAATAATCTTATAAAATAAATAACATACCTTAAAATATCTTCTTGACTCTTCTTTTTTCCTCACTTCCTTCTTTCTCCACCCTCTCACCCATTCTCTGTCTCACTCACTGGAGAAAAAAAAAAAACAAAACAAAAACACGCATACACACATATATAAAGGGAGAAAGGCGGTGGGGATTTTCCTCTTCCCCATGCCAATTCCCTTTTCAACATGTGGCAGCACACAGAGATATATAAAGAGAGAAAGGTGGTGGGGATTTTCCTCTTCCCCATGCCAATTCCCTTTTTAACAGGTGGCAGCACATATTGCTTCCTTAATTTTTTTATTTTTTTATTTTTACTTTGAAGGGAAAATTACTATAAAGGGCCTAACATTTATTTTTATTATTTATCTATTTTAATCTTCTCTTCTCTTTCTCCTTTTATTTATATTAACAACAACAACAACAACAATAAATATTATTATTTTCACTCATTTATTTTTAATAAATAATATTTTAAATAAAAACTTTTATCTTGATAATTACATAACAAATTCATGTATTATGATTAATTCTTTTTTATTTGTAATTAAATCATAATATAAAAATTAGAATGTTACATTATGCCAACCATAAATGCAATTATTGCGAAGACCAAAAAGGACCTATAGGGTCTGTTTGGTTCAACGGAAGGGAGGGGGATTTTAAGGGAGGGGAGGGGGAGGGATGGGAAGGGGGATTTTAATATTACCTTGTTTGGATTCATCGGAAGGAAGCGGAAGGGAGGGATTTTAATGTTACATTGTTTGGTTTAGGAGGGGAGGGGAGGGGAGGGAATTTTTTTGAACATTGACAACTTTACCCTTATATTGGAAGAGGGGTTTTAATGTTACCTTATTTAGTTAGGAGGAGATGGGAGGAAAATTATCTTCACACATACAACTTTACTTATATTATAAGTGATTTTTTCCAAATTTTATTAAATGTATAGTAAGTTTAATTATAAATAACATTTTTATACCCTAAAATGAAAATTAACATTTAAAATATATATATATATATATATATATATGTATGTATATATTGAAAATCAAGACAATATTTTATCAAGCTATACAAATCAACCAAAATATTTATAGGCACGCCATATCTCAAGATTCACCAATAGCATTACAGAACTAAAGTGCGTTAAGTCTTATAACTAAAATATTAGGAGTATGCCGAGAGAAAAGATACAGATAAGATTGGGGGTATGATACTATGACGCGAGTGCATTGTTGTTACTTAGCCTTAATTATTTGGTTAACCAAAGATTATTCGTAGCTTCACGCTCATCTTTTTATCTGGCGAATTTTGTGTTAAATTGAGGATGTCCATCTTGGTCCCGAAAAGCAACTTCCTCACTTCCTTTATTATTAGATTTATTCTGATCCGATTTGCAACATAACTCGCCCATGACTCTTAGTACAATAAAAAAATTGATTGCCAGGAATATCACAATCGTACGGGCACCACGTGCATCCGGAAATTTAACAACAATGGTTTACTTCAACCCAAAAGAAAAATTTTTGATGTCCCCGTTTGTTCTTGTTCCATGATTAACTTCTGAACATTTAAAAACTTATCAGGAAAGAGCAATCGAAAAGCACTAAGATCCCGCATAAACCACAGACTCGTATTTACAACACAAAACCAGAAAGATTTAGAAAACGCGAATCAAGGTAAAGAATTCGAATAACCATAAGGGTATTTTAGGAATAATAGAAAAGTTCTAACGGCATCTTAGTCCACTGATACACCCATTTTAATAATCCCTTCAAATCCGTCCGATTTGGGGGGTGACGTTTTTGAGGGGAGGGAGGGGAAAATTTTAAAAAATTTCCCTCCCCTCCTAAAAAAAATGTCATCGCCCAAACGAGGGGAGGGGCTAAAATCCCTCCATCCTCCTCCCCTCCCCTCCGATCCCGAGCTTTAAGTAGATATGAATATCTTACGAAGAATCGTCAACTAATATGGGATGTATCTGTCGACAAACAAGAAGAAAATATAAGGTGGAAAGGAAAATCAAAAAGAAAAAGGAGAGCAAGACAAAAGAGAATAATCTAGAATAATCACAGTTGAAAATGTCTAGCTCTATATAGCCATGTAAACTCTCTTATAAAATGATCGACCGATTAATTGACCAAAATCTAAGCAACTCTCTCTATAATCTCACCATTTCTCAATAAGGAATCTTTATTCATATCTACAACATTATTAGATTCTACACTCTTTTCAAAGTCGTTACCAATATCAAATAGTAGACATATAAGGTATGTATGACTAAACCATTTATAGGGGTTAGGGATGTACTACCTTCGTACACTACACTACAGAAGTGTTCCTATAATTAGGATCGTAGGAAGTAATATTATCTTATTCCAAAATGTAATAATCTTATAAAGGAATTATTAGTTATATGTCCATATAGTCAAGAAGTCGATTCGCCTCTAGTAGGAGATAAAGGAAGGCTGTGGTTAGATGATATGAAGGGGAAGGTTTGATCTCTAGTAAGGAAGCTCTATAACAGTATCTCTGTATGAAAGAGGACATAGATCATTCTATTACTCGGATCATTATCGGTCAACCATTGATCTACTATCTGTATATGAACATATAGCCGCCTCGGTTATGGTATCATACTCCATTCTGTGTACACACATATATATGGGCCAAAAACTTTTTATACAACGAAAAATTAATTCTAATATATCTAACTTTCTAATATGGTAAAAAAATTATTAATTTTGATATTATAAAATTTGCAATTTTAATTTTTTTTATCGTATATTTATTTATTGAAACACACACACACACACATATATATATATATATGAACCAATAATCTTGATCAAAGAGAGAGTTTTCAAAAGAGAGAAACCACCCCTCGTCCTTGGGTTCGACTGGCGGAGGGGTCGGACTTCCTCATCTAAAAGGAGGGCGTTCAATCCTGGAGTTGGTCAAGGCACTGGGAGAGGCATCTTAGGGGTCTATGAAGCAGTGGAAACGCTGGGTGGAGGTGGAGGCATGTGTACTCTCCGACCCAGTATGCCCTGTGAACTAGGCTCTAAGCACCGCTCTTATGATTGTGGGTGAACCCAACCCCTTTCCTAAAATTTTGATATAAAAAAAAAAAAAAAAAAAAAAAAAAAAAAAAGGAGAGAAACCAGCGGATAATTACCTTTTTCATACACACACTTACAATATTCCTACCACGCGCAGATATTTGTTTTTTTGGAAATAGAAAACTACTAGATATGTGAAATACTCTATTTACAAATAAGTTAGGAATTTAGTATTAGGATTTTACTAAATATAACTAGTTTTTTATTTACACACATTTAATTCCCACTAATTAACCTAAATTAGAAATTTAGTAAACTCTAAAGTCTACAAACTGTCAAGTAAATTAGCAATTTAGTATTAAGGGAAAATTAGTAAATAAATTTTACTTATATATATATTTTAATTAAAAAAATATACTTTTAGTATCTTTTTAGAATATTCTTAACAGAGTTAACTATATAAACTAAATAGAGGTGAGGTATCTGTAATTAAAGTAAAATAAGAGTGTAACTAGAGTAGTTTACAAAATTAATTAAATATTACATTAACTAGTATAGGAGTACTACTGATTTGTCTATATTCTTTTAGATCATAAAAATTCAATTATTTTTACCCATGACTTCCTTTACTTCCAGATGCCATTGACTCATTAAATAAGGTAAGTCATAGCAATTAAACTTAACATATTGGGTAGGTATATATAGATGACTCAGATAATCGTGGGACTATTAGGACCTCTGGATCTTTCTTCGAAACTGCAGTTTAATTGATTAATCTTTGTTCTGTGTATCATTATCATAAATCATTATCTGTAAAGACTTCCAACAATTAAAAGGTTCATAAGAAAGTCTTGAACTATTGAGAAAACACAATTTTATGAAACAGTTACAATAACTAGCAAATTGCTGTCAACAATCTCAGACGCATATAATAGATCAATTCTGCTCCCCCATGCTCAGAAGATAAAATCTTAATCCGTATGTAAGGAAATCGAATTTCACCATAAAGAAAATATTATAACACTGCAAACGCAATTCTGGCATAGACCTCCTGGACTGATCTGGTCCGCTCGATATATATATTATATATATTTTTTTAAAAAAATCACAACTTAACCTAACTTTTTGTTCTTCTTTACAATTCTTCATCACTCATTAGTGAGTCTTCTTTTTCAGTCAAAAAAAATCCGGAGTCTTCTTCCCTTTTCAGTCTTCTTGATCCTACCTGATAGAATATTGTTATTTTGTATTTTTGTTCAATGTTGTTGGAGATTCTTATACGTGTATGATTGGGTTTAAGATATTTGCATGTTTGTATATTTAATTATTGATCCAAAGAAATGGGAAAAAACTTTTAAAAAAATGAACCGGTCTGGTCCAGTCAGTGGTTGCATAGACCGGACCAAACATCGGGTTGGCTTGTCTAGTGCGAGGTCCCTCCTGGACCAGACATTGGGTTAACCCCCAACCCAATCCAGTTTGGTCCATGTACATCCCTACCGTGAAACATGATGGTTCAATAATTGTCCTTCTCATACACAGACATCAAAATCGAAATCAAATAGCATGCGGGCAAGTAGAAGAAAGCAAACCTAGGCGAATTCGGATATCATATTTGGGGCCGAATGAATGAAAAGATGGAATCATTATACCTGCTGAACAAGCGTGGAGAGAAGCTCAAAAAGTTGGGCGTCAGGTTTGCCACCTTCTGCCATGGGTTTTGTGGATCTGTAAGCGAATTTAGATTCGTGAATATGGAATTGGGGTGATCTTTATTCGGAGGGAAGGGCGTCGTTTCACGTCCCGCCTTCGCGGCTTGCTTCTGTGGTCGCAAGTCGCAACAGAGGAGGAGGAGGAGGGGATGCGTAACGGTGTCAAACTATCAAACAAAGATTCGTTAGTCCTACGTGATACTCTATCCAAAGTCCAAACGGTATCAAACTGTTAACCCAGATACGTTATGTTCCATTTCTTTTTTCCTTTTTTCAAGTCAAACAAAGCCCGTTTAGATAGGCTTTTAAAAAAGTTTTTTTTTTTTTTTTTAAAGTTCTAAATTGGAGCTTTTAGAAAAAGCAGCATTTTGATTTTTTTTTTTTTTTTTTTTTTTTGTAACTTTTTCTTTTTTTAAAAAAATATCATCTAGACATATAAACTAATTAAAAAAACATTTTTTTGCATTAAAAAAGTGTTTTTTTTTTATTTTTTTTTAAAAAACTCATCCAAACAAGCCCAAAATACAGTTAACTTCTCTCCTTTTTTTTTAAAAAAAAAAAAAAAGGTAGTTAAACAAATTATTTTAAAGTATCTATATATATTATTTTTTTCTGAATAATATTTTAAATCTTATAAATTGATATATAATCTTAAAGTTGGTAAAAAAGGGTCGGCCCTTTTTAGGCCTGGAAGCCCAGCTAAAAAAATATTCATTTTTTGAAGACTAACCCTTCAAGGTCGAAGCTATTTTAACAATATTTTCAAATTTTTTTAAGAAATAAAATCATAATAATGAAAGTCCTAATTTAACCCATAAAATATTGTTAAAATTAATATGTAATCTATACATATCATACAACAAACAAACACAATCATTAGGTCATAATCAAAGGTATATTATTGTCTACATACCACAATTACATATAATTAATGAGAACACTTAACAAAATTAAAAATACTTAAAGTATAAGTAGTCAACAAAATAAACAACAAGTTGACCCAAAAAAACAACACAATATATGAACAATATAATCACTAGAAAATAAGTCAAAAAATACAAAATTAGTCAGACTATTTATGAAATAAGAAATATTTTTTATAAGTTTTTAATTTTTTGGATACCTAATACAAGATGTTCTTATAAAATTTAATTCTAAAAATAATATAAAAACTAAAATTTGCAACATCATTACCAAAGTATACAAAATCAATAATACTATATCATACAAATAATTTTTTAAGGACAAAAAAAAAAAAACATACGGCCTTAAAAGGGCGAGGCCCTATTTGGCCCTTAGCCTCATGACCTAGCTTCTTTTTTGCTCGCTTTCACTTTTGAGACAAAAATCTTAAGGTTGCCTCTTACAAATTTAGGGCTTGACAGAATTGCTAATAGGTTTGACCCATTTTTTTCTTTCGTTCTATATAATCTAATGATATATATTATATGTTATGATTAATTAATTTATTTAATTTTGTAAATTTGTTTTTTAAAAAATTTGATATTAATGACAATACCGTGCTTTAAAAGCCTATTTTGAATGAGCAAATACTCGTACTAAAACATGTTATTCGGCCTGAATGGGCTTTAAATTGAACTCATCTTAACACATGGTTTTTTTGCTGGTAAGAAAGACTCAGCCCATGTATTACAAAGGGCAGTTAAAAAGCCTTAACAACTCTCCCAACATTACTAGTAGCGACTGGGAGCCCGTTTGAGAGTAATTTTTGAATAATGATTTTCACAATTTACAAAGTAAAAAGGGCATTTAGATACGAGGTAAAAATAATTTTTGAAAAATAGCTTTTGGATTTTTAATAGTGTTTGGATAACTTCAAAACCTAAATTTTGACAAAAGTTTGCTAAACACCCCAAAATTGTCCAAACTATTCTACCCAAAACTTAGGTTTTAGCAAAAATTTACCAAACACCCATATTTTTTCCAGGCATCAAAACCTAGGTTTTGTCATAATCTTACCAAACACCCCTATTTTTTCCAAAAACTATTTTGCATCAAAATTTAGGTTTTGAGGCCAAAACCTAAGTTTTGTGAAAAGTAACTTTTTTTTTTTCTTTTTCTTTCTTTTATGCCATCATCATTATTTTTTCAGTATCAATTAGTATCCTTAAGATAATTTTTAGTACTTTTTTGTACGCTAAAATATTTTTTCAACACCCTAATTTTTTTAAAATTAGGAAATATTTCGTATCTTTTTAATACCCGTCAGTACCATCACGATCTGTTACTCTACCGTGAAATATGTTTTCAATATTCTAAAATAAATTTTTAAGACCAAGAGAAGTATGTTTTTAGTACCAATCAGTATTAAATATCTTTTTAGTATCGATCGTACCTTAAAATATTTTTTCAAGATCAGTTGTTATCCGAAATATTTTTTCAATATTCTAAAATAAAGTTTTTAAGACCATATCTTTTTAGTATCAGTCAATATTAAATATCTTTTTAGTATCCATCGGTCTCCGAAATAATTTTTCAAGATCGTTGTTACTCGAAATATTTTTTCAATATCCTAAAATAAATTTTTAAGGCCAAGACAAGTATCTTTTCATTATCGATCGATTATTAAATATCTTTTTAGTACCCATTAGTATCCCTAAAATATTTTTCAAGATCCGTTGTTACCCTAAAATATTTTTTCAATATCCTAAAATAAATTTTTAAGACCAAGAAAAGTATCTTTTTAGTAGGTCGATTATTAAGTATCTCTTTAGTATTATCAAGATACCTTAAAATATTTTTTCAAGATCCGTTGTTACCCTAAAATATTTTTTTTAATATCCTAAAATAAATTTTTAAGATCATAAAATATTTCAAGTCTTGATTAGTACTTGAAAAAATGATTTTCACAATTTAAGAGGTAAAAAGCTTTTGGTATTTATAAAATAAAAATGATTTTTGAAAAATAGTTTTTGGATAAAAGCGGTGTTTGGAAAATTTTTACAAAACCTAGATCTAATGCAGAATAACTTTTAAAAAAAAAGAGGGGTATTTGATAGACTTTAGACAAAACCTAAGTTTTATTTCCAAAACTTGGATTCAGGGTGCCCCCAAACAAACTCTGACTCTAGAGGGAGTGCTAATTCTTGATAAAGTAACAATTAAATTCTCATCACGAGAGGTTCTCGTATTTAGTGTCGAAACCCTTTTGATATGCTGAAAAAATATTACATCTTTTATATATATATATATATATATATATCGATGTAAATTATAATGATGATTATCTAACTTTTTCATGATCATAGCTCAAACTAACTTTTACAAAGCAGAAATGGGTCCAAAATTGAAATGAACATTCATAGAGTGAATTTCAAGTTAGTGAAATAAGACACTTAACTAGAAGCAAATTACCTAAAACAAAAGAGTTTTATTAAAATTGTAACTTTTGGAGAGCAAATTGATGTGAAATTGAAATTCACTCAAAGTGAGCTTCCCATGTATAAAGCAAGATATCAATAATAATTAGAGTAAATCACAGATTTTTTTTTTCCTCATAAATTTCATTAATGTTACACAAATTTTTTTTATTCTTAAAAACTTAATATAGATTTTTCTTGACACGAACCAAAAAAATAGTTATATTTAGTTTATATTTATAAAAAAAAAAAAAAACCCCCATCTTTCTAAAAATACCCTTAAGTAAATACAATAGTATATCTTAACCTAATTTTATTAATATCTCATTCTTCCATATAATTACTTGAAAATATCCATATCAATGATATTATTAAAAAATAAAAAATAAAAAATAACTGCTGCATAAATTTTAAAATATGACTTATAAAAAAGAAAGGATATAGTAATATTTACATATTGTTGGGCTAAATATCTAAGTGGGAATTATATATCCATGACTGAATACAATATTGGCACCTGAGGTGACGTTATGTTTTCACAAGTGATGAGTGAGAAAAAGCACAATGATGATAATGATATGATGACACACACACATATATATATACATGTACATAGAGATGGACCTTGAGATAAATATTTGGGGGCTAAATATAAATTGAAGCTTTTTTCCCATATAGGGTGTTAAAGGTATCACATTTGGGTAGAAAAGATTTTGACCTTTTATTTACGATAGGGGAGGAGAGATAATTGGATCTACATTGCGGCTCAAATAAAAAACATAAATAACTCTTACATTAGGATGGTTATGTCCGACGTCCCTCTTTTGGTCATTGTGACCGGTGGTAGCAGGAAGAAATCACAATGATTAGAATTTGCTCAGGCTCTTGGTTTTTCTTTGTTTGGGGAGCTCAACATTTAAGAATCCAAGTAAAGCATAAATGACAGAATGTATACAAAATGAAAAAGGGTAGAATAGGAAATTTGTTAATTTGTTATTATTATCTTTTGTACTTAGTTGAACTTGTGACAATGAGTTGTATTACTTTTCCTGTATAAAGGTATCTGAGAGAAACATTGAATTGAATAATATTTTTGTTTCCTCAGTTTTCAGACTCTTCTTCTCTCTTGCAACTTTACTTTTTTGTCTCATTCTTGTTGTTCTACGTATCAGTTCTCCTGCATAACCTTCTCTGGTTCTTGGAACACTGAAATTCTTCGGGGGGGGGGGATGGCCCCATTGTCTCTAAGAAGGTCCGTCCTTGATGTATACATGTACATATACATATATGTGTGTGTGTCTATATAGATATATATAACATTTGTGTGTGCATAGGCAGATCTATCTACGTGAGAAGGGGGCACGTGCCCCCCTTATTTTTTAAAAATCTATTTATTTAATTTTTATTTAATTATTATTTTTTTCTTCCTCTATGTCTTCCTCAACACGCCAGCATTTCACTCATTTCCTCGCCCGCTCTTCTTTCCCTTGTAAAAATACTTGCGGACATATTTTAGCATCGTGACCTCAATTAGGAAAGATCTGCTTCCTTTTTTGAGATACTTTCCTAGCATTTTGTTGCCTTTTCTCTGTATTTTAGGTGGATATTCCCAGCACAAAAAATTGTTTGAAGCATGTGGGTGGCTAATTTTCTGCTATAGGCATTTTATGGCTAACACGACTCTTTTTCTTATTGATGATAATCAAACTGTTAACCGATGACAAAAAACCTTCTAAATTCGTATTATTTTTTGTCTTTTGATGACAAGTGAAAAAAAAAATTATTTCGGGGTCGCTTCCCCTGAACCCTCGCACCCCCCACCAATAGTGTCCCCTTCTATAAATTTCTGGATCCGCCCCTTTGTATATATATTTCATCATTGTGTGCAGTGTATATATACACAAGGGTGTGTATGTGTGTGTCTCTACCTATGTAAATACAGTATATATATATATATATATATCATCATATCATTATCCTCATTGTGTATATATATACACACAAGCATAAGTATACACATATTTATGTATACACACACAAATTTATACCTGTGTGTGTGTCAGTGTGTGTGTATAGATTTGTGTGTGTGTGTGTCTTCTTAGTCCCTATAATGTCTACTCCCGGTCTAATCGCTTTATCAGAATATCAGAACTCTTCTAGCCATTAGACGACTTTACTTAATATTGAAGAGGTTCTCTAGACTATCAGGCCAGATCAGAGTTTTCTACCAGCCACAACATAGGGACAGTACTCCACCTTAGAGAGATTCCACAATCTCTGATTAATTTACGGCCGTTAAATAAAATATGATGGAGAAAGTGATATGAGCTTATCCTCTCATGTCGACGGGTTTTGTCGTTACAAGGCATAATAAAATAAAGAAGACAATAGGTGGCTTGCAAGTGGAGGACTTCTAGAATTGAAAATACATCACCTTTCAAATATATCACTTTCACTCTTTAATTTTTCATCAATAATGCCCTTCTATTACATAAAGTACATTGCTTTTTAATTTATTGACCCTCTTTGTGTGGTTTAATGTCTTTCTACATTTTTTTATTCTTTCCTTAACGCTTAATCTTTTATCACTTTTGATGTTTCTTTCCAATCACCGTAAGCCTTTCTCACTTTGGACACGTCAAACATTCATCAAGTGTTTTTTAGCTGGTAATATTAGAAGCATTTTTATTATTAGCAAATTAGATTTAGGATTATCCGCACTTAGATATGGATTACTCTGTCAATTTTTGAGTGTCATATTGGTCGGTTGAAAGAAATAATTTCCTTCCATATGGTTTTGTTTTCGAATGACATTGAGAGATGAAAGAAATATGTAACTCTTCTGAAGGCGATCTTTTTCAAAAAGTATTATAGCTATATCATATAATAGGAATTATTTTTGACCAAAAAAATAATAGAAATTGATCTCCTCTACCTACAAAATGAACTCTATGCTAATTAAATTGGCTTTATATACAAATAATAAAATTTGAATCTCTAATCATTTCTTTATTAAGGTGTGAAAGCCTACCACTCACTTGGACCGACAACATATTCATTTATAAATGTTTTATCATGTTACTTGATAAATCATTTCCACTTAATTACCATTCAACACATCTTTGAAAACCTCTTATATGTAACTTTTAGGAAAATTCATATGTAAGTCTTCATGGTTCCACCTAATTTTTATGGGTTTTTATTTTTTCCCCCTCTTTTTATATGATACCTTTTTATAAATGCCGTGAGAGAATTGGGAAACAAGAAACCTACCACTTCCGGTCCTTTTTATAAATGCTTTGAGAGAATTGGTGTTATTTGAAGGGTAATTGATTAATTATTGTTTTTCCTTTTTATCCCTTAGAGGAAAGAGATGTGGCGGATAATAAATGGATATTTGAAAATTACATAAACACTAATAGCCTTGTAACTTGGGGAAGAGGATTCTCTCCTAATCATTTTTCTTATTTTTCTCATTAGCACTATCTCGAGCTATTGATTGTGAAGATAAGAGAAATGTTAAAGTAGTATTATGATTGATTAGATGGATATGATTTAGAGATGATAAGGGATAATGAGAAAGAGATTATGAGAGAAATTCAACCCGTAACTTGGTGATATTGATGCCTCTTACAAGTGAGAGGGCACGAGTTGTAACTAAAGCTTGTGCCTACCCTTGTAATTCAAAAAAAAAAAAAAAAAAAAAAAAAAAATTACATAGATATATTAAATAATGTAACTAATATATTATTTCTAAACAATGGTATAATTAGCAAGATGGGTAAAACATTAGACATTTATTATTTTTAATTAACAGTATGAACCGCGGGATTTAATTTTGATAGTTATTTATCATAAAAAAACACTGGAGAGAGTACTATTTATCATATCAATGTCTAATCAAAATTTAACAAGTGTATAGTAAATATTTTTATAAATTATATACATGTACGTGTGTACTCGTAATTTCGCACCCTACTTAACTGCGGGATTCAATTTTGATAGTTATTTATCATAGGCTTAAGGTGCAGATTTGCCAACAAACTATTATCCGAGGAGTGTCTGCAGACAAAAAACAATTGAAGGGACCAAATTGGCCAACGAACTATTAAAAAAAAAAAAAAAAAAAAACACACACACACACACACACACACACAAAAAAATTTTTGAGCGATTCGCCAACAAACTATTACCTCATGTACTTCTAAGCTCAAATGTTGTGCTATCACATGTCATGTCATATCATTTTGCCTCTTACTAGGTCATACCTTGAATGAGTCTCATATTTGAATCGATAACAACTCTTAAGTCTCCCTTCCTTAAACCCAGTTATACCAACTCTAGCGGTTTAATTGTTTCCATTTTATATAATTGATTATTTTATTAAAAAAAAAAAAAAACTAAAGAAAGAATGGGTACTTGAATTATGACACCCCAAAAAAGAAAAAAAAATCATGCTTGTAAAATATATTACTTACTTTAAGCGAGGAATCGAAATGAAAGAAGTGCACCCTCTCGAACCGGTTTCCTTACTCATCTTTTAAATGAGTAGGGGAACTCTTCTTATCTCGGATCATCCGGATAGGATTTAGACGATCCATATTTAATTTTTTTTACTTTTTTTTATTTTTTAAAAAACAATATTTTAATAGGCAAAAAATCTAAAATAAAGATAATTTATCAATTAACATATTATTTAAACATTATTTTTTATTTAAAAATTGGCGTTAAAAAAAATTAAAATCAAACTGTTCAAATGGAAAAAACTCCCTTTACTCATCCTTAAGGGCCTGTTTGGTTCGAGGGGATCGGAGGGGGGGAGGAGGATGGAGGGATTTTAGCCCCCTCCCCTCGTTTGGCGATGACATTTTTTAGGAGGGAGGGAAATTTTTTAAAATTTTCCCCTCCTTCCCCTCAAAAACTTCACCCCCAAATCGGACGGATTCGGAGGGATTATTAAAATGGGTGTATGAGAGGACAAATTTATCCCTAGTCTTTTGCTGTTATACCAAAAATACCCTGAAACCTATAAGACTAACTCGATCACCTCACAGCGTCAGTCACACGACCCTATTCGCGGCAGCTAGCTCATTCCTTGAGACGAGAGAGAAGACAGCGACGATCGAAGGCGGAGACGATTTCGACGGAGAGCACAATCGAAGTTGTTAATTCTTTCCGGTGAGTATCTCTCATCCCTGACCCATATTAAAATTATTCATCATATAAATCCCGATTGAAACAATCCAGTGATGCACCCAACTGTTTTTACGCAAATCTGTTTTCTTGTGAGGTTTTCTTTATAGTAACATTAGGTTTCTTGGTTATACGTTCGTTCGTGAATGGGATTTGTTCGTGAATGCGTGTTGGCGCCGTTCGATCCTTTTTTTTCATTGTTTCGTTTGTGGGTTACCTGGTTAGAAGAAGGATTCCTACCGCATTAATCAATAAAATACTATATTTTTTTCACTGTCGCACGAATTCTTTTCATCATACTCCCATATCTCATGTTTTTAGCCCTCAACCCGTATTGTGCTTATTCCCCATTGTATATGGCTATATGCTATAAATTATAGAGATGAGAAGCTTTTTTTTTTGCTGCATCCATTCAGCTTTCTTAGTTACGTAGGGTTTTGTCAATGCGCTTCTTTTGGTGTTGCATGCCATTCTCACTGTTCATTGAACGATGAACTTGTGTATTTGTTGTTTACCCCCTTATCATTTTGTCCATCTCCATTTGATTTTTGTTTATATGACTTGCCACCACATTTAAAAAACCTTGGTTCTTTCATATTTCTTTTGTCTTCGTTAGCATATATAGTTATTTTAAGTCTAGCACCCATGTAAACTAGTATACTCTGCTAACTGTAGAAGCATGATAGAGCTTTTGAATTTGAAAAGAAAGAAAGATGAGGCTGTATCAGAAGGAATAAGATGATGCGTGTATGTATTCCCACCAAATATACCACATAGTCCCACTCCCACAAAACTCCAAGAAACAACCCAACGTGAATGCAATCCCCAGCAAGCAACATAATAAAAAAGAGTAAATAATTCATTCGCTGGTTTTGTTTCTGTATAATGATTTAGAACTAAATTTTGAGTTAGTTAACTACATAAGACTCATCATGATTGTGATTATTTTGTTCAAATAGAAGTCCTCTGACCCATTTTGATTGTCCATTAGATGAGTACTTTTGGTCGTACCTGATTTAGGGTGGCTACTTTATTAGGCACACCAACTATGAAACAAACTTAATACCTCCCTAAGTACCTATTGCTGAACTGTTCTACAGCGTTTGAGCATAGAGAAACAAGCTTTTGATTGAAAGGCTCCTCAAAATCTTTTTCCTATCATGGTAGATTTAGTGTTCAATTCAGTTGTTCAATAACAAAAAAACTACTTAATCAAGATGATAAGAGTTTTGTTGTGTAGCATGGGTCTGACCTGCTAGTGCTTGTTGCATTCATTTCATCATCATCACGGTATCCACTTTTATTGCTATCTTGCAAAGACAACCAATGCAATCCCTCATGATCCTCTTTTCGATTCGCTCTACGAGTCGTGTGCTAATTAATTTGGGATAATATTGTTTATTTGTTAGATGGATAATGAAGAGAAAGAATTTGTGACACAATGGTTCCTAATGCGTCGAGACTTGTAGCTGCCGTTATTTGTCTTCTTGTCCAGTATTTTATGGTTAAGAAATGTAATAATAAGAAGAGAAGAACTTACGGTATGAATTCGCTAGAGAGAGGTACGTGAAGAAGTGATGTATAGGATAACTCATACTTCTAGTGGACGGGATATTGTTAGAATGGGCCCTGAAGCTTTTTTTAGATTGTGTAATATGTTAGAAAGAGATGGTGGCCTAAAGCCAACCCGATTCTCCAATGTGGAAGAACAAGTTGCTAAAGCCCTTTACATCTTATCACATAAAACAAAAAACCGGGTGGTTAAGTTTTGGTTTAGGCGCTCTGGTGAGACAGTTAGCCGTCATTTCCATAATGTGCTAAAAGCCATTATTGAATTAGAAGATAAATTCCTTTTACAACCAGATGGCTCAAGTGTCCTTGCTGAAATTCATGGTAATAACAAATTCTACCCATATTTTAAGGATTGTGTTGGGGCCATAGATGGAACACACATTCGTGCCAAAGTACGTATGGTAGATGCACCTCGTTACCGAAGAAGGAAGGACTTCCCTACTCAAAATGTTTTGGCAGCTTGCACCTTTAATTTAAAGTTCACTTATGTGCTTGTTGGATGGGAAGGAACCGCATCTGACTCAAGAATTATAAAGGATGCATTAAGCCGAGAGGATTGTCTTAAGATTCCTCAAGGTAAATATTACTTGGTTGATCTTTGGATTCATGTTAACAGTGGTCTTATTACACCATATAGAGGAGTTCGGTACCATTTGAAAGAATATTGGCGTAAATCCACCGCAAAACTATAAAGAAATATTTAATCTTCGACATTCATCGCTTCGTAATGCTATTGAAAGGGCTTTTGGGGTATTGAAGAAAAGGTTTGTGATTTTATCAAGTGCACGAGCCAAATTATCGCATTAAGCCACAAAAGTTTATCATTGTTGCATGTTGCATTCTCGCATAATTATTTGATGACGTAGAGCGATGCGGAGCTTATCCGTCAAGTTGATAATGAATCGGCGGGGGAAGATCACTCTCATGAAGACAATGCTCCAAGAGGTGATAGAAGTGAGGTAGCTCAGGGCGAGCTTATAAGAGATGCAATAGCTCAACAAATGTGGACTGACTATGCAAATAATGTTGAGAACTAAACTTTGCATGTTCCTTTGTTGTCGTGTTATTTAGTTTTATTTCCTTCATTGAATTATTGTAAAGTCGAAACTTTGTGCAATGTTATTTGGTCTTATTTCCTTCATTGAATTATTGTAATGTTGAAACTTTGTTATAATTTTGTTTGGTTATATTTTTGCTTTGCTTTAATGATCATAATTATTCATTAAAAATGTTTCTTGTTCATTAAAATGTTTACATTTGTCCCTCAATTATTTATGTACATATTTGTTTCTTTATTGTTTATGATTTTATTCATGTTAATTTTCTTAGTATGGCTCCATCAAAGACACGATGCAAATGTTATAACATCCGAAAAGAGCCTTATTTGGACTTCCAACATGGATGATGCGTTGATCGATGCATTTAAGCATGAACTTGATATTGGTAACGAGTTAGTGGGACTTTTACAACTACGGCATATGATAACATAATTGCATATTTGAGTTATTTGTTTGGATTTAAAGTTGACAAGGAGAAGGTGAAAAATCGTTGGAAGACTTGAAGAAGAAATATTCTGATATTTTTGATATCTTGGGGGTATGAGTGGATTTTCATGGGACCCATATAATCATACATGGGAAGCTGAGGACCAAGTTTGGGAGCAATTGATAGCGGTGAGAAACATAAACCGTCTTATTGTAGGAATTATTTTGACATTTATTCTATTTTTATTGTTTGAAAACCTTTATTCCCCGCCAAGATCAACAAAATAGTATTGATATTGCATTAAATTCTTGAACTCGATTTTTCGAGCAAAACCAAAAGCGCTCACCTGGAGAAATACGCCCATCCCAAATTATGACAAGATGTTGGCTCTTTATGGAAATGATAGAGCCGTGGAGATGATGGTGACACTCCTTCAAATATGAAGAAAAGGGGTATCTCAATTCCGCCACCAAACACCTCGGTCCTCCATCACCGGTTGAGAATGAGGTTGATCCACTTCTATCCCAAAATAATTTGACTTTTCGGGATTTTCTGTCAATTTGGACGATGTGGACGATGATGATCCTCCTCATGGAGCGCAAAGTGAGAGCTCAAAGAAGACTAGAAAGGTTGGTGCAAACAAGGCAAAAGACACTTCTTCTGAAGGAGTAATTATGCAGACCAAATACAAGGTATGGTAAGTGCTATGAAGGAAGGAAATCAAGTTTTTCGAGATAGATATGCATCACAAATTTCGGGGGAGGACACTTATAAGTTGATTGAAGAGAGTGGATGTGATGAGGATAAGATCGATGATATCTACGCTTCCTCATGAACGATTTGAGCAAACTCGAGAGCGGTGATTCAATGCCCCCCCTCATCGGCGCAAGAAAGTCATTATGCGAATGGTTTTCAGTGATTAGATTAGCTCATTTTCTTAGAAATTTTTTTTTAGGACATTTTATTTTTCCTATGATGGATGTCTTTTGTTAGATTTTGGTGCTATCTTACTTATTTTAATTATCTTTGTGATAGCATTTGATGCCACTATTCATTTATTGGTATGAAGAACTTCTTATTTTGGTAAATGACAGTGTTTGGTTTTATTTTGGTATGAAGAACATTTTTTACCCATTTAAAAAAACCCTTGTATATTTTAACACATGCCACTGCTTAGGTCAGTATGCATGCCACTGCAAGAGCTATAGGTCAGTACGTTCGTAGCTGTGTGTGTATAGAATTATTGATACCAAACCACTTCAGGGGACTCTCCTATCATCATCACATGCACGCCCCTTCCTCTTACACATACATGTGCATTGTTCACCATCTTCCTCGATCTTCCTTCCTTTTATACATTCGGTATCAATATAGAATGCTCTGCTACTCTTTAAATAAAGCTAAGACGACCCATGTCTCTTCAAATGTTTGTTGATGCAATTTCCTCCTCAAAACATTTTCCGAGTTATTTTTTTATCACACTTTTTCATATTTTGAGTATATATTCATCTTTAACACCTTTAATTAATAATCAGTTTTGCTATTTATCCCATTGATAACTGTAATATTTTCTAGATTTATCTTTTATGTTTTCAACCTCAGTCGTCTTTAATCATTGTTAGTATTAAAAACATAGAAGATACAGGTAGCTTAACTCAACGGACTTTCTGAGAGTTAACAAGAAGGCTAAAATTTCTCTTGAAAACTCATACTTTAGAGTTAATTAAATTGAACAACAAAGTACTTTAGGATACTTAAAAAAATATTTTAAGATCTTTGGATGCTTCTGGAAAAAATAAAACTCAAATAAATGAATTTGTGTATAAAATTTATTTAATCTCTTTTCACCTACGATTTATTTGTAATTTTTGTCTGGAGACTACAATATAGCTTTAGGTCAGTATGCATGCCACTGCTTAGCTTCGTGGTTGATTTGTATAGCTTGATAAAATTTTGTCTTGATTTTCAATATATACACATATATATGTGCATATATATATATATATATATATATATATGTTTTAAATGTTAATTTTCATTTCGGGGTATAAAAATGTTATTTATAATTAAATGTTACAATACATTTAAGGGTAAAGGAGCAATTTTACACATGTAATTTGCTCCAGGGAGCGCTCAGCACCACGTAAAATTTTAGGACCAATTTTACACATATGGTTAGTTTTTGGGAGCAAAAGTCACATGGGGGTTAGTTGACCAAGCGGTCAACGTCCATTTGGATGGACATGAACGATGACGATGTGGCCATCAATTTGGAGAGAACATGCCAAATGGACCCAAAAATGCTGATTGAATTGATAAGTTAATTAAAAAAAAAAAAACTTAAACACCCAAATGCCAAATTACTACTCCATCGGATTCCTCTCATACGCGCGAAAAAGAAGATCAATTGGGAAATCTGAAACCCTAATTCACAGCCTCCACCGTGGTTTATCATCTCCGACCACCGGTGTTCATCATCGTCGACCGCCGTTCTAAGCACCATCGAACAAAATGGGTTGAGGTCGCGAATCACGATGGATGAAGAGTGAATTGATCTTGATGGGCTCGGCTACGGCGGCTTCTTGATCTGCGACGGGTCGTCGACGGTGGCTTCTTGATCTCGCGGCCGGGTCGTCGATGGTGGCTTCTCGATCTGCGATCGGGTTCGGTACAAACCTCGGATCCCTTTTCATCTACTCCCTCTTCTCATCTGGTCCGGTCGAAGCTTGTCATTTGGATCCCTTTTGTTTCGATTTGCGATTTTTGCTTTGTTGGTTGATTTATGTTATGTGTTGATTTATGTTCTCGTGTTGATCGAGTTTATGCCCTGGTTTCTTCCATTTTTTCGGTTGATTTGAGCTTGATCCGAGTTTATGCCCTCGGTTGATCTCGAGTTTTTTCGGTTGGTTTGAGCTTGATCTGAGTTTGATTTTTTTGTTCTGAGTTTATGCCCTGGTTTTTTTTAACCTGGATGATTCCATTTATATTTTTCTCTCCTTTCTGGGACAATCGACTCCCATGCATGTTCTGGAGTGTGATACGATTGAGTCTGTAAAACTCAAAATCCAGAATTGTAATGGGTTTCTATCAAGGAATCAAAAATTGGTCCGTGGTGGCGGGGAACTAGCCGGAAGTGATTCTTTACTCCGCGACTATGGAGTAACAAAGATGGAAATGTTATGCATTTAGTGCTCAAATTGTCGATCTTCGATGTCGATCGCGTATGAGAGGAATCCGATGGAGTATAATTTGGGTGTTTAAGTTTTTTTTTTTTTTTTTTTTTTTTTAATTAGCTTGTGAATCCCAATCAGCATTTTTCCTTCCATTTGGCATGTTCTCTCTCCAAATAATCGTCCACATCAGCATCACTGTTCATGTCCATCCAAATGGACGTTGACTGTTTGGTCAACTAACCCCCCATGTGACTTTTGCCCCAAAAACTAACCACATGTGTAAAATTGGTCCAGAAAATTTTACATGGTGCTGAGCGCTCCCTGAAGCAAATTACATGTGTAAAATTGCTCCTTTACCCTACATTTAATAAAATGTGAAAAAAAAAATCACTTATAATATAAGTAAAGTTGCAGGTATGAAGATAATTTTCCTCCTCTCCTCTCCAACTAAATAAGGTAACATTAAAACCCCTCTTCCAATATAAGGGTAAAGTTGGTAAATGTCAAAAAAATTCCCTCCCCTCCCCTCCTAAACCAAACAATGTAACATTAAAATCCCTCCCCTCCGTTTCCTTTCGATCAATCCAAATAAGGTAATATTAAAATCCCTCCCTTCCCCCTCCCTCCCCCTCCCCTCCATTAAAATCCCCCTTTCCCCTCCCCTCCGTTGAACCAAACATAGCCTAAAGGATGAGTAGGCAAAATGGTTCCCACCCTCTCACTTTTGGATTTTAGGTTTCTTGAAATATATAACACAAATGTAAAACCTATAGAGTCATCCTTCTATAATGTGTGTTGAAAGTTTCTTATCCGTATAATTAATGAATTTTATAATAACTGTTAATATAAATTCTAATATTCTTATGTTAGGCTTAAATATAAATAGTTTTCAGTCTAATTTTTCTTCTAATCACGGATTTTATAAACTTATACCTTGTTTCATTATCATGCGAGTCGACTCAAACATTATACGTGCGTTAAAAGTTTTTCTTCTTCTTATATGTGATATTTAGTACTCTTCTCTTCTTTAATTTTTTTTTTTTTCAAATTATATTGGTCATAAATATAAGACCTATTTTATATTTTTTTTTTTATTATTATTATTATTGTTATTATTATATATAAGACCTAGTTTATATATTTATTATTTTTTAAATTAACCCTATTGATATTCCATCAATAATAATCAAACGAGAGAGGAAGGGAAGGAATTAAAGAAGATAATTATGATGTTTTAAAACATGTCATATTAATTAATTTAACTAATTTTTTTAATCTAATCAAATTAATATGATTTAAATATTTTAACTATCCTTCTATTTTACCTTAATTACAAGGACCCCTCTATTTGGAAAACCCATATAATTTTTTTTAAAAAAAAAAAAAAAAATCAAATTGTATGTTACATGAATCTCCTTTATATTTTTAAATTCTATTTTCATCCACCTAAACCATTAATTGATTGTTAAGTTTGACTTGTGAACTTTTTTTGACCTAAATGCCCTTCTTTAATATTAGAATTATTTAAATACGCAAGCACACATATAAACATATAAGTAGAGAAGAAGAAGCAGAAGTAAATAATTTATATCACAAACAACCATTAAGATCATCTAATATACCATTTGAAACAACCTTTAAAACATTTAATAATTTACAATTAATGCCAACACCTATGGAACAATATGAAACTAGACAAATACATAATTCAGAAATATGGATAGTTTAAACTGTAATTTAGAAAATGAAAAAAATATATTAGAAGAATGGATAAAATCTCAATTAATAGAATTAATAGGAAGAAATATTGAGACTAACATAACCAGTGTGTTAGAAGAAGCAAGTTGTAGAGGAAATTTAGAAAATTGGTGGAAAGGTAAAACACATGAATTTAGAGAACAAGCAAGAATAATAATAGAACCATATCAAAATATGAAAGAATTTTATACATTAGTAATAAGACAATATGAACAATTATTAAGAAATGAATTTATAGGAAGAAGTGTAGGAGCAAATGAAACAACAAAAATAGAAAAAATATTACAAAATTTAATCAGATAAAAATATGTTCTTTTGATCCTAAATATTTGAACCAGTATATTTTTGTGAATATAAAAAAAATATTATTATGAAGAAAGATTACAAACTTATGAATCACAAAGATTTTATATGGAATTATTTTATAGAAAATTGCCAAGACTAATATAAGAAATTATATTAGAAAGCTATAATAAAGCTTTTGGACAGATAAATGATTTAATACCATTTATCGCTACAGTGGGAAGAAGAGAAGATTTTCTAAGAGAATAATTATCAAAAAATGTAAACAAGAGTGGAGAAACATATAAAATCTTTTTTTTTTTGTGAATATTTAAAAAAAATATTTTTATGAAGCAAGATTACAAACTTATGAATCACAAAGATTTTATATGGAATTATCTTATAGAAATTGCCAATACTAATATCAGAAACTATATTAGAAGGTTATAATAAAGGTTTTGGACCAAGAAATGATTTAATACCATTTATAGATACTGTGGGAAGAAGAGAAGATTTTCTAAGAGAATAATTATCAAAAAAATGTAAACAAGAGTGGAGAAATATAAAGTATTACAAAACCAATAAAATGATATTAAAATGTGGAGAATTAGAGACACCGCTTAGATGGGAATGTAAACCAGAGAAAATAAAAAGAAGTAAATGTAAAACTAAATATAAGTTTAAAAAAAAAAAATCCTAAAGAAAAATTTTATCGAAAACATAAGCGCAGAAAATATTTTAAGAAGGGAAAAAAGAAAATAAATTATAACAAGAAACCAATAAAATGAAAATGTTAATAGTCGTGGAAAATTGGCTTTTTTCCCAAAATGCCCCTAATTAAATAACTATTTACCAAAATACTCCTGTTTCCAAACTATTTCCCACTCTACCCTGTTTGCTTTGTTTAGTCGACTAAATCATGATTTAGTCGACTAAAAACGAGGGCTCCTTTTTTTAAAATTTCCTCGAGATTTAGTCGACTAAGCACCGTAGCTTAGTCGACTAAATCTTCGGATATTTAGTCAACTAAGCTACGGCTTAGTCGACTAAATCTCGGACAGGCTTTTTAAAACCCCATTCGTGTCATAATGGAACCCTAATAGTCGACTAAAGCATTGTTGCTTAGTCGACTAAATCGTAATAGGGGTTTTTTTAAAATCCCCCGAGATTTAGGTAAGGCCAACATTCCAAAACCCCCGACAAATATAATATTTTCTTTGCAGAGGAGCAGCCTGGTGTGCACATGTAGGCGTGATCTTCAAAATCATCCTGATGAGAAAGAAAGAAACAAAACATAACCAAAATGCTAATAGCTGATTTATCTTTCAAAATGATTTTAGGAATCCATGCTGGCAAGTGAGTGGATCAGTGTATTATATGATTAGATTAGTGAGTAACTAATTTGTATATATAACACACTGATCCACTCACTTGTATCATTTCAATTTGGCTTTCAACTGCTCGGGTGAAGATTGAGATTTTTTTATAAAAAAAAAAAATAATAACCAATTTTTGCAATCGGCTATTATACTTCTACCCTTTTCATTTTGATCACTAGCGACTTTCATGCTTTCGCATTACTTTGTTGTGCAATGTTAGATTTATTGTATATTAAACTCCCACTTTTGAATCAAATGCTCGCCCTTCCTTATCGTAAACCCTACTCCCGTTGCCGCAAGGCCTTCTTTCTCCCCGAATCAAAAGAAGAAATCATACCTCCTCTATGGATGAAATTTGCTTTTGTGTTGGCGAGCTTGACGGTGGCATCTAACAAAATGGTTAGTTCTCAAATGAATATGGGAGGAAATCAAGAATTGGGATTACAATCCCAATGGTTCAATTTGAGAACTAAATCTCGGGTTTAAGTTAAAAATGCCCTCTTGTCGAGATTGAGTCGACTAAGCTACGGTGCTTAGTCGACTAAATCTCGGGAAGTAAAAAAAAAAAAAAAAAAGGGAACCTCGCGTTTTAGTCGACTAAATCATGATTTAGTCGACTAAACGGGCAAAGTGGGAAATAGTTTGGAAACAGGGGCATTTTGGTAAATAATTATTTAATTAGGGGCATTTTGGGAAAAAATCCTGGAAAATTGATCATATCTCTACTAATTATCGAGAACCAAAAAAAAATAAAATAAAATGAATATACTAGAACAAGCTTATGAATATGATCTAGAACTTTTAAAATTTGATGAAGCTATATACGATGAAATAGATAGTCTGAAAATAGAAATATATATAAATTAAAAAATATAAGTGATTTTTCAGATTGTGAATCTGAATATTCATCTATTGAAGAATAATAATGTCAATTTTATATGATGAATGTAGTAAATGATGGAGAATGATCCAATAATACAAAATATAATGAATTTGAAAAATGCATGAATGCAGGAATAATAGAAGGAAGAATAAAATTTGATAAAAAACAATACAATAAAATAAAAATATAAAATTATACATGAAACCAGAAGGAATAAAAAAAAAAAGAATTAGACATTTATGGTATGATAAAATAAAGATGAACAAAATGGAGAATCTCGAGGATACTAAAAGAAGAATATGCTTAGTGTTATTAGATTATTGCCCACCATAAATGCAATTATTGTGAAGACCTAGAAAGGATAAATAAAAGATTATGAAGAGCCTTCAGTAGATATGAATATCTTATAGTAACTGCTAGCTAATATGGGAATTATCTGCTGACAAAGAAGAAGAAGAAGAAGAAGAAGATAAGGTGGAAAGGAAAAGCAAAATTGAAAAGGAGAACCAGAAAAAAGAGAATAATGTAGAATAATTGTTGGGAACACTTGTCTCTATATAAAGCCATGTAAACTCTCTTGTGAGATGATCAACCAATCAATCGATCAGAATTGTAATCTCACCATTTCTCAATAAGAAATCTTTATTCCTATATAAGGTGTTCTTAGATTTTACACTTCTTCAAATCTGTTATCAATCTCGAAGTAGTAGACATATAAGGCATATGTGACTAAATTCTCTATAGGCATTAGGGGAGTAATCTTATCTTAATAATAATAAAAAAAAAAAAGTAATGACTTGTTATATGTCCATATAGAAAGGAAGCTAGTTACACCTCCTATAGAAAATGATGGAAGGTTGTGTTGAGATGATATGGAGGGAGAAGGTCTGAGCCTCAATAAGGAAGCTTTATAACACTATCTCTGTATGAAAGCGGACAAAGATCCTTCTATCACTTGGATCATCATCGATCAACGACTAGTCTACTATCTCTATGTGAACATATAGCCGGTCTACCTCCATTATGATATCACAGACTCTGTAGTGTACACACACATGTGCGCGCGCACACACACACACATATATATGGGCCCAAAACTTTCTATACAACCAAAAATTAATTCTAATAGATTTTGTAGCTTTCTAATATGGTAAGAACTCTATTGATTTTCATATATATATATATATATATATATAAAAACAATTAATCTTGATCAAAGAGAAGGTTTTCAAAAGAGAGAAACCAGCGGATAAATACCTTGCACACAATTAGGGCCTGTTTGTTACGTGGAAAGCAAGGGAAGGAAAGAGAAGATGACAAAGTTCCCTAGGAAAAAACACGTTTGGAGCCAAAATCCTCCTTGAAAACGAGTTCCGGCAAGGTGCAAAGTTCCTTTAAATATAGGAAGGTGACTTTCCACTGAAAGTGGCGGTAAGTCCAAAAGTGCCTGGGACAGACAAATTATGGGACAAAAAAGCCCTTTATAAACAGTCGAAATAAAACACATGAGTGACGAGCTGAAGGCGAGAGTGAAAACAATCGAAGGACGAGGTGAACAACGAGTTGAAGACAAGGGAAATTGAGGTTCAAATCAACGTAAATCACAATGCAATAGGTGTGTATGTTATGGTCTGTGAGTGTGTTCTGTGCAATTTCTTTTTTGGAGATAACCTCTTCCTTCTGGCTATAGACACAAACACAAATAATTCCTTTGAAAGCTAGTTTTGTGTGTTATTTAATGTATCATGTGTTAGTATATTTTGTTTGTGGTGTGGGTCATGTTGAGTTTACAATTATAAAGCATAGAGGCTATTCACAAAGGCGATGATGTTGCTTCTGTTTTCCTGTACAATGTGCTCTATTTTTTTAAATATTGAAGCTAACCATAATGTTTCATATGTTTTATATATTCAAGTGCTTGTAGCTTGCTGGCATGTTTTTTAAAGATTAGAAGTGAGTTTTCATTAAAAATAGTTAACATGTTAATGGTAAATGTTAAATTGTAGAGTTGGTTAAATTTGTTTGATGTGGGTTTTCTTGAAGCAAAAATCGTATGCAGAACCAGTGAAAGAGAAAGCAACATAGTTGTAATTTTTGAACAACTTATGTTATAGAACCTGTAATTGTAAATGTTGATGATATTGGTTATGAAGCTACCATGTTTGGGTTTCTGTTATTATCACTTTCAACTTCAGCTACTTATTTTCATTGCTTATTAACAGTTTTTTCCCACCATGTGCTGATATTGACATTAGAAAAATGTCCTTTACTGTCAGTGTTGAAGATGAAATATCACCTAGAGGGGGTGAATAGGTGATTTCAAAAACTTTTCGAGAGATAAATACAGGTGCAAGTAAAAACAAAGACAGAGAAGGAAAATAGACACAGAGCAATTTATATTGGTTCGGTCTAACACTTTGACCTACGTCCAGTCCCCTAGCACACCTTGGGATTTCCACTAACTCTTCAAATACGAATACAATTACACACTTTGTAACTTAGGATGATCCTTTCACACTCGGACTCACTCTCCCTTACAAGTTGTAATTGTACACCCACACTTAATGTTCCACAACCTTAAGATTTAAATCGAAAATGGAATAAGTGTTTAACGACTCCTCATGAGTAGATAAAATATAAACACTGAAGTACAGGCAATATCCGAAGATATTAGCTCATTTAATGAAACAACTAGAAGTAGTTGAGTATAATTAATTGCAAAACGTTTCGGTGGTTGGCAGAATTGAATGTGATGAGCTTCTATAGCGTTCGCCATTAATGCCGTTGTGAAGCTTTGCAAATTAGTCGTTGAGACTCTTCGTATTTTCCGTTAGGCACAGGTGCACTCCATTTGTAAATAGTCTACCGTTGCTTCATTAAATGCATCCGCCGTCGGCGTACTTGTGCAAAGAGTGATTCAGAGTAATAGCTGGAATAGGTATGCCTCGAAGGAATGTCTTCGACTGCAACGAAAATGTTATTCCGATTGTAGCTATGCTTTTCTGAATGAGCATTTAATGCGTCTGCCACGTTGGATTGCCTTTCGTTCAAAAACTCAGATTCACTTGATTGATCAACTGAAACTCATTCAAAAAGATGATTAAATATAATATAAATAAGCTCATATATGATTAAGCAAGATTAAATAGTAACCCAGTGAATTTATCAGATCAATCGGAGAGCTGAAAAATGACGAGAAATGATAAGCACATATTCTCGAGAATTGATGAAGTCATTCTCCAGAATTCCTTAACAGGAATTTGTGGTTAAATGCATTTCTTCGATAATACTCGAGAACAATTATACATACTCGAGAATGTTATGATCAAAGAAGTATCTCAAAGAATTGTAATGATCATACTCAAGAATCATGTGGCTATTCTCGAGAATCAGCAATGAGTAACTATTTTATCAGTGAAACTTTACCTTTCATTCTTGAGAGTTAACTCATCATACTTGAGAATTCCTTGACCATTCTCGAGAATTGATTCTCAATTCTCGAGAATTGCTTGTGAGGCGAGATGACTTTGAAAGCAAATAGTTAATTTCATTCTCAAGAATTTCTTGACCATTCTCGAGAATTAAAGGTATGTACTCGAGAATCGAATTCTATTCTCGAGAATCATGGTCATGTGAGAATTTCTTCAAGTTGATTTCCATTCTCGAGAACTATTCTTTCATTCACAAGAATCATCAGCTATTCTCGAGAATCACAGGTCTATTCTCAAGAATCCTAGCGATGTGAGGAGTTTTTTTCATTTGATAAACCATTCTCGAGAATCTTAGCTATGAGAAAAGATATTAGTACTTGATATCCTATTCTCGAGAACTATTTCATAATGCTCGAGTATTAATTCAAAACCTTAAAACATTTCAATTATTGTTATCATAAAAAACACTTGGGAGCTAACAAGTGTCATTGTTTGAACTTCAATGGTTTAGATGCCATTGAAGTTTGAACTTTGCAAATTTGTTCGAGCCACCATATGCCTTTTGGTTGTAGTGGTGTCCCAGACACTATGTTATGTATCTTGATTCTTTTGTCTGATCTTTTATGATTTTTTTTTTTTCATTTCATTTTCTATAGACAAGTACCATGTACCAGGGCCAATCCATCTACCAACTTCAACTTCAACTGCCAAGCACACTGTTTTGCTCATGTTATGTCTTGATTTTCACGTTTGATCAAAAATTCCCCAAGCACACTCGTTCTTCGGTTGTCCACACTCCTTCACTCTTGCGTTCTTCCAAAAACAACTAGAACCAACATTGGTAAAATTCAGACACATCGTATTTTTATTTCCCCTTGCTGCTCCTGTTGAAACTTACTAGTGAAAAAAATTTGGTGTTGCAGCCGTAATTTCTTCCATGTTCGTCTCCCTTCTCACCTCCGAGCACCGTTCTGGTTGTCGCTGTCGAAAATTCCATCGACAGCTCATTCGATTTGCCTTCTTAATCAACACGGTCGCCTTCTGGGTAGGCTCTACTTATGTCGAAAAACGAAAAAAAAATCAGTCAAGGATTTTTTACCATTTTTTATGCCAAGGGCATTATGGGTTTTTTATCAATGTTTCTCACTTAACCAACTACATTTTCTTCTTACCAAACACTCTCCCCCTCAATTTAAGTTCTATTCTCATGTCTGTCAAACAATTTACATTTTTAAATTCATTCCCAATCTTTCCTTCCTTTCTATTCACTTTCCTTCCTTTCCTTTCCTTATTCATATGTTCCTTGCACCAAAATGACCCTTACAACAATAACTAGATATTCCTACCACGCGCTAAGATTTGTTTTTTCAGTATAAAAAACTACTAGATTTGTGAAATACTTTATTTACAAATAAATTAGGGCTTTAGTATTAAGGGTAAATTAATAAATAAATTTTAATTAAAAATAAACTTTTGGTATCTTTTTATAATATTCTTAAAGGAGTTAACTATTTGGACTAAATTGTATGTTTTCAAAATAGAAGTGGGGTCTTTGTAATTAAGGTAAAATAAAAAAGTGGTTAAATATTTTATTTAATTAATTAGATATTACATTAACGAATATAGGAGTACTAGTGATTTATCTATATTCTAGCATTATAGAGCCTAAATTTAGATAATAAAAATTCCATTATTTTTACCCATGACTTCCTTTACTTCCACATGGCATTGACTCATTAAATAAGGTAAGTCATAGCAATTAAACTTAATATATTGGGTAGGGGTAGATGACTAATGGATAAGCGTTAGACTATTGGGACCTCTGGATGTTTCTTCGAACCTGCAATTTAATTGATTAATTTTTGTTCTGGGTATCATTATCATAAACCATTATCTGTAAAGACTTCCAACAATTATAAAAAAAAATCAGGTCCATAGGAAATATATAAACAATTACAATAATATTTTAAAATATAGTATGTGTATAAAAGATTACTCAAATCGCATACAAATTTTTATTAGGTAGCTCTAATTTTTATTAAGTCCATATAATTTTACCAAGTTTTTAATCAGATTTATGTATTATTTTTTTATCAGGTTAGTTTTGTCTGAATTTTAATTAGATTCTTGTAGTTCGAGTGACTAATAAAAAGAAAAAAAAAATTACAGGAACCTGAGTACAAATCAAATAAAACTAGCTATAATACCTGATATAAAGGAAAAAATCATTGGGACTTGATTGAAAATCAAGTGGAACTAAGTGATGGAAAAAATTATAACGACCTAACTAAAAATCAAGTACAGTTTTAAGAACCTGCATATTGATTTTTTGTTTTGTTTTTTTTTTAAAAAAAAATCTCAAGTAGGTTAGCTGGCTAGGAGACTATTCAATAAATTTTATCCTTCAATAAGTTTTATAATATTGGAAACTACCAAGAAGCCTATCCAACATAATCTAAAAGTTAAAGAAGATATTGAAGAAGATGAAGATTTCTTTTTTTTTTTTTGATACACATAGTAGAGGGAGGGGGCGGGGTTGAACCGAACATGAGGAAGGAGCCAAGCTCCCACGCCATCAAGCGCTTACTAAAGGGCAAGTGAAGATGAAGATTTCTAGTACATGATATCTTCTATTAGAGCCTAAGATTATAATATAATATTCGAGAAGATGAACATAACAATAACCTCTGAAGAAGCCCAATGGGTCTACCTCACAGCTGGCACAACATGTGTATATTCAGTAGGAAGAGTAAGTAAACAAGTAAAGTTTTTCCTTCAATGGTATGATAAAATAAAGATGAACAAGATGGAGAATTCCGAGGACAATAAAAGAAGAATATATCGGGTATTATTAAATTATGCCAATCATAAATGCAAGTTATTACGAAAACCAAGAAAGAATTGATAAAGATTTTGAAGAGCCTTCAATAGATATGAATATCTTACTGTAACTGCTAGCTAATATGGAAAGTATCTACTGGCAAACAAGAAGACAATATAAGGAAGCAAAACGAAAAAGGACAACAAGACAGAAGAGAATAATGTAGAATAATTAGAGTTGAGAATGCCCAGCTCTATATAAAGCCATGAAAACTCTGTTGTGAGATGATGACCGATCAAAATCTAAGCAGTTCTCTTTGTAATCTCACCATTTCTAAATAAGAAATCTTTATTCCTATATACAGTGTTCTTAGATTTGACACTCTCTTCAAATATGTTATCAATATCGAAGTAGTAGACATATAAGGTATGTGTGACTAAACTCTCTATAGAGGTTAGGGAGGTAATATTATATTAATCCAAAAAGTAATGATCCTGTAAATGAATTATTGGTTATATGTCCATATAGGCAGGCAACTAGTTTCATCTCGAATAGAAAACGAAGGAAGGCTATGTTGAGATGATCTGAAGGCGGAATATCTGAACTCCAGTAAGAAAGCTCTATAACAGTATCTCTATATGAAAGATGACAAAGATCTTTCTATCACCCGGATCATTATCGGTCAACCATCCTCTACTATCTCTATATGAACATATAGCAAGTTTGTCTTTATTATGGGATCAGACTCTGTTATGACAGATACACACACACGCTCAACTTTTTATACAACAAAAAATTAATTCTAATAGATTTTTTAACTTTTTAATATGGTAAAAACTTTATTAATTTTGATATTATAAATTTCTAATTTTAATTTTTTTATCATATATATATATATATATATGTTTGTGTGTGTATAAATTATAAACCAATAATCTTGATCAAAGAGAAAGTTTTTAAAAGCGAGAAACCAGCGGATAAGTACCTGCCACGCGGTGAGATTTGTTTATTTAGCAATAGAAAGTACTAGATATGTGAAATACTTTATTTACAAATAGATTAGGAATCTAGTATTAAGGGTAAATTACGAATTTAGTATTAGGATTTTACTAAATATAACTATTTTTTTATTTACACACATTTAATTCCCACTAATTAACCTAAATTAAAAATTTAGTAAACTCTAAAAGTCTACCAACTATCAAGTAAATTAGGAATTTAGTATTAAGAGTAAATTAGTAAATACATTTTACTTATATATATATATATATTAATTAAAAATATACTTTTAGTATCTTTTTAGAATATTCTTAATGGAGTTAACTATTTGGATTGAATTGTATGTTTTCAAAATATATGTGAGGTCTCTGTAATTAACATGAAATAAGAGGGTGATTAAAGTATTTTATTCAATTGATTAAGTATTATATTACTTTCTCCGGTCCTAATTATAAGATCTAGTTGAATTTTTTTGGAGAGATTAAGAAAGCTAATTAAATTAATTTAGAGTATTTTTATTTTTTCTACAAACTAATTAATTTAACTAATAAACTAATATATAATCTAAAAAATACACAATACATAAAATGATTAAGTAACTTATTTAGCTTTCTTAATTTCTCTAAAAAAATTAATTAAATCTTATAATTAAGACCGGATGTAGTAAATAGTATATGAGTAGTATTGATTTATCTATATTCTTTTAGATCATAAAAATTCAATTATTTTAACCCACGACTTGCTTTACTTCGTCATTGACCCATTGACCCATTAAATAAGGTAAGTCATAGCAATTAAACTTAATATATTGGGTAGGTATATTAGACTATTGGGATTTGGGACCTCTGGATCTTTCTTCGAAACTGCAATTGAATTGATTGATGAATCTTTGTTCGGGGCATCATTATCATAAACCATTCTAATAATATTTTTTAAAAAAAATCAGGTACATAGGAAATATATAAACAATTCTAATAATATTTCAAAATATAGCATGTGTATAAAATTTTACTCAATTTTAATAGGAAGCTGTAATTTTTATAAGTCCATATAATTTTAACAAATTTTTAATCAGATTTAAGTATATTTTTTTATCAGGTTTTTTTCGCCTGATTTTTAATCAGATAAAAAGAAAAAAAAAACTACGGAACCTGAGTACAAATCAAATGAAACTAGCCTTAATACCCGATATAAAGGAAAAAAATTCATTGGGACTTGATTGAAAGTCAAGTGGAACTAGGTGATCAAAAAAAATTATCAGGACCTTACCAAAAATTAAGTACAATTTTAAGAACTCGCATATTGATTCTTTGTAAAAATAAATCTGTAAGGAGTTGTTAATCAGACTTTTCTAATATCTGAATTTTATTTAAAATTTTTTTGACATTTTCTTAATCAAAAGAAATTTTCGCAATCTTTAAGGAGGTTAGCTAGATAGGGGACTATTCAAACAAGAGAAATCAAAATTGAAAAGTATGATCACATGTAAAAATAAAAGCGCCAAAAAAGAGGCAGAAAGTGGAGAGTCTACCCATTAATAAAACCTAATAGACCTAAAAAAAAAAAAAAGAATTTAATTAAAAACACAAAAGCGAGTTTCAAATACTTTGGCCCCAATCGCAACCTTTAGTGCGGAGCCAAACAATACATGTTATAAAAGAAATTAACTTTCCACAAAAAAACTGAAAAAGAGAAAAAAGAAACACATACTTCTTCTTTAAAATTAAAAAAAGAGGTTAATGTTTCTAAAAATTAATAATAGCCAAGTGGCTTAACCCCATTAGCACCTAACGTGAATCTTTTCCTAATCAATTACGTCATCTTCCTTTTGGTTTACTTTAAAAATGTCATGAAACAGAGTAAAAGGTAATGACAGGAGATCTTCTCTATATTTTGTTTCTTTTTTGTTTCTTTTTTTTTTTATTGGCCTCATTCGGGCCATTGATTGGAAAAATAAGAGAAAAGTTAAAGTAGTATTGTATTGATTGAAAGCAAACGTGATTTAGAAATTATAAAGGATAATGGAAAAATGGTGAAGAAACATAAACTCAACCCTAACCTTCCACGTTTACTTTCTCTAAATTATTAACTCCTCAAGATGAAATATATATTCTAGTTATTTTTTTATAGAAAAAATTAATTTAACTTAGGGAAAATCTCATATAAAGTTACTTAAAATAGAAAAATTCTAAATCGCATTGGTAAATTCAAAAAATCATTAATTAAGTCATCAATCTAATTTAGGATTTCAAAATCAGTATAAAATAACTTTAGTGCCCCACTTTTCTTTTTTGTCAACCTTTCTTCTCTCCCTCTTAAAAGAGGATTATTGCTTTATGACTTTCTATAAAAGGATAATCAAGAATAATTCAAGTATGCCATGTCATAATAGTATCATTGATATCAATTAAATATATTTTAATTGAAAGTCAATTAATTGTATTAATGATAAAAAAAAATAAATGTGAGGGTTTTTTTTTTAAAGAAAGTTGTTATTCATATCGGGTGAGATAAAAGCAAAAAAAAAAAAAAAAACATATCCCATGCCTATATATATGTGCGTGAAAAATATGTAAAATGGACTTAAAATTTCATAAAATGGTTTAGATCAATATAAAAAATTCCAAAAAAAAAAAAATCTATATATATGTGTGTGAAAAATATGGAAAAATTCATACTTAATTAATATAATTACCAAAATATGTCCTTTTTATAGTGACATATATTATAAGTTTTCTTTTAAAAAAAAGTTCATGTTAATAAAATGAACTCTTTCTTGAAAATATTGTAGGTTTTTATTCTTATGATGATATATTTAAGGGTGAAGGTGCAGATTTGCCAACCAACTATTACCCGAGGAGCGCCTGGGCCAAATAACTATTGAGAGGACCAAAATTGTCAATCAAAATTAAAACGTGAAAAAAAAACACCAAATAACTATTAAAAGTGAAAAAAAACACCAAATAACTATTACAAAAAAAAAACACCAAATAATTAAGTTAAAATATGAGGCTGGCGTAGGATGGTTGCAGAAAACATTTGGAGAAAAGAGCGGTTAAGTTTTCTTGTTGGAAAAAGAAAACACCAACGAGAGATAGGACTCATGGGAGCGGCATTAATGGCAAAGGCGGTTGCTACTTGTGGCATCAGAGGGATGGAACCAGGGTGTAAGGTGCGTGCCAGTCAAACGCTGTGGACTATTGGATGAGTTCAAGAGGGTGAGTGGAACACCCAACTTGATAGAAGCTTTGGAAATCCGACGTCGCCGACAGTTGTGACATGATCAATGGAAGATGGAGACACCAAGACGATGACGGGGTAATAGTTCGTTGGCGAATCTGCTCCAAATTGTGTTATTTTTCACTTTTTAATTGTTGATTGGCAATTTTGGTCCCCTCAATAGTTATTTGGCCCAGGCGCTCCTCAGGTAATAGTTAGTTGGCAAATCTGCACCTTGACCCTATATTTAATATATTTGAATGAATCATATTTTGTTGTATTGAAATTAATTTTGATATATACATGGGGAACATAAGTTAGGGAGTAATAAAACTCATTAATGAGGAGAGAGGAGATGGTATTAAAGTTATTTTACCCATATTTTAAAATCTTAGATTAGGTTAATAACTCAATTAAAGATTTATTGAATTTACCAACACGATTTAAAATTTTTCTATTTTAAGTAATTTTATATGGGATTTTTTCTTTGACTTATAACATTTTTTTTTCCTATTAAAATATCTATATTAATATTTTTGTTCTATTTTTGGTACAAGCAATACGACAACCTAAGCTCAAAAAAAAAAAAAAAAAAAAAACACAGACAATGAGACAGTCTTCTCTTTAGTAAATGCAATATGATCGTACTAATAGTCTCATCGTATCGCATGGTGGTTGGATCATCGCTCGGATCTAATAAAATAAAATGGTTAATATCAATATTTTCTCCCCTTACTTTTTTTATATAAGAAAAAAAATTAATTACAACTACCAACCGACATTGGCGTCAGGACTTAAGTATGGAATATCGAGTTGGAGTGTGAAAAAGCCTTTGGATCCCCTAATTGAGTATGATAATATTTGAATTTGATTTGATAAAATAAATCATATAAAAAATAATTACATCTAATAATAAGACTTTAAACTTAACAAGAATCGGGTTTGGGATCTTTGAGAGTTCTTTATTTCTTTTTGTTTTCAAAATATTATCTGTACTGTTAGATTAAAAAATAGATCGTTCCTATTTTATATTTTATAAAGCTATTATTGTAAACACCAATAAATAAATTTAAATTGTTAAAATCTGATATACCCAATTTATAACTGTAACAATTTTTTTAAAAGAAAATTTAATTATAAAATACTATAATAACATTCTTAAAAAATATTAAATATGAAACGTTTATTTTTTTATTAGGTGGAGATGTGATTTGGGGAAAAAAAGGGTTATGAGAGTATCATCCTCCAAAAAAATCATCTTAAAATCATCTCCAAATACCAAAAAAGTTACTATCTAGTTATTATGACCTATCTAATCTATATTTTTAGAAAAGTAACTAGTAAACTTTAAGAAAGTTATGATTATAATCTTAAATAACCTTAGTAAGAAAGTTTCCATAACTTGGTATTAAATCTTTAAAATGTGACAATCCTTTTGGACCTTAAAGATAATTTCATCACAAAATTTTGGTAAAGTTAAAGTTTTTAGATATTAAATATTTATTCTTTAAAATATCATATTAAAAAATTCATCCATAGTAAAATATTGCATTCAAGTTAATTCCATAGTGACAGCAGTGTAGAGTGTGGAGGAAGCTAAACAAAAAGGACAAAACCGAACCCCACCCATGACGTGGCATAATCTCGTTGGATAGAATTTTGCCCTCTAATAAGCATAACAACATTGACTAGAAACGGCCAAGCCTTGTGTGAATTAGCGCATTCCCGGTTTTATTATTGCAGTCTTTCTTCTTCTCTTTGATGTTACTTCTCTTTCAGGCTCATCTTACACTACTCAATCAGCAGCAACAGCAACAACAACTACTACTTCTCTTTCTTTCACTATCTCATATTCCATGTAAGTTTCTTCACTCTCTTCTTTCACTATTTCATAAAAAAGTTCTCATCTTTTAATAGTAACTTGGATTCTAAGAACTTCTTCTACCCTCAATCAATCGATCAAGTGGTTAACTTGATCACCCTTTTCTCTACTTTGATTTTCATATCATTGGTCTGGTTCATGTGATAAGTGATTCTTTTGCTTCCTGGGTTACTCAGAGATTGTGGAAGCTGAAGATAAAGTTCTTGATTGATTTTATGCCTTGTAGGTGTTTGCTAAAACGTCACTATCACCGTCTCTGCTTACAGAGTTGTTGAATGGATTTTTAAAGTGTCATTTTCGGGAGTTCTTTTCGATTTTTGAAATTAGATTTCGTTTCTTTTTGTTTTAATTTTAAAGCTTGGTTTTGCTAGTCTGTTTTTCAGTTTTTCTAACCCTACTGCTTGGGTGTTTGAGGAATTCTCTCCATTCCAATACTGATGGTCCAATTTTTATTATTTTACTGATTCATAATTTATAAGGGCTTTCAAGAATATGCGGGTTTTCATGTCTTATTATTGAGAATTCTCCTCCAGGGGGTTCACTGGGATAGCATCAAAACATGTAATAATCAATCAAAAGTGTTACTTTTTTTAATTAAATGGTGAAGATTCAGTTAGTGATTTGCCATAATCTGATATAATTTGTCATCAGCTGGGCATATCTGGTCACTGATACTCTCCATGTCACTGTTACAATGATGATGATAACAGCTGAAAGAAGTTACATGAATTGATATTGGAGCCTCAAGATGTCTTATAGAAGGGGGCTCCGATCAGCAACCGCCTAGGCGGATACTACGGACTCAGACGGCTGGAAATTTAGGACTAGACCCGATATTGGACAGTGAAGTGGTGCCTTCATCATTGGTTGAAATAGCTCCCATCCTCCGTGTGGCTAATGAAATAGAGAGTAGCAACCCAAGAGTTGCATATCTATGTGAGTTACTATTGTATTGATATGTCTAAATGCAACCATGCTAGATTTTCTTGAAGTTCTATCATTTTTACTGTTTCCATTTGATAATTACAAGTTTTGATCAGACAGATTCTATAACTGATCTTTGTAAGACTAGTGAGCATAAATCAAACTCCCAAGCACTTGGTCAGAGCTTCTCTATATAATTTCAACTATATCTTCATCCCAAAACCTTGATTTGTTAAAGACTTCTGCCTAAAAAACATTTTGGTTCTTAGTCTTAGCAAAAAAGATAACAACAGTTACGAGTGCTTTGTGTTTTTCTTGATTTCTCAATAAGTTTGTTGCTTTTAATAGCTAAACTGGCATTATTTTATAGTTCATTTAAACTCCCTAGGAAGTAAAATGATGTGTTATTTAGTAAGTTTCACTAATTTTTCTTCTCATTTTTGTTTAGTTCATTAAGTTACTGGTTTCTATAAATTTCATACTCTGTTAGTTGTATTCTATGTCTATGTGTTGAATTCCATTTGAAAAGAGAACCCATTACCTAGTTCTTTTCATTTTTTTTCCTTCTTACTGCTACATAATCAGGAAACTGCTGCTGCTTTTTGTTTTTCTAAATGCGATATTGTTATCTATCTGTGATTATGACTTTGCCATAGATGATTTGTAAACTTTACTCAATTTTGAGAGCTCATAAATGTACTTTGTGTATTTAGGTCGGTTTTATGCTTTTGAAAAAGCTCACAGACTAGATCCCTCATCCAATGGACGTGGTGTTCGCCAATTCAAAACTGCTCTTCTTCAGCGTCTAGAAAGGGTAATTCTTAATTTCATTTGCTAAGATAATCATTTTATGATTCTTTCGTTCCACAACCTCCAGGGAGTAAATTTTGCATTTGAAGAGTAAGGGATAGAGGAGGAAGATTTGGTGTTAGTTATCAATGATTTAAGTCGAACAAACTAGCTGTAGTTCCTTTGAAGTCGCGTTAGAAACCTTGCCAAACATTAAAAATTTATGTAAGAGAATCAGACCAAAAAAAATCATGAAGACAGAGACAATGTTTATATATTGGGAACAGTGTGATTCCCATATCAACACATCAGATTAAATAGGCCAAACTAGATGTAAAGAAAGAAAGAAAAAAGTCTCCTACACATTATGTAGCTGAAGTTTTAATCTTTTCAGGAAAATGAAACAACATTGGCTGGAAGGGCAAAGAGTGATGCTCGTGAAATACAGAGTTTTTATCGGCATTACTACCAAAAATATATACAAGCTCTGGACAATGCTGCAGATAAAGACCGGTAAGTTTACATTATTTATCAATCAATAATTTGATCATTAACTTGAGTTTATCTGTCTTACATTTCATTGATATCAAAAATTCTCCTCAACTCTCTAAATATAATAATATTCTTCCTTCCGCTTAAAAAAATAATGTTGCAATTAACTTCATATCTTTTCCAGTGCCCAGCTCACAAAAGCATATCATACTGCTGCTGTTTTATTTGAGGTTTTGAAAGCAGTTAATCAAACTCAGGGTGTTGAAGTCTCTGAGGAGGTAAAATTATTGTTTTCATGCTTGAGATTTTCCTGGCTGTATCAGGTTATTGGTCATTGATTGGAATCTGCAACAGAGTAAAGTTAACTTCACTATTTTTTGTCAATCATCCTTTTTTGTTTTAATTGTAGATCTTGGAAACTCAGAAGAAGGTTGAGGAAAACAAGAAGATATATGCCCCTTATAATATTCTGCCGCTTGATCCAGAGAGTGAGAAAGAGGCTATAATGAGATTTCCTGAGGTTTGTTCATGTGCATTATTTCTTAATATCCATAACTTCTTATCACCAAATGTCCTTAAGTTAAGGTGCTGCTCGACAACAGTAATAGGCAAATGCAGCCTCAGATGTTCAACAATTTTCTAATACCTTTTACATATCCAAGAACTTGTTCCTTGAAGCTATGTTCCTTCAGCTCAGGAATTTCTTTTCTTAGAATCTTCTTAGAATAGTGATGAACTTATTAGCTATTCACAGATTCAAGCTGCTGCGATTGCCCTTCGTAATATCAGGGGTCTGCCTTGGCCAAATGGTTACCAAAAGAAAGTAAATATAGACATCCTGGATTGGCTTCAGATCATGTTTGGTTTCCAGGTAGTGGCCTAATGGATTGGTGTTCATTATCTGTTTTTCATATTTACCGCACAGGTTAAGCTTCTTACGTTATTGTGCAGAAGGACAATGTGGAAAATCAAAGGGAACACTTGATTCTTTTGCTTGCAAATGTACACATACGACAAAATATGAAGCTTGATCAGCACAACAAGGTTTCTTCTTAATTATTGTACTCCCTCTGGTTCAAAATATAAAAACAAAATAATTATTTTACATTTATCAAGAAATTAGCTAAAAGTAGTAAAAAACAATAAATATGCCAGATATCTACTTTTTTTTTCTCAAATATACCCTTATTTATTAAGGGAATAAGTGAGAGAGATAATAAATAGGAAAAAAGGAAGAAAGAAAATGTATGGGAGAAAAATGATGAGTGTGGCAAAGGATAAGATAAGTACAGCTACTTAATGTCCAAAAGGGGCAAATTAAATGCAGAGACAAAAGCAAAGTGGATCTTGTAAAAAAAAAAAAAACCACGCTCCTTACAAGTTTGGCTCTTATATTGAACCAGAGGGAGTATATGTTTTGGCTTATATTTAGGCTCTATTTTTTCTTCTTACCATGATATGGTTTTTCTTAATAGTTGGATGATCATACTCTAACAACTGTGATGAAGAAGCTCTTTAAAAACTACAAAAGGTGGTGCAAGTATTTGGGTCGCAAAAGTAGCCTTTGGTGAGTTTCCCAAATCTTAATATGGTAAAGTTGAATTTGGTCTTAAGTGTACCTAGTTATGGCTAAAGTTAGAGTACTAGTAGACTCACTTTACTTCAGCTTGGCTAAACTGCTGGCCTTCATGAACTGAACAGTTGTAGAGCGAGTTAATTTTTTTCTTAGTTCAGTTATATGTAGGGATATGTCTGTTTAAAGGCACAAGTTTCTTTTAATATTACAAATAAAAAAATTTAGATTTTGATTTATAATAAAAATTAGGGTTAATGCAATCTTTGGTCCCGCAAATTCCATTCTGTTTAAAACATTGGTCTATATCATTAAATAAAAATTTGGACAATTTTGCCCATTAAGTGATCAAAACCTCTTGTTTGAAACTTGAGGAACCAAAGGGTATATTAACCCTAAAAATTATAGTTAATTGAGTGCCTATAAAGTTCTTGCTGAAGCTAGTGAAGGATGGGATTGGCTTGGTTTTGGCTTAGCTCAAGTACGGCCTTACATTTAAATTATTGTTGGTACATTTTATGTTTCTCTCTTGTGTAGGCTGAGGATTCTGTACAATATTATCTGGGTAAAATTTCTGTTTGATATTTTTATTCTATTTTAAGTACAATGGGAGTTAGCTGAAAACCTATGACCTTGTAATCATCATTGATCTTCAAACCACTTGTTTTTGGTCTGATATTGATTTGTACTATTTTTTTAAGCACCGAGACCTTATTGATTGTCAGGTTGCCAACTATTCAGCAGGAAGTTCAACAACGGAAGTTATTGTACATGGGTCTATATCTTCTTATATGGGGTGAAGCTGCGAATTTAAGATTCATGCCAGAATGTCTTTGTTATATCTATCATCATGTAAGTGTAATTCGAATAGAAGATTTCAAAATCCTTTTTCAATATGGGAAAGGATCTGAAAATTTCATTGCCTTTCTGGTGGAATGATCCACTTTTAAATTTATCATGTACTTACTGATTCAGTGCTGTATTTATTATTTGTTTTATTCCCTTTCTGGTGGAATGATCCACTTTTAAATTTATCATCCACTGCATTTAAGTTTCATGATAAGTAAGAGAAAGGGTACAAATATATTATTGTCCTAAAAAGTATATAATTTGAGTGTGGAGTAGTTGCCAACAAAATGTCATTGACAATTTTGATCATTTTATCTTGTCGATCTGCTTAGATGGCATTTGAGCTGTATGGGATGTTGGCCGGCAATGTTAGTCCACTGACAGGTGAACCTGTAAAGCCAGCATGTGGAGGCGATAATGAGGCTTTTTTGACTAAAGTAGTGAAACCAATTTATGATACTATAGCTGAGGTTTGCTTCTCCATTCTTTTTTTTGGTCTAAGGAACTGCTATTGGTCAATTACAATATTAATTACTACCTTGTATAACTTAAATATCACTTTTTCTGCATTACAGGAAGCCAAGAGGAGTAGGGATGGAAAAGCAAAGCATTCTCAGTGGAGAAACTATGATGATTTAAATGAATATTTTTGGTATTATGCTTCTTTTCTTACTAAGTTTCTTTAGTATGATGAGTTATATTATAAGGGATCATCATTCTCAAATTGTAGGTCAGTTGATTGTTTCCACCTTGGCTGGCCTATGCGCGACACTCGTGAGTTCTTCTTAGTACCTCGTGAACAACCTCGCGATGAGGTATATAATATCTCATGTGTTACTCATCCCCCTTATAAATCTACTATTGGATTGAAAATGTAGTATTATTTCCTTATTTCTTGAAAATAAGATTGAATGAAAAAGGTTACTGTTCTTTACATTGTTATTGTTTATAGGGGATATAGCTATAAGATCAATTTATAGACAGAATGGTCTGGTTTTTGGAGCTTGTGACTATGTTTTCCTCCAACTCATGCTTACTATTTGTGAGTATGCAATTATGCATAATTTGCAGTACATCCTTCCACGTGTCTGTGTGTTTATTTCCCTGTTCCCATGATATGTAAATGTAATAAATAAATAATAAGAGTAGTATAGATAAATGAGTGTTATTTAGAATTAATGAGGGTTAATAGAACCATTAAGGGTAGTTAGGAGTTAGTTGGGCTTAAGGGCTGGGAGATACCCGCCTGTACAAGGCATGACAGTCTCATTGTAACATCTCTGTTTTTCCCTGAATAGTATTGCGAATTCCTCAATCTCTCTCTCCTTCTTCTTCCTCTCTCCTCCCGTTCCCTCTCTTCTCAAGAACAGAGAAGAAGAGAGGGAAACGAGAGGAGAGAGGAAGAAGAAGGAGAGAGACAGAGGAATTCGCAATACTATTCAGGGAAAAACAGAGATGTTACAATGAGACTGACATGCCTTGTACAGGCGGGTATCTCCCAGCCCTTAAGCCCAACTAACTCCTAACTACCCTTAATGGTTCTATTAACCCTCATTAATTCTAACTAACCCTTATTTATCTATACTATTATTTATTACATTTACATATCATCCTTTCACGTGGTTTGGCTTTGGTAGGCTTATGTTTTATCCACACTTCAAGTCTAAAACGGTTTGCATGAAGAGACATGTTAGAGATTGAAGTCAAAATCATCCACAGTCCTTCTCCCAGTAGTTAAGCTTCTAGGAAGAATGGTTCATGACAAACCACAATCTGACTTTGATGTCAAAATTTGTTTCCATTGTTGATCTTCTTACTTGATGGAAGGTGCCAGTGCAGTCTGTTATTGCCTTAAGTAAGAAGCCTAATCTTGAAAGGAAAAAAGGATTTAGCATATAAATCCCCAATGAAACCACTTGTTTTTGGGTCCTGAACTGGCAGAAACATATACTTTCTTTGTATTTGGCCTATTGTTCTAAATTTATTTATTATTCTTTGGTGGACAAATGCGTTCAAAGATCCAGTTATTTATCTATAGTGAAGGAGCTGACAGAACTTTCTTATTTCATCACATATGTTCTAAATTATTTCTCCCGAATTTATTTTGAATTTTGAACAATCCAGTGATGTCCTTTTATATTGGCAAAAAAAGTTTCTTTTTTTCCTTCTTTTGGTTTAATTATAAATTGTTTTTATTCATTTTTTATAACAGGAGAAGGGAGGCCCATGGATGGGAAAGGTTAATTTTGTTGAGATACGCACGTTTTGGCATGTATTTAGAAGTTTTGATAGAATGTGGAGCTTCTTTATATTATGTTTACAGGTAAAAATTTCAGATATGACATCTTTACTCATGTGACTCTAACTCCATTCGTTCTTATGAAATATGCTGATTAAGCTGTCTACTTAAGGCAATGATCATCATAGCTTGGAACGGTTCAGGCCATTTAAGCTCCCTATTTGATGGTGATGTTTTCAAGCAAGTATTGAGCATCTTTATAACTGCTGCAATATTGAAGCTTGCACAAGGTAGAGGCAAAATATAATTTCCTTTATTCTTTCACAAAAATTTCTAGTCACATTCAGAAACTGATAGAAAATTTAATTGCTGTTCTTCCTGTCAGAATCCGGTCAAAATATGTCCACTTAAATGTCTATCCTGACCGGACAAAATATATATTGCTGTTAATTGTGATGTACAGCATATTGTCTAAAATGTTCATTATGAAACTCTTTTTAATGACCACTGAATGTGTAAATGAACCTTCATTGAATCATGAAATAAAATTGTTCTTGTTTATGAAGCTGTTGGCTAATTGATGGCTTATTTTATTCTCTAGCCATCTTAGATATAATCCTTGTCTGGAAAGCGAGGAGGAGCATGTCAATTCATGTCAAGCTACGGTACATATGCAAAGCTCTGTCAGCAGCAGCATGGGTCATAATTTTACCCATCACTTATGCATATAGCTGGAAAAATCCCTCCGGTTTGGCACTAACCATCAGGAATTGGTTTGGAAATAGTGCAACTTCGCCTTCTATGTTCATTTTGGCTATCTTCATCTACCTAGCTCCAAATATGCTGTCTGCACTGCTATTTCTGTTCCCCTTCATACGGCGGTTTCTTGAGAGTTCTAACATTAACCTTGTGAAGTTCATGATGTGGTGGTCCCAGGTATGCAGATGCATCTGTCATTTGTATCTCTTATTTATGCATTTTGGAATCTGTTCTTTACCTAAAATAACAATGTTTTTCTGCTTTAAAATACCTTGCTGGAAAATGCTATATGTATGGCTTCTTTGGTCAGTATCTTTTCTATTTTTTCTTTAATTTTATTAAAATATTTTTGCAGCCTCGACTCTTTGTTGGAAGAGGAATGCATGAGAGCGCAATTTCACTTTTAAAGTAAGATAGTATATTTGATTTATTGAGTTGCTACGAACTGCTTCACCACTCTGGCTGATCCAATCATGACTATCTTAATTTATAGGTACACTATATTCTGGGTTCTCTTAATTCTATCAAAATTAGCATTCAGTTACTATGTGGAGGTAAGGTCGCAGTTCTTCAGAACTGTGTCTTTTTTTTCATACTGGCACTTGGAATGATTTCAAATAATGTACTACTTTAGTCCTAAACATAAAACATAGTTGACTTTTTTTTGGAGAGATTAAGGAAGTTAGATAAGTTATTTGATCATATCATATGTTGTGCATGATTAAATTAAATATTAGTTAAAAAGTCAAACAAATCAAATACTTTAAAGTTTAGAGTAATTTAATTAGCTCCTTAATCTTCCTAAAAAAGTCAATTGGATCTTATATTTAGCACTGGAGGGAGCATGTTATTTTCTATTGCTTTTGATGATTTGATTGGCTGATTCAGATTCTAGTTTATGATATAGAATAGTTTGTTGTTGTAGTTTGTGTCTATAATTCACCCATGCATAGGAGGATTTTAATTGACTGCCTGCTGCCCAGAAATATGCATATCATTTCATTAATTTCATTTTTTTTTTCCTTTCTATATTTGTATGTGTAATAAATATAAATCAATTCCTGTATCTTTGAACCTCTAATTGCCCTATGGAGTTATTATAATTGTAGTTCAACATCTGCAAAGGTGCCAAATCTTTTTGCCATAGCATCCTCCATTCTCGTCTAGATCTAATTCATCTGTTTTAATGTAAACATCATGTAATTGGCATTAACTTGATTTAAGGGATTAGTGATAATGATAGAATTATACTTTAGTTAATGCTAAGCATATTGAAAATGATTGTCATTTCGCTTGAGAAAAAAATCAAGAAAAAATCATCTCCATCAGATATGCTAAGACTGGAGATCAAGCAGGGGAAATTTTTACTAAAGCATCGAGTTGATTATATTTGTAACAAATTGGTTATAATTAACATTTATACTGTAATTTGAGGGGAAGTGTTAGAGAATGTTCACGTTTAATATAAATATTTTGGAATTAATATTAGGTTGATTAAAGAAACTAGTCATAATGACTGAATTATACTGTAGTTAATGCTAGAGGCATTCAATGTATATAAATAGGCATATTCATATGAATGAAAGCAATTCAATTTTTCTCTCAACTCTATATCTTATCACTTTACATTGCAGATTAAGCCTCTGGTTAACCCAACAAAAGCCATCATGCGTGTTCACGTATCATTTTATAAATGGCACGAGTTCTTCCCTCAAGGTAATTGCATGATTGAATGAAACTACTAGATTAGTTCCTACTGGGACTGCTTCTCATCCTTTTTTGCGGTGCAGCGAGAAACAATATTGGCGTAGTGATCGTTATATGGGCTCCTATCGTTCTTGTATGTCCATCTAGCTATATAATGTCATACCTTTGTGTCAAACCTCTATTCTTAGCAATTAATAATCTGTTAGTTTGGTCCTCTGCAGGTCTACTTCATGGATACACAGATTTGGTATGCTATATACTCCACACTTGTAGGAGGTTTATATGGTGCATTTCGTCGTTTGGGAGAGGTTTGTCTGTTATCGTTTCTTCCTGCTGCATTGATTGAGAACATGTGGATCCTCAAATACTCAATTACTGTTTCATTTTAATTTCAGATTCGCACCCTGGAATTACTGAGGTCTCGATTTGATTCACTTCCGGGTGCTTTTAATGCTCGCTTGATTCCATTGGATAAGCCTGAGGCAACTAAGAAGAAGGGACTGAAAGCCACTTTTTCACAGAAATTTGCTAAGGTTTTTCCAACAGATACTGTTGCTAATCGTGACTGATTCTGGAAATCAATCACTATGTTTAGATCATTAGAATATAAACCTGACGAAGCTGAATGTTTTAGGTCCCTAGTAATAAAGAGAAGGAGGCTGCGAGGTTTTCACAGCTATGGAACAAAATAATTACTAGTTTAAGGGAGGAGGACCTAATTGATAACAGGTAATACCATAAAATAACTACTACCTCCAGTCCTTAGTATAAAACTCAGTTGACTTTTTTGGAGAAATTAAGGAAGCTAAATAAATTCCTCTAAAGTATTTATGTTTATCTTTTATATACCAAACTAATCTATTGGACGTATAAACTTATATATAATCAAATGATACATGACATATGCTATGATTAACTAACTTCCTTAATCTTTTTTTTTTTTTTTTTTTTTTTTTTTTTTTAAAATGTCAATTGAGTCTTATATTAAGGAGCGGAAGGAGTAAATTGTTAGACTTAGCTCCTTGTCCAGGGTGAAAATTAAGTACTCACGTTTTTATGTGATCTCTCCAACAATGCTGACAATAATAAATTTTATAGGGAAATGGATCTCTTGCTTGTACCATATGGGGCTGACCCTGATTTGAACCTTATCCAGTGGCCTCCTTTCTTACTTGCTAGCAAGGTCAATACACACGTTTGTCCAATTCTTTAAGGTTTCATAATCATTATCCTTCTTTAGTTTACTTGTAACTCAGCACTTGTTAACAGATTCCTATAGCTGTGTCTATGGCGAAAGACAGTATTGGGAAAGGCCATGAGCTGGAAAAGAGGTTGTCTAAGGACAACTATATGCGTTCTGCAGTTCTTGAATGCTATGCTTCATTTAGAAATATTATTAACTTGGTTTCAGGAGAGCATGAGAAAAAGTAAGTTTATGGTGTCTGAAATTTACATTAAAAAGAAATATCGGCATAATTTCATCTCATGACATTGGTACCCGGTGGTTTACTAATGCAGGTATATCAATGGTCTTTTTGAAAAAGTTGACGTTCTCATAGAAAAGGGAGAAATGCTGGATGAACTAAATATGAGTGCCCTCCCTAGTTTATATGATCAATTTGTTAAACTCATTGAATATCTGGTAATTGTTTTGAAGATCTTACTTTTCTGTTTTTCTTCTGTGTGGAATGTAATATTTAGCCATTTTTTATATTATATCTACAGATGAAAAATGAAAAAGAGGACAAGGACCAAATTGTAATTCTCTTGCTTGACATGCTAGAGGTTGTGACCAGAGACATAATGGAAGGAGAGGTTGATAAGTAAGTAATTTCAGATCACCCACATACCTAAATAATTTGATTAGTTGTGATTATTGTGGATTCACTATCTTCCACATATAGCTTGCAAGAGTCAAGCCATGGCGGTTCATATGGAAAAGATGAGAAGTTAACTCCCATTGATCAGCAACATCAGTTTTTTGGTTCACTTAACTTTCCTGTCACAACAGATAGTGAAGCTTGGAAAGAGAAAGTAAGTTTTAAGCTATTGTTGTTAGTATGTCACATAATGAGTATTCTATATACTATATTAGCCCTAGCCAGTTCTTCTAGAATGTATAGCTCTATTATCAGTTTATCACCATCTCCTTTTCTGCTGCTCCAACTTATTATTATTAAATTTGATTGCTATGTTGTCGTCTGCAGATAAAAAGACTTCACTTATTGCTCACAGTCAAGGAGTCTGCCATGGACGTACCTTCCAACTTGGACGCTAGGAGGCGCATATCTTTCTTCTCCAATTCATTGTTTATGGATATGCCAGATGCTCCCAAAGTTCGAAACATGCTTTCCTTTTCGTAAGCTCAATTCATCTTGAGCTTGGTTCACATATTTCAGAAACATGTTATGACTAATAAAAAATCCAAATAAACATTTGTCGTTTGATTAAAAAAAAGGATAAGCGGTGGTTTGGAAGAATCAAAATCTTTGGATTTATTATAACTTCTAACTCCTTGGAAAAAACTTTTAAGTCCGGTTGTGGGGTCTAAATATTAAGTATGAATCATAGTCTTAAATTTAGAGGGATGAGAGGTATCTACATAGTGAATTGTAATAAACAGCATTTAGAAGTAGCAAATGTGACATAAATGTGCTGAGTAGTGAGCATAATCTGTTCGTTACATGTCAATTGACAAAATAGTACAACTTTGTTCTGTAGAGTCCTGACACCATACTACGAAGAACCTGTCCTTTTCTCTGTGGACCATCTTGAAGAGGAGAATGAAGATGGAGTTTCTATCCTTGTTACTTGCAAAAGATATTTCCAGGTCAGTCCTTTCTCATTTAAATATTAATGTCGGAATTGCTAGAACAAAAAGCTTAAGCATGAGTTTGGTAAACTATCATCTCATCTCCTATGATCATTTGGATGCCAAAATATAAGCTACCAAAGTATAGCGCCCACATTTGGTGTGACTGTTGTAAATTATTATAGAAACAATACAATTGGTGTTTTGTAAAAATCAATGAAGGTATAAAGGGTGAGATTTAAGGTACACATGGTATTTGAGTGGTGCGAGATACCACCTAAAATAACAACAACAACCAAGCCTTATCCCACTAAGTGGGGTCGGCTACATGGATCAAACGACACCATTGAACTTGTTCAAAAACCAAATCTCGGGATAAATTGTTACTCAAGAGATCTTGCTCAATAATCTCATTGAGCGTTCTCTTCGGTCTTCCTGTCACTAGGATTGAATTGTGATAATAAACCACCTTAAAGTGAAACTATAAAGGAATTTTTAGTTATTATATTGATTGATGGTGGCATGGGTTGAATTGTAGACGGCCTGATTAACTTATCTTTGATACCATATCAATGAAACACTTGACCCAAATGATCTACTGTTTTCTTCTCCCTCCACATACTCAATGGGGTGATATGCCCTCACATCAATTTCACAACAGATGAATGGAAAAACTTTCTTCAACGTGTCAATTATCCTAGTGAAGAAAGACTCAGAGGAGATGAAAAATTGGAAGAAGAACTCTGTTTATGGGCATCATACAGAGGCCAGACATTGACCAAAACTGGTACAAATTGCTTCTCCTCCCTCCTTTCCTAACATTAGTGTGTGTGTTAGATATGTAATTTAAAATTCTATCTTGCGCTTCATTTTTACTTCTCTTGTATTGAGTAAAGTACGAGGAATGATGTACTACCGACAAGCATTGGAGCTGCAAGCTTTTCTTGATATGGCAAAGGATGAAGGTAAAAAAGGAGAAATTGAATCACTTTCTTTTCTATTCTGCAACACAACTTGACCATGTAATCTCAATTCCTTGAACAGAACTAAACAAGGGTTACAAGGCTGCTGAACTGGAAAGTATGAAAAATCCAAAGAGTGGATCATTGTGGACGCATTGTCAAGCAGTGGCTGATTTGAAGTTCACATATGTTGTTTCATGCCAGAAATACGGCATTCAGAAGAGATCTGGTGATGCTAAGGCCAAAGACATTCTAAAGCTCATGACCAAGTATGCCTCTTAAATTAAGCTTGTGGATTGTTACAGCTTCTCCAAGCTTTCTTCTGTTACATTTCCTGATAGCTTTACTGCAGATATCCCTCTCTTCGAGTAGCTTATGTCGATGAGGTTGAAGAGACTAGTCAAGACAAATCCAGAAAAACTACTAAAAAGGTTTATTACTCTGCTCTTGCAAAAGCTGCCTTACCAGCAAAATCAATTGATTCAAATGAAACTGCTCCAAATTTAGACCAGGTACTGTTCTTTGACCATTCTTGGGATTATGATAACTTCGTCAATAGATGATGACCTTGATATTTATTCTGCACAATGTTATATAATGTTATATATTAAATTCACAACCTTGTTAGTGAAACTCAAACTGAATAACAAACTAATGGAGGCCAAGATATTATGGCATGGGTAGTTCCACATTGGATAAAATAGTCCTCTCTGGAAGATTGAAAGAGTAAAACATTCTCTCTTCTAGTTCTGAAATGAGGTGCTACACAACTAGTGAAATTAATTTTAGATGAACAGTTTTTTTCTTTGCTTGCGGGGTAAAGCTGCTTACATTTGATCCTTCCCAGACCCCACTTGGTCAAAGCCTTGAGCACTGGGTTGCCTTTTTTATGTTTTGTGGCACCACATAAGGACAAAATTTATAGGCATTATGTTTCTTTACAATAGTGATAATTTTTTCAAACTTATTGTTTAATTATTTTTGTTGCAGGTAATTTACAGGATAAAGCTTCCAGGACCTCCAATATTGGGTGAGGGTAAGCCAGAAAATCAAAACCATGCCATCATTTTTACTCGTGGTGAAGGCTTGCAGACAATAGATATGAATCAGGTCTTACATCATTATGTTATGAGAAAGAAATAAATTAGGAAAGTGATGCATTTAAAATTTAAAATATCTCAAGTATTTATTTTACAGGATAATTATATGGAAGAAGCTTTCAAAATGAGGAATTTGCTACAAGAATTTCTCAAAAAACATGATGGTGTAAGATATCCTTCAATACTTGGAGTTAGGGAGTTCATATTTACTGGCAGGTATTGACTGGTTCCATCAATTTTGGTAAAATTATTTAGATATACTAAAATTCATAAATGCCTGTCATTTGACCTTTTTTTTCTTATATATCTCTTGCAGTGTTTCATCCCTTGCATGGTTTATGTCAAATCAGGAGACTAGTTTTGTGACAATTGGACAAAGGGTGTTGGCTAACCCCTTGAGGTAAGATTTTTTTTTTTTTTTTTTTTCTCATTCAATCTTTGAGGATTGCTCTTTGTGAAACCAAATGGATCTCACTGCAGAATGTTTCTTGATGATTTGGTATATAATTTTAGGAAAGAGGAAAAGAAGATACTTTTTAGAACATATGGTTCAAATTATGTATCTGCAGACCTTTCTGTCAAAAGGAAAAGAGGCCCATAATTTCTTCAAGCATTATTCTCAATGTTTGTTTTATTTTGATCATACAAAACTGAGACTTGAGAAACATGATTCCTTTTTTAAGCAATGGAAATTGTATGCCCCATAATCATAATCATGATTAAAATATTCCAAACTAATAATGGACCAGTATCTGCCTTTATTTTTCATGTTTTATTTCTTTCATTATCTAAGGTTAGTGAATCGCCTTGTCATGGTTTATATGTTGCTTTTTCTGTTGATGTTTCTATTAATCTGTATTCTCAATTGGCATTGTTCATATTGCTTGAAGTGCTGAGTGATGTTTTTTGTGCTTTTTCATTCAGAGTGCGGTTCCATTATGGCCATCCAGATGTATTTGACAGAATGTTCCACCTGACAAGAGGGGAGTAAGCAAGGCTTCTAAAGTTGTCAACTTAAGTGAGGACATATTTGCAGGTATATGAGTGTAGTGAACAATGTTCTCCATTTGGATAACTAATTTCCATTTCTTGCAGATAGTTTTTCTTCCTTTTAGAGATATCAATAGTATGGCTTGTCTTCACTATTTATGCTTCTTTATCTCTTTGGTTTCCAGGTTTTAATTCTACTCTACGAGACGGAAATGTCACTCATCATGAATACATACAAGTTGGTAAAGGAAGAGATGTGGGTCTTAATCAAATCTCGATGTTTGAGGCAAAGATAGCTAATGGGAATGGTGAGCAGACTATGAGTAGGGACATGTATAGGCTCGGGCACCGCTTTGATTTCTTCCGAATGTTATCGTGTTATTTCACCACCGTCGGCTCCTATTTCAGCAACTTGGTATGCTTGAAACCCGATTTGTTGTGTGTTATATTATCATATGTGATCCACTACAATTACTGATTCAGCTCTTGACAGCTGACTGTCCTCACAGTTTATATATTCCTTTACGGCCGGCTCTATCTTGTCCTCAGTGGGCTTGAAGATGGTCTGAACAAAACACGTGCTATTCGAGACAACAAGGCTCTTCAAGTGGCCCTTGCTTCTCAGTCAGTGGTTCAAATTGGACTTCTGTTAGCTTTGCCTATGATTATGGAAATTGGTTTAGAGAAAGGCTTTCGCGTGGCATTCAGTGAATTCGTGTTAATGCAACTTCAGCTGGCTCCTGTGTTTTTTACATTCTCTCTTGGAACAAAAACCCACTATTATGGAAGGACATTGCTTCATGGGGGTGCTCAGTACAGAGGCACAGGTCGTGGTTTCGTGGTGTTTCATGCCAAGTTTGCTGATAACTACAGGCTCTATTCGCGCAGCCATTTCGTTAAAGGAATTGAATTGATGATTCTGCTTATAGTCTTCCACATATTTGGTCATTCATATACAAATGTGGTTGTCTATGTTTTGATCACAATGTCAATATGGTTCATGGTGGCAACATGGCTTTTTGCTCCCTTCCTTTTCAATCCATCAGGCTTTGAGTGGCAAAAGATCATTGATGACTGGACAGATTGGAATAAATGGATGCACAACCGCGGAGGTATCGGTGTACCTCCTGAAAAAGTTGGGAATCATGGTGGGAAAAAGAGCAAGAACATCTTCGCGAATCTGGAAAGCGCGGTCTTGCTGTTGAGATAATAATGGCCCTCCGCTTTTTCATATATCAATATGGCCTTGTATATCACCTCTCATTCACTAAAACAAATCAAAGTTTTCTGGTAAATGTGTTCTTCATATATTTCTCCTTGGGAGGATTCATTTTACTATCATTGTGTTACTTGTTAACAATTGAATTTTGCTGCTTTTGGCTTTCAGGTTTATGGTCTTTCCTGGATTGTAATCTTTCTAATATTGGGCTTAATGAAGGTAAGCATTAATATTTTCTTGTTGACACTGATTGTTAATGAACTACTATCAAGGTTGCAAGTGAAAACAAAACAGTGAGACAGAGAAAGCATTGTCTTCTGAAGATTATGTTGTGTTTTACTTGCAGACTGTGTCGGTTGGCAGGCGACGCCTCAGCGCAGACTACCAGCTTTTATTTAGACTGATTGAGGGTTTTATTTTCATTGCATTCCTTACCGTTTTCATCATATTATTAGCACTTGCTCATATGACTCTCAAGGACGTTATAGTCTGCATTCTCGCACTCTCTCCTACTGGCTGGGGTTTACTACTGGTAAGTCAACGTTTATTTCTAAGGATAATACTTAGGTTGTTTGGTACACCTAATGAAATGAGATTGTTGGGAAATAAAATAGGGTTAAAGTACCCTCATACGCGTCTAATACCATAAAGTTTCCTTGAATTCAATAGTATACATGAATGTTCTCAAACGGAACATAAATGACATGTATGTTAAGTGTAGCTAACACTCGCTACTTTATTATGCCTAGCACCAAGTGGGCCCCACCACACCAAAGTAACAAACGTGAGATATAGCTAACCAACATGGCATTTTTGCTCCATTAATTGGAACATTTATTTGTGCTGTTGCACCTAAGGAAACTTTGTGTCAGATGAGCTTGTGAGAATACTTCATAGGTAGATTTTCATCATAACCCAAATAAAAAAATGGGCGTAACAATCCTAGTACTTGAATCTTTTAAGAAGTTGTTCAACATGTTGATTTTGATAGGTATAATAAATAGGCATATCAGACTGAATTGCACCCAACTTTTTTTGTCCCTGTTCACTGACCTTAGACTTACATGTTCACTTGAACTATAACTCCTAAAGTTATTTACTTGTGCTAATTTTGTTTTGTTCCAAAAGATTGCACAAGCCTTGAAGCCTCTGATTGTAAGAGCTCAGCTATGGGGATCGATTAGAGCACTGGCTCGAGGGTACGAGATAATAATGGGGTTGCTTCTCTTCATGCCGGTGGCTTTCCTTGCCTGGTTTCCGTTTGTTTCAGAGTTCCAAACAAGAATGCTCTTCAACCAAGCATTCAGTAGAGGTTTACAGATTTCTCGTATTCTTGGTGGACCCAGAAGGGATCGTTCCTCCAACCACAAGGAGTGAATACAACTATACATACATATATATATACACAAACTAGTAAATGTAAATGTGAGTTCAGTGCTTATATCTACAGGTTTTAGTTGTGTATAGCATAAGAATTGTGTAACTTGGTACAGAAAGAGTAGGGATGCAATCTGACAGAAACTTGGTAGTATAGGATGCTCAAGGAGGTATGCGAACAAGTTCAGTTTCCCAGCTCAATAACTAGCTTTTGAGTAGGGTTTCTTATCTCACTTAGGTACCCACTACAATCTGTAGACTGTGTTAGCTTCTCTTTTTTTTTTTTTTTTTTTTTTTTTTTTTGTGTGTGTGTAGTAGGGATGATGAAGCTGCATATAAGTTTAAGCTGTAATGTTTAAGTGGAATATTGCTTTAGCAGAGCATGGCTGCAATCTCAAGTCTCTCTGCTAGCTTTCTTCCCTCTGGTGTTATGTTTATAAAAGGCCTTTTAATAAAGTGCTGTGACTTAATACGGACAAGATAGGTTTGTATATTTGTGATAGTGATATTTTTTACAAGTTTTATGCTTGCGTTTTGCTGATGTTTTTAATATCACTTAAAATTACAAGGACACCACATTACATGACTTATAGGGCTGCAAGAAAAGAATATATTAAGAATATACCCACAGATATCTTATCGTTAATTTTTTTTTTTTTTTTTTTCTCCTATCTTTAATGTATAACATAATTTTAGAGAGTTGTTATTGGTCCTAAGTGTAAAATTTATTTATCACAGCGGTGAATATTTTTTTTTTAATTTAACCTTATTGATGTTCCCTTAACAATAATCAAATAAGAAAGAAATGTTGTATTAACTTATTTAATTTTATCAAATGAGATAAATAAGTTTTACATGAAGGAAGGAGCAGAGCATATAAATTTTGTTGACAGCACTTCGATGTAAATTATTATTTATGTTGATCTAATTGGTAAAGAATTGGATTAGAGTTTATAAGATTGTAACTTCAAATTTTCTGCCGACTTGAAAACTTTGTTGGTATGTTATTTATAAGTATCCCGGTAAGTACTACTCCTTTTGATTTTTAATATAAAAAATATTTACCTAATTTGGTCATATTAAAAAAGTTAATTAAATTAGTTAATATGACTTTTTTTTTCCTTAAAGTATTGTAGTTATCTTCCTTAATTCTTTTTTTTTATTCGCTTCCTTTATCATCAATAAAAGTAAATTAAGAAATAATTGGCAGATATAAAAACTATATTTTATATTTAAAATCAAGATTAACTCTCAAAATATGTCTTATATTAAGGACCGGAGAAGTATTTGAGTCTAAAACATGCTCCGACTCTAATGAGCTACCAAAGCCCAACTCATCTAAACTTCTGTGTAAAAAAAAAAATATATATATATATATATATATATATATATATAAGGAACAGGGTATTTTAGAAAACCAAACAACTTTTTTTTTTTTTTTTTTTTTTTTCATTTTTACCCATAGTTAATTATATGCATTACATAATTAAAAGATAGGTGATACTTATATTTATTTTATTTCTCTCTCTTACTTATCAGTCATAAATAAGGGCATACTTAGACAACTAAATTTATTTTAGATATACTTATTATTTTTAACTAGCTTGAATCATTTTCTTAAACCATCGATTATTGAGCACTTATAAATAAGGAGTAGAATTTTTTGTGAATTAGTTAACAATTCCTATACTTAGTAGGAGAGAGAGTATCATACAGGTAAGATATAACTAAAAAAATTAAATTTCTTCTCTTCAGTTAATTATTTTAAACTGCATCTCTACCGTAGAAACCATGCACCCATCCAGCCGTACATATTATGAAATAATTTGTTTGGTTGACCAAAAATTGATGAGCATCAACATTTGATACTTCGAATTATTCCAGCTATTGAAAGTTTTTTTTTTTTTTTTTTTTTTTTTAAAAAAAAAAACTATTTGATTTCTATTGACATCTGTACGAAGATCCATATGCGTTTCCTTGTTTATGATTACCGAGACGGATGCGGTTGAAGTCCCATCCTTCCTCTGCTTGTTCCCATTTTCTGCCATCCTCTTCTCTAAAGCGGAATATAAAAATTTTATTTTTAATCTCTCCTCAGTAAAAACACCTTTATATATATATATATATATATATACACACATAATAAAAACACCTTTGATTAAAGATAAAATATTTTTCTCCTTTCTGTTGAAATGTCAAAACTTAGAATAATCAGTGGAATATTTTAACCAATTCATCATTATACTTTAAATATTTTTTTGGCCTGAATACTTCAACTATTTCTCATATTTCCAATAGGAGGAAGTATTTTCTTTTAAATAAGTTGTGTGTATTGCAGGAAACTTGAAAAAAAAATTATTTTAATATTTGGTTCTATATTCAATTTGGCAACCCTTCCCACCTTTTTCTATAAGCTATTTTTTTCTACCTTTTCAGAATATATTTTTCAACATTTATTGTCTAAAATCACCTTCTTTTGTTTTTGTTTTTTTAAACTTTTTTCTTCTATAAGTTGTTCTCTAAAAATTAATCCAAAGACACCTTAAGCAGTGGCGGAACATAGTTATGGTGAGTTGGGGCCTTCCCAAATTGATCTTATAAAATTTGTTACTACATCGATTCTAATTATAAGAGCTAGTTGACTTTTTTTGGAGAGATTAAGAAAGCTAAATAAGTTACTTAATCATTTCATATGTTTTTTTTTTTTTTTCTTATATTACATATTAGTTTATTAGTCAAACTATTTCGTTTGAAGAAAAAAATAAAAATAAAAATACTCTAACCTAATTTAATTAATTTCTTTAATCTCTCCAAAAAGTCAACTAGCTCTTATAATTAGATTTGGAGGGAGTAGTATATATGTATTTATTATATGATATTTTATTTTGGCCAATAATTTGGCTCCGGCTAATCTCTTATCTTCTCTATAAGAACAATGCTTGGTTCATTACTATTGGGTTGTGAGAGGAAACTAAAATTCTTGTTTGAGATATCTAACGAAAATGTTAGTATAATATTATATCTTGTTTTGATTTATAATAGTCGGTTATTATTTATTTGTATTTTTAATATTATGTGATACTATTTAGTAAATAATTTAATATATTTATTTTTTGGCTTGGGCTAAAAAACATTTCGGGTTCCACCACTGACCTTAAGTATATTTTTCCAATCATATTGTGAGTGATCTTTAACTACCTCAATAAAATCAAGAAGAAGTAATTTGCCATATTTTCATTAAAGGACTACAAGACCAAATTTATTTCACTCATGGATCAAAATATTTTGAAATTTCACTGCGGGAACAAGGACCAAAATCAAAATAAGTTTTTTTAGATAAAAAGACAATAATACCCTTCTTTTATTTTTTTTAAAAAAATGTATGATCATCGTTGGAGAGATCGGTATTTTTGCCCCATCTATCCAAACTTCGATAACAATTGGTCAAAGCTCCCACCACCAACGATTAATTTATTTTCATTTTGGTCTTTAGTCCCACAGTGAAATTTCAAAATGTTTTGATCTTCGGCGAAATAAATTTGATCATGTGGTACTTTAATGAAATTTTTCCAAGCAATTAACTCATTATCAACTTTGTCTAATAAGAAAACTTTTTTTTTTTAACTAACATAAAAAAAAAAAAAAAAAAAAAAAACTCCCTCCCTCCTCTATTTATAAACTTCAATTTTTTTAAAATGGGCTTCATCCTTTTTATAAGCTTCATTTCTGGAAATGGTAAAACAATTATTGCATTGCTTTTTCATTTTGTAAATGTTAAAACCCTTTGAGCCCCTAGCTGATTGATTATATATTTCCCTCATCTCTTATTCTACTTATTTATCTCTAAGAGAAATAATCACAACCATATCCCTTATAATTATCAAATTACATTGAAATCTTATGGGATATGGGTTAGATTAATTATAAGTGTGAAAAGACTACTTTACCCCCATTCATTTGAAAAGAAAATACAGAATTAGAAGGAATGGATGGAGGGTACAATGATCTTTTCACAGTTATAATTAATTTAATATAATTAATTTAACCTAAGTCCCGTGAGATTTTAATGATATTAATGGATATGTTTGTGATTATTTCTCTTCCTGGGAATGTTTGTGTCATTGCCCCTCTTTTTTCCACTCAAGATGTCTATAAATAAAAGTATTTTGGGAAAATAAGATGCATTTTCTTGCATATTTATTATTTTTGGCCAATATTAACCAACTCTTGAAGTTATGTAATTTAGTTATTTAAAGATTATAAATATAAATAGGAAACTTCATTATACTTCAAGCCTTCTTCTAAGAAATTGTAATAGGGGTAGAAGTACATATAACTGAATTATGTGGTTAAAAAAATATGTTAAAATTGATTGAATTTAATAAATATTTAAAATAAGTTCCTCAATAAACACAAGTCATGTTTCATTTGCAAAACAACTTCATTGAAAATATAGTAAACTCATTGAATATGTCTTGAATTGGGGGAAAAAAATCCAACTTCACACATAATCTTTTTGACATATCTCCACTTTTTATCCAATGTTTACCACAAATAAATAGGGTAAAGTTTTTTAAAAAAAGTAATTAACTATTCTCTAGATGACTTATATTATACAGTATACACCAAGAATTTATCGTAGAATGCATCTTATATTTTAGATAAGAGGGAGGACAACTCATTTTCTAAAACATTCTTATAATTAACTATCCTCTATGCTGAAATTGTGGAATGGATGAACCACGAAGCTCATCTTGACAATATAAATGATGAGTTACTGATTGAGATATTCTAGCTTTTGTAGCTAGATTGAATGGTGACAGTATCAGTAGGGGCGGACCTAGAAAATCATCGAAATTGATGGGAGAATTCGGGGTGTTTTTTTTTTTTTTTAAATGAAAGTTTTAAATGAATTAAAAAAATAAAAGAATATAAACAAGAAAAGAAAAGAATATATAAAAAAAAATTCATGAAATCAAGTGAACACTGATGATGTAATAAGAGAGGCAATTATTTTGCAAACGTAATTTAGAAAAACAAGACTAAATCTATTAGACATACGGTTACATAAATTAAAATGAAGGGTGGTCACTCAATAAGTTCAAGTACATATATTTTAATAACAAAATTAAATTACAATAAAAATAATTATAATGTCATCATTTTAGGCCATATTTTTTGGAATTCCATTATAATTGTCTTATTATCAATGCTTTATTAAATACATCTTTTTCAATATAAGGCACTAAACAATCATTCATCCCCCATCTGATTATGAGGTGCAGTCTTGGTATATTAAGGGTAGACATTTAATTTAAGGGTGAACAATTATTTAAATATATATTATTTTTATTTTTATTTTTTTTAAAGAAAATATGAAATTTAAGGGGCACTTGCCCCCTTGTGGTTAACCTGGGTCCGCCTACGAGTGTCAGAGTGTGATAGAGAACAAAATGAAGGATAATGAGGAAGCGCTAGTTTAGTTTGTTGTTTAAGTAGTTGTTTCTTTGAAGTTGCATTTCATTTTTTCAAAAAGGAAAAAAAAAAAAAAAATTCTTATTTATAGGGAGAGGATGAATAAGTAGATACTTAATGTAATGAGACTAAAATTTAAACAAAACTAAAATTTAAACAAATCATTACTCTTGATCCTTTTTATAAGTTTCAAATAATTGAATTACGTAAATTAAAAAGTTGGTTAAAAACAACAAATATATAAAAATGCATTTTCTTAATATACTGTTACTTATGAGGAGGGTGCGTGAAAGCAGGAATGGGTGGGAAAATAGGAAAAAGAGAATGTGTAATAAATAATCATAATAGATATATATAATGAAAAAATGTATTATAGTTTTAAGTTTTAATTTTTTTATTTAAAAGTTTAGGTGAGTTGTGTTGAGGGACTCACTAAGATTACATGTCTTTAAATTTAAAGAGTGTTTACAGAAAGTATTTATATTATTGTGTCTATTTGAATTAACAGTAGAAGTTATTTTTCCAATGTGATTTACGATATAAGAGGTAAATTTATGAGAAGAGTTTTATTTCAACTTATGTGAATATACTTTTCAAACGTCAATTCTAACATAATTCACGGTATATGAGGTAAAGTCGTCACAATGATAAGATTCGAACTCATAACCTTACCATAATGAATAAACTCCATTATCATTTAGACCAACCGTTGTAATTGTAAACTTTAGACACTCCCGCTTATAAATTATATAAAACCCCAACTATATTGTTTGGTAAAACAAAAAAAACAAAAAAAGAAGGACCAACTATATGTCAATTGTCAGGAAAAACACCAAAATAAGAAGTTTTTCAAAAAAAAAAAAAATCAAATTGAAGCACTTTTGGAAATAATTTGAACTAATGCAGTCAAATACGTTGATTGACAGGACGCCATCAATCGCGTTAGAAAAGGTCACGCCACTGAATAGTGGCGTAAGAGGGTCTCACACCGCCACTAGTGGCATGATGTATATTCACGCCACTAGTGGTATGAGACCCTCTTACGCGACTATCTAGTGGCGTGATCCTTTTCGACGCGGCCCGATGACGTCCCTATCGTGCGTGTTTGGCTGTATTAGTTTGGTAAATTTATTCCAAACTGCTCTAATTAGGTAAAAAAAAATTTAAAAATTATTATTTTGTTGTTTTTCCCGTCAATTGTCTATATTAAAAAAAAAAAAAAAAAAAAAAAAGAATTATAAGTAAGAAAAAAGCATAGAATATTAGCATATCTCTCACAGGCCCCCAAAAAAATTCTGTTGACAAGAGGGAGTACCTGATTGATGCCGGAGCTCCACCCGCCATTTGGAAGTTTCATCTCATCCGTCCATTCTATCTCCCACCCAAATCCCACCCTCCATCTTCTCTGTCCCCTCCCTCCCTCCCTCTTCTTCTATATATATCTCTCCCCAACCTTGCCGACAATGTCAAATTCTAACGCCAAATCCAAATTATTCCCTTTTCGCTCTCAAATTTCTCTCCCACCTCTCTCTTCCGTCCATTTTAAATCCTAAAACAAATCTCAAGGTTCCTTTTCATTTTGAATATAAATCTTAAATCTTCCTTCCCTGAGTTTTCAAGTTTTCGGAATTTTTTTAACGGTCTGCTTTTTCGGTGCCATTACAGATCGCTTCAGCACTTTTCACCAATCTCTGACACCTTAAATTTCCTTGTCTTGAGTCAGGATTTTCATGAACGATCTTTCGCTCAATATGAGCCAATCTCAGATCTTGCAGATTCACCAAAACAGCGTCGTTTGGCCTCACCGTCCGCCTCCGCTACCGCCGGACAACGCAACCGTTATGTTTCACGGCGCTCATTCTCACCGCCAAATCTTTAACCCTCCCACCACGGTGGCGAACCCTACGCCTCCGGGTCGGGTTTCTTGGAAGGGGAAGGATTTCAAATTCGATAAGCGGAGTGAGTTTGGACGTAAAGACCCGATTCCAGGTCCCGGGTACAAACATCCGGGTCACGTCGATCCGCAAGCTCAGAATCGATTGAAAAATCGTCGGTTTCACCGGAAGAACAAGTTCGAATCTAGGTATGCTCCGTTCGCCCCGCGTAATACCACATCGTTCCTAATTCACTCAAAAAAATCACGAGGTAACGTTACGCCGTGTCCGGTGACACCAGCGGTCCTACCAACGCCAATCTTGTCACCATTGAGCGAGTTTTGGATCGACATGGCGAAGGAAGAGTGGGGGGTTGATGGCTATGGTTCGATGAAGGGTCTGATAAGGCTTCGATCTGGATCACCTAGAGGTGACGACGAAGGGGAGGAAGAAGAAGAAGACGAAGATGACGATGATGGTGGTGCTGGCGGTGGTGTTGGGGGTTCTAGTGACAGTGATGTGGAAGAACGAGTCGAAGTTGAGAAGAGATTAGACCATGACCTGAGTAGATTCGAAATGATATACCCAAATCTCGGAACTGATGATCAGACCAGCGTTTTGGAGAATCGGGTCGATGAACAGGACTCACTTATTGCACGATTGGAAGGAGAGAATATGACACTGAAAGAGAAGCTATATCTGATGGAGAGAGAAATGGACGAACTTAGAAGGAGGGTTCAATATTTAGAGACTGATGGTGGGTGGCGAGCTTGCAGGGGCCAAATCGGTAAGAATGAAGTATTCTCTGAGCAGAGTGTGGGAAATGTTAATGGCGAGGAGGATGAGGAGAATGATACTGGTGGTGCAACGACGACATATTGTGGGAAATTATCTGTTCATTGAGCTCTTGAAAAATCTGTAGATCTTTCTGTACATATAACTAGTCTGGTATTGATCTAGGTTGAAGTTTAATTTTCGTTGTTACTTTTAATCCTTTCTGTAATCTAACTCTAGGTCCTGAGAAGTATGAAACTCCCGAAATAAATCCTGAGCAAATAATTTCTGGACTAACTGATGAAATTTTTCATGGTTTTCTGAATGGATTTGTGTTTTCACAACGGTCGATTGAAAACCTGTCCTGTTGCAGAAGAAGAAGATGACGAAGGAGGAGGGTAAAATTAGCTGTTGGGTGACATGGTAAACGGTCTCACCGCCGGCCGATATAGATTGGACTCGAGTTCAAAGTGACTTGAAGATACTCTAGATTTATTTAAAAAAAGAAAAAGAAAGTAAGGCATATGCTTGTTGGTTGATCAATTTTGCTTTCTCAGATTAATTATCCTAGTTAAAGAACGGTTTAAGAAGTGATTAAAGTTCTGGGACAGGGAGGGCACTAGAGAGGATTTAGATGTACTGTTGTATTGTCCTCTAATTGAGGCTAAATTAGTAATAAATCATTGGGGCATCCCTACAACAAGTGGACTTTTGTTGTGTGGGGAAGATTCTCTTCATGGTGTCTTTGGCAGGCAGGTGTTGCTGTTGGTTGGTTGGTCCTGACCACCTCAGTGGCTTTTGAAGAAGAACCTTCTTTAGGAAAGGTTTATTAATTGGTTTTCAACCTTTATGCTAAAGTTCACTTGCAGCTGTAACTGTTAGGTGTTGGGAATTATTAGTTTTTTTTTCCCCAAAAAATATTCTCTCTTTAATTATTATTTATTTTGATGATTTTTTTAAATGTATAATTTGACCTTTAATTCTTTTTTTTTTACCCCTTCTAAGTACAAGTATTTTCCTCTTAGAGGTAATACTGATTCGTCAAGTTGTGAAGAACTAACATGTCCTACCATACACAACCCATGTTGATGTCTGTAGTTCATAAGGTAAAGAGCAATAAAGTTCACCGTGGGTGCATAGTACAGTTAAGTTTTGAAAGGTGTAAAAATAAACATGATTTTTTTTTAAAAAAAACGGTTCAATTTTAACAATTCTTTTAAAGTGGCACAAATGTTCATTACTTTTTTTTTTTACATGGGACCCACTTGTCTTCCTTTTAACTTTATAACATATGTTTGACTCAATATAATGGAATTGTAAAAGTTGTACAATTTTGAAAGATTGTGCCTATTTTTGCATAATTCAAAGGGTTAAGGAGCAAATTTACCAATAAACTATTGACCCAGGAGCACCCAACACAATAAACTCTCATCTGGACCTTAAATACCAACCAACTTTTTAAAATGTTAAATCAGCACAAAGACGTTAGGGTTCCGTCTGGCTTCCGTCTATGACTTCATCTCTCTCCCTCTCTCATTCATGCTTCCTTTCTCTGCTCGATCTGTGACTGTCTTCTTCATCCATCTCTCTCCCTCCTCACTTTCATCTTCTTCATCTTCTTCCTCTTCCTCACCAGATCCTCCTTCCTCTTCATCTTCTCTCCTCGATCTGTCTTGAGTCTGCGGCTCCAATGAAAACGTCACGGTCGAACAACGGTGGAGCATCGATAAAGCTCGATCTGCTCCGATGAAACTCGAACACGAGACGGTAATCCAACACAGGTGAAGGGCAGATCTAGTAAGATCGACTTCTCTTTCCTCTGATTTCAGGTAATCTAACGTTTCCCTTTCCTTCTTTCCCATTCACTCATTTCTTCTATGGAAGGGTTATCATCCCAACTTTTTCAATAATTCACATCTCAATAATCAAATCTGGTTTTTTATCCTCAAAGTCTTATTAGGTTTCTCGATACTATATTGCTTCTTTGAAAATTGCGACTCTTCTGGGCTTAGCTTTGAATACTTTTGAACCTTTCTGTGCTTCTAAGGGTTGTTGCCCATGTCGTTAAGATTTATGTGCGCCTTGCTTATATTTCCGCTTGTTCCTTTGTCGGGGCTGTGAATCTTTTTATTTTTTATTTTTTTATACTCTTTATTTCCAGCTGCTGCTTTTCAGGGATCTTGCATAGAACCGTTCACGGATTGATTGAATTTGTTAAGCTGTTTCCAGAGGATAAAAGCACGGAAAGGTTAGGCATTAGAAGGATTTTGTTGATCTTCTTTTCAGTTTTGAATTTGTTAATCTACTCTTTTGAAAATTACGAAACAATTCACCTTTGAATTTGTTAATCTGCTTTTCAGCTGTGAAGGTCTCTGGTTTCGCGGAGTGGAAAAGAAATCCTTAAAGGAGGCGTTGATCTCAGTGATTCGGTACTGGAATGGAAGTAACGAGACAAGTAACGGATTTGTGCTGATTTAACATTTTAAAATGTTGGATGGTATTTAAGATCCGGATGAGAGTTTATTGTGTTGGGTGCTCTTGGGCCAATAGTTTGCTGGTAAATTTGCTCCTTAACCCTTTCTAAAATTGCATCTTAACCGTAATTCATATTAGAATTGAGAGAAATCTCTCTCTGTCTCTTTCTCAGTAAATACCTTAATGGTTCAATTCCATGCATCAGGATTATCTTCAATCCTGATACATCTGTTGATTCAGGTTTTTTTGTTGATATAATATAATAATTCAATATAATCCTGATTGTAATGAATTACAATTAGGTAATCCCATTACCTAGCTTTGGCTATGTAATTCGAATTCAAGCTTTATGAAAATGTCGATATTTGTACACTTCATGAATTAACATTTAAATATTTTAACCCTTTTTTTTTTTTTGCCTTAAAATAGTTGTAAATATTATTTCACATTAAACATATGTTTTGTTATATTATCATTCTATTACATTATATTCTCCACCATTACATTTCACTGCATACCCACCAACTCTGAACTAAAGAGGCTCCAAATTATCAAAATTTAGTTCAGTATATATACACAAATTTATGTGGAGAAAAACCAAAAGAACATTCAATGAAATCTTTTTGCTAACAATGTTGTTCTATCTAGATTGATAGATGTGTCTAGTCCGATGGACTAATATGTTGATTTAGGATTAGTTAATCCTCTCCTAGATATCTATGGATTAGATACCCATGAGAATAGCAGATCACTGTATACAAATAAGCGTTAGCCAAAGGGGATGGTGTGTGTGCACAGTGACGGCAGAATGATAATTCAGAGAGAGTGTGCATACCTTTAGGTTTACCTTTTATTTATAGAGTGTATATTAGGGTTAGGGTTTGGACTTATGAGCTTCTGTACCTTCAAGCCCAAGTGTTGTGCCGCTATATCTGTGTCAAGTAGATTGCCTTTTGATTGGGGTCATACGTTGAATGGGCCTCATATATTAATCCATAACAAATGTATTTAAATATTGGATGGTTGATAGAATATAAGAACATGTGGATTTGTATTCTAATTCCGCTTAAACTTCTTGTTGTAATAAAAATTGAAACAACTAATTGCATCAAGCATGTAGAGGGTGGGAAGGGGCATATTGATGTTGGGTGTTGAGTTGACAAATATTCCCTCCGGTCATAAATATAAGAAAGAGTTGATTTTTTTAAACAGTTAAGGAAATTAAATAATTTACTTAATCATATCATATGTTGTGTATTCTTAAATTATAAGTTTATTAGTCAAACTAATCAGTTTAAAGAAAAATATAAATATAAAGAATCTAAAGTAATTTAATTAGTTTTCTTAATCTCTTCAAAAAATTAACTTTATTTTATATTTAGGACCTTGTGATGGGAAGAATAGAGGCATTTCAATGGATGAGAATGGACAAAACTGAGCCAGCAGACAAGAACAAGATGAGGTTGTATGTGGACATGATTTTTTGTGGCTTCAGAGGATGCTGTAATTTGCATTCTTAAAGTTCGCTTTCGAATAATTAAATTATTGGTTTTTGTTTCTATATATATTCTAATTCCAAAAATAAAATAAATAAATTAAAGAATGGTTGCTTCCCCTGGGATTTTATGGTTTGAAAATGAACCATTTGGTTTGTCTGGTTCAATCATTCCGAGGTGTTGTGGGAGGCATTTGTCATTTTAATGAATGATTCGTTTGGTGTGGCTCATATGTTTTCTATACCTAAACAGTGTCAGGTAAAAATTTACATAAAAAGATGGTATCATTAAAAAAGCAATGAGAAAAAAGAGGATTCCATGTAACGAGTAAGGACTCAATAACAATAGTGATATATTATTAATCTACGAGAAAAATTGGGGGAAGTCTCAGTTTTATTGCCGACATGATGATACATAAGATCTATTAATATTCTGCAAATTTTGTACGCAGAGAAAACTTATATTATAATAGGAAAATGATGGAAAAATATCATTTAAACTTTAATATCCTGTTAAAAATAATAAAACAATTGACAACTCATTTCGGATTTTAAAATTCAAGTGATATTTTCTTAGATTTTCCCTATTGTAATTTAGGTTTCTTACCAATAAAATTTTTGAGTTCCCCCAATTTCTCTTAATTTTGTTATATAACACTCTTTCTAGTCCTTGTCACGGGATGCTTTCTAAGAAGTGTTTATAATTCTTTTTAAGAAAAAACACTTCTCATGTTGTAAGAGAAGTGTATTCTCATGTCACACACACATGAAATGGTGGGACCCACATATATATAATTAACCATTATATATATATGTGGGTTCCATTATTTCATGTGTGTGTAAAAATCTTCAACCCTTTCTTTTTATAAGGTATTTGACAGTTTTAAGAAGTAGTATTAAATACTATATTCAGTTTTTAATATAAGATCTACTTAATAAATTTAAGCAGATTAAGGAAATAAGTCAAATTAATAATTTTTAAGAAAATGTGTGTTAATTTCCTTAAAATACCCTATTAAATCATTTGTGTTGAAACTACCATTTGATACAAACTATCTTAATATGTGCAATTAATAAGAATTTTTTTTTTTTTTTTAAATGATATATATGGGGATAAAGATGATTGATGTCATATACTTAGAATCAATTCAAATCCCCAATTAGCTCTTATATAATGGACCAAAGATAGTTTTCCCCTATTTATGCCCACATTTTAAAAAGGTAGTGAGAGATAGTATAAACTAATACCATAACACTCTTTTATGCCAGTAGTCTATATGTAATGTTTAGTGTAGTTAATAAGAGTCATATTTGGGAAAGGGGTGTTTCTGTTAATCCTTCTCTCAACTTCCTCTCCACTTAATTTCTCCACCATTGGATTGACTTTTAATGGTGGAAATTTTATAATATATTAAAAATGTTGAAAATGATAGGAAAAGAACTTTGAAATTACAGAATTTCAAATAATGTATTTCTAAAAAATGAGTTGTGAATTGTTTATTAAGTTTCGTCATTTCCTTTTTAGCTTTAGATAACAAACCTCATTTGGGATTTTACAATTTTAAAGTTCTTTTTCCCTATTAAATATTAAATTATAATAATATTTTTACTGAGTAAATCTTAACCATTAAAAACCAATCCAATGGTAGAGAAATTAAGCGAGAGAGAGAAGTTACTGGAGACATTCTTTTCCCGTCATATTGTTGGAAAAAAAAGGTAATGCTAAAAATCACTTGAATTTTATTACAAACTTAATTTTTTTTAACTATTTGTACTAGGAAGTGCAAATAGTTGAGAGTCACTTATATACGGGAGTTGAGGAAGTATGTTTTTTTTTTCATTTATAGATTTTTATATTATATTGATGTAAACTTTCTTCAATAATGTAAGAATATAATTTGCTATAATTAATCAATCTACACAAACACACACAGAGAAGTTATGTGGTTTCCAATTGTTATGAATTATTTAAATTTTATGTAAAAGTATTAAAAGTACTGGCCCTCTTATATCATTGTCAACATGCCCCAAACAAATTAAAAGAAAGAACGTAAATTTGGGGAAAGCATAATTTTAGGTAGGATTAAATACCATTTTTGTCACGAAGTATTGGTAAGGGCACTCAAAGATCAGGAAGTTTTTTGGTATTATTTTTGCCCGAAAGTTTACAAAAATGAGCAAATATACCTTGAAATTTTTTTTTTTAGAAGCAAATTTGCCTTGAAAGTTTACAAAGAGAGCAAGGATCTAATGGTTAAGATCAATCGATTGGCAATATTATAAGTTTTAAAACTTTCGGGTAAAAATGATACCAAAAAAACTTTCGGGTCGAGTGCCTTCTTACCAATACTTCTATGGCAAAATTGACATTTAACCCTTTTAGGTATAAGATTTATATTGGGAAATGAGTATTTCCACTTAATTTCTTCACTAATATATTGAAAATGTTGAAATTGATAGAAAAAGAATTTTGAAATTATAAAATTTCAAATTATGTATTTCCTAAAAATTAGTTGTAAATTGTTTATCAATTTTCGTTATTTTCTTATCAATTCTTGATAACAAACATGATTTGAGATTTTACAATTTTAAAGTTCTTTTTCCGTCTTTTTCCCTATTAAATATTAAATGATAATAATATTACAGAAAAAAATTCAACCATTAAAAGTCAATCCAATGGCGAAGAAATTAAGTGGAGAAAAATGTTAGTGAAGATACTCATTTCCCATCATATTGTTGGCAAAAAAAATAAGGGTAATACTAAAATTCACTTAAACATTATTACAAACTGAATGCTTTTAATTATTTTTATTATTACGTCCAAATAGTTGATATTCACTGTGTGCAGGAGTTGAGGAAGCATGTTGTGTGTGTGTGTATATATATATTTATATTGATGTAAATTTTCTTGAATAGTTTAAGAATATAAATTGTTATAATTAATCAATCAATAGACACACACAAAGAAGTTATGTGGTATACAAGTCTTATGAATTATTTTAAATTTTATATGAAAGTATTAAAAGTACTGGCCCTCTTATATCATTGTCAACATGCCCCAAACAAATTAAAAGAAAGAACGTAAATTAGGGTAAAGCATCATTTTAGGTATAGGAAGCTTCGTAGAGTGAGGTGGTGGGCACCAAATGTCCATGACAAGTAAGCAAATGGCCATTGAAAGAACATGAACGGTGAGATTGTTAAGTCACACTTTCATTAAACTCTGATACTGATATCTTCCTACCCATTCCTTTATCTCTTTTTTTCCCTTCAATTTTTATTTATTTATTTGATAAATGGTTTAATTCTTGAGATATGAGTACATAAGAGCTTTCGTCTCTCCCAACAAGTATACTTCCATTTCTCTTATTTTAATTGATGTAGTTGAATCATGTAAACTTATAGGAAAAAATTTTCAGAAAAATTCTCATTACATAATTTATTTCCCGAAAGTACCTAATAATTAAGCAAGGTACTTGAGTAGGTGCAACTCAACTTCATAGGGTATAACTCTTCAATTGTATGTAATAATTTCTTCGGTCGTTGGTTATGTTTATCTGATTTGATTAAATTAAAGAAGTTAGTTAATATGACATGTATTTTTTAAAATATCTTAGTAATCTTTCTTGATTTCTTCATTCACTTTATTCCTTGATTATTGTTAAGGGAGTGTTAATAGGATAAACTAGAAAAAGATGAAAAAACATTAAAAATATGTTTTATATTTAGAACCAAAATCAACTTCTCAAATATATCATATATTAAGGACCGGAAAGAATATATCTTTAGCTATGTACAACTATTATTAGTTTTGTAGATAATTGAAGATAATTTGCATATAGCTAAAGAAAAGTTATATATACATGTTTAACAAATTTTAGGGCTATGTGCAAATTGTATTCTGCTTTACTTATAAATGAAGATAAGTTGCATATAACTGAAGGTGAGTTGCACAACCACTGAAAATATGTTACATATGAGCCTTTAAATAAATTTCAGGTGGTTTAGACAATAAATTTTATAATGGAGATTTTTCAGCAATTCTTCCTAAATTATGATATTCTTAAATTAATACGAAAATTTAAATTCGTGATGTATGAGGTATTTTAACCAAATAAATTAGACCAACTTTCATCTACAAGTCACCTTTTTTATCCATAATGTTTAGATTGAAACCCTTTTTATTTTATTTTTCAATTGATATATATGTTGATATGGTTGAGCTATTTTATTGAACTCGAATTATCGACTCAAATTAAGGTGATCTAATCAAACCAAACTTATTAGGACGATTAGGCCTATAAACCCCACTAACCTTGTTGATGCTATTCATTCTCATTAATTGATATATGATTCTTTTTTGACCGACCTATCTCTTTCAATTCTCTTATTTTTCATAAAGTAGGATGTATATTACCCCACACACATACATTTGAACGCTCTAGAATAATAATAATAATTAAATTTTATAAGAAAATATTATATTAAGCATCAATTAATAGAATCTTATAAGTTCCTACAAAAAATGGAATCTTATAAATACGATAGGAGAGTTTCTAATTAAATAAGGGAATAAATTTTGCCTCTTGAAACTTGTAGTAGATTGTTTTTTTATATAAAAGATGGCTAAATACCCACATTACAACGAAAGAAATTACACAAAGGAGGACTTTAATCCTAAACACTTTTGGTCTAACCAAGTCTTTAAATTAGTAGAACACACATATAATATAGCAGAATTAGAAATGCTCATTTTGGTTAAAGGCATCCACAATTTTATCAAATTCTCGTGAGATGACATGAACATCAACCTGCCAATCCCTACTCAACATTTCCCTATCTTTCACTATCAGGTTGCTTCTAGTGCTACAAGTATCATCTAAAATCAGATTAATAACCTCATTTGAATCTAACTCCAAAATGATCTTCTTTAGCCCTAGATCCCAAGCCAATGAAGACCTTCCATGCACTCTGACCCATTCTTCAGCTACATTGGACTGACATAAACCAATCTCCCTAGTGTAACCGACATTTAGATACCTAAGGACTCGCAAACTAGACCCTGCAACTAGCCTCAGAAGATTGTAATTCCCACTAAACTCGTTATAGATTTGTGGGTAACATATTTCATACATAATAGAAATTGGGCTATTGTGTGTGTGTTTTTTATACTGAAATTTTATGAAAGGGGTTGGGCTCACCACGATCCAAGGGTAGGACGAAGTCTCCCTTCCTCCTAAGTGATACTAATGTTGGGCAGGGTGAGCCGTCTATTACCCTCAGGCGTTTACCTAAGAACTCAGGAGTTAGGATGCCTCCCCCAACGCCTAGACCAACTTTAGGATCGAACCCCCTCCCTTTGGTGAGAGTGTCTGACCCCTTTACCAGTTGAATTCAAAGACAAAGGGTAATGGGGCTATTGTAATTCCCACTGAACTTGTAATAGATTTGTGGTTAACATATTACATACATAATGGAAATTGGGCTAAGGTTTGAATAAGTGGCCCAAATAGAAGAGCCCATCACTGACAGTACTTTAATGTCTGTCCCACTAAAAAAATCAATACTTAAGCTTAATTACTCTCTCCCTGACGATATTAATTCTTTTTGTGACTTGGATTTTTTTTAACATATCTTTAAAGATGTATGGGCAACCTAGATTTTACTTGGATTATTTAGATTTTATTAATTTGTTTTCCTTATTCAGTGCATTAAGAAGACATCATGCAAAATAAAAATGTGTTTTTTTTTACCACACATCACTGATTATTATTATATATTTTTTTAAAAAATTCCCCCATGTTGCCAGCATTTAAATAGATCATTAGTCAAAATGCATGATTAATTGTTGCTTCAAAATATTGTTAATCATTCGGAGAAACCCAGGCTTGTAAATGATTTTGTCTCTAAAATCACACTCTCATGGATTAGATGCATCATATATTGAGAGTTATTTACAAAAAATAATTTTACGAAATTAAGGAAAAAGCCAATAAGACAAAAACAGTCATATAATTGATTCACTAAACCACTCGATTGGTTTGTCTACTAATTAATGGTTCCCTTTGGTTTTAAATATTGTGTGCTTTCATTAAGACACATAGCTTTTCATGTTCTATTTATGAAAGACGAACCCTGAAAAAAAAAAGAAACACAGAATTAGCGCCAAGAATTCATTTATGGGTAGTTTCAATAAAATTATCTTTTTGCCAACAATTATCAATAAAATTATCTAAGTATAGAATATATCTTCAAAGTCAAAGGTCCATTAATTAATTGTTGATTAGTATGTTTCTCTATATACCTAGGGTGTTTTGAATAATTAACTTTTATAGATAAACTTTTCATTATCATTGTATTCAAAGAGGACAAAATATTGGTTCATGAACCATATATATATATATATATATATATATATATATATTCTTTCTTCTTATTGTCGATCTCTTCACACGCACAGACACACACACTACACTCTGAGCATTCGTGAGTTTATTGTACTCCTAAACATAAGATATAATTTATGAGTGAATTTTAGTTCTAAATGTAATATCTTTTTTATTTTATTTCTCATATTCATTTTTTTTAAAAAAAATTAATTTGCTTAATTTATAAATTAATATACAATGTAATGTTACACATGAGTATTTTAGAGATATCATATAACACACACATTATAATTAAGTAATTTATTTAGCTGTTTTATACACATTATAGTTAAATAATTTATTTAACTACCTTAATATACATAAAGTAGCATAGGAGTATTTGTTATTTAAATCGCAATCTGTGCGAATCTGGATTATCTCTATTAGGGTAAGTTGTAAGAAACCTTGTGTGATATTAGTTATGGGTGACTGTATAAATTAAAAATCTTGAATAATTGAGTGAATTACATATGAGCTCATTGTAAAACCCTCATACATTGTAGTTAATTGATTGTAATAATAAAAAATTCTTTTAGAAGTTACCGGGAGATTGGATATAGGTCAAAAGACTGAACCAGTATAAGTTGACAGTATTCATTTCTCCATCTCTCCACTCTTATTCATGAACTGATCTACACGAATAATCTGAGTAACATGCAATGAATAAAAATAGACTAAAAATTTTGTCAATATGATTTAAACTGTTGTTTTTCTTTCTATCCGACGTCAACTATATATGTTTGTGTTTGTATAAATGAAAACTCACAAATATACAACACTTAAATTGAGTGAAAAAGAAATCCTCCTCCCGATTCTTAATATAAGATATATTTGAAAAGTTGAAATTGGTTCTAAATATAAAACAAAGTTTTAGTATTTGTTAATATTTTCCTAATTTACCCTATTGATGCTTCTTTAATAATAATAAAAAAGAAGATAGAATGAGGGAATTAAAGAAGGTAACTAGAGTGTTTTAGAAAATACATGTTATATTATACTCCCTCCGGTCCTAATTATAAGAGCTAGTTGACTTTTTTGGAGAGATTAAGGAAGTTAATTAAATTACTTTAAAGTATTTTTATTTTTATTTTTTCTTCAAACTTATTAGTTTGACTAATAAACTAATATATAATATAAGAATATTTAACATATGAAATGATTAAGTAACTTATTTAGCTTCCTTAATCTCTCCAAAGAAAGTCAACTAGCTCTTATAATTAGGACCGGAGATAGTATTAAGTAACTTAACTAACTCCTTTAATCTAATCAAATTAAATAAATATGTCTTATATTAAGGACAGGTGGAATATAAAATTACACTGACCCCTATCATGACTCTTGAAGAAGCTAAGTGCGTTAGAAATAATATGAATATTTTTTAGTAATTGTGTAAGATTGTATAAGGGGGTTATTTGGCACTTGGATCAATTGGTGTGGGTCGTTCGGGTTAACCGCTAATGGTCTTGTGTTCGGTTACAACAATAATAATTCTTTAGAGGTAGTGAGGCTCTTCTATTATTGGCCTCTACTCAGGGGCGGGACGAGGGGGACTAGGGGTGGCCCTCGTTGGCTTTGGGGGTGATCGAAGAACAAAGAAGAGGATAATCTGAGTCGTGTCGAAAACATTGTCCTATAGAGTTATTCCGCAACTACCGGTAAAGAAGAAGCGGTACTCCCAGATTAAACAGATTCTTCTTGATTAAATCAAGGCGCGGGGCGGCGGAAGATAAGATAACCCTTGAAGAGATTACCGATGTTTTCGATTCTCTCTTTTTAAATGGTGTCACAATTGGGGTATTATAAATAATGAATCAATGCCTTAAAGATGTGACTCTTGAACATTACACCTCCTCAGAAAGTCATAACTATTTGTTTAATTCATCAACCATATTGATTCATGAATCAACACAAATCCTTAATTTGTAAGAATATGACTTCTCGAACGTATCTTTTCATTTAAACATATTCCATAATATTGGAAAGACTCTTTCTTTGACACACCCATATGCAATATTTACAACAATCCCCCACATGTGTCAAAGAAAACACCATTAGCTAAGTTACACCCATGGACATAACCATTGTATCTGGTGGTCCGTAGAACTATGAACCAGACCTAGACCAATAACACTTAATACACAGAGATGTCAGTGAAGCATGCTTCTATGAACCAACAAATCTTGGTGTGTATTAGAGGCACTAAGGGTCAGATTATATCCTAACATTTCCGCTGTTAATCAACGGTTTTGCGCGTTATGACGGCCATGCACGTGCCTGGTGCATAACGAATGCTCTAGAGATTTCGCCATGATCTCATAGGAGCGGCCACACTCCACATTCGTAGAGGTGATTTCATGTAAGTGTGCCTGCATTGAGCACACCGTCTTGTATGACTATGAAATCATTAAGAGCTTTGCTCACCCTCAAAACATGCATTCTAGCACTTTCTCATTGTCATAGGAAGGGACAAATAATTTTTGTGCTAGTCGAAATCGACGAACAACTTGTTCTTACCCATTGAACCTTCTTCATGGGATCACCAATCACAAAGGTTGGGTTGCCATCGCTGTCAATTATGTGTAGGCTTTAGTCCCATTCCCCTCGACCAATTTATTTCATCCTGCAGGGTTTTGTTAACGGCCGATAGGTCTATTATTGACCTCACCAAATCGATTGAGATAACTTCAACACAGATCTTAAGCTAGCTTATCATATTATATCTCAAACGATTTTTATTTCATCATTGTACTTTTACAATGGCTATTGCCATCATCGGCAATCACATGTCGTCGACTTTAAGCGTCGGTTTCTTATCAAAATAGTTGCTAAGAGATTTTTAACATTCTCAGCATTCCATCCATTTCTAGAGTAATCAACTTTGATTCGCATAATACTTAAATTTTGTCATCACTAAAGGTCAATGATAACCAGTGGATTTTCACATATAGACTAGATCTTAGTTAACATCCGTGTATATACCTCAATACAACGGGAATCCATTACATGATGCCAATATTATCTATGACATTATCCCTTAAGTATTCCTTTCTCTTCATGAGAGTTTACATATGCTCAATCTTCACATATCATTTGATATGTCATAAGATTAATATTTATAAGTGCTACAAATTCTCAACAATTTGTGCATACATTGATTAAGCTTTAGAATCATCTCAAGTAGTATCATAAAGAATATTCACATAATGGTTCTCAAAACCAATATTTAGAAACATTTCTTATTTGTCATCAATATTCTTTTATGATCTTTAACACCCAAAATCACATTCAATTCTCTCATGCTTTCAAGCACATAACATGATATTTTTGACCATACAAGTCATCCATATTAAATTAAATATTTCACGATATCATGCATGCTTATACCAAGAGAAATTAATAATACTATGAAAATTAAGCACATTTATCTCTACAATAGATAAATAATTAAAATTTCATACCATTGTCATGTGCTTTGTTTCAATTCACAAAATATTTGATAATTCACAAAATTTGCTTTCAGTAGAAAATAACAGAGCCTTTGTTAAATAATCATAACGCATGGCAATTTTATAATTTTCAACATATTTTCTTACACCAAAATAATAATTTTTAAGGTACCCCATATCTTAGATACCCCCACACTTTCAAATATTTTATAATCAATAAAATTCTAATTAAATTAGAATCCCACTAGTATATTTATAAAGCTTCACACTTGATAAAACTACATAATCATATATTTTGTATACTTCAACAAAAGGTCGTGTCAATTTAATCTTCTATTTTAATTAAATGAGAATGTCTCGAACATTATCATTTATTTCACATAACAAAATTTCTTTTTCACAGAAAAAGAAAAAGTCTCAACTTAATTAATTTCCTTTTCTCAAAATAATATATATTTTATATATTAATATTCTGTCCTCACAGAATTTCCCACATAAATTTATAAATCTTTAATTATTTTAAATGACAATATTTAATAATATTCACACTATTTAAATATGTGTGAAACCAATGCCACAAATTCTCTTTGAAAAATTCAAAGCACCAAATTATATAAATCACTGAAATATAAACATAGATTGCAGCATTAAAAATCCAAGATTTTCAATATTCAAACTAATTTATATGGTACATCAAAATAAATCACCAGATTTATTAAAACATAAATTTGTTTCAACTTTCAACTATTATCATGTTGAACACAACAAATCCCCACTTTTATTCAACCATATTAATTTAAAAGATTCACAAAATTTTAGGAGATTAGAAAATATCAAATAAATTAATATCTCCAATAATAAAGCCTTCAACGGGAATAAATTCCTTTTCATTCTAATTAATTAAATTAGAGTTTTTCAAATATATAACATCCTAAAATTTAGGACTTCTAATAAATCTCATCATCATCAAAATTTAATTTCCATAAGATGACTAATGTAATTCAAGATATTTACTAATAAAACAATAAAATCTCCCAAAGAAACCAACAACATAAGATATACATTATCTTCCCTTTATTAATTTAATAATAATCAAATCTTCATTAAAATTAGGAGAGATAGTAGGAGATTTATTACCTACCATATCAATTAAATCGATATATTTATTAACAAAGATATTCAAACTTTCAACAGAATTAAATTCACCATGCAAGTGTAATCAATAATTAAATAAAATATTGATTTCTATGGGCATATTCATATTAAAAATTCAGCACATCAAATATTAAAAAATAATAACTGCATTATTAAATTTTTAATATATGCCCATGAATATTATATATATTTATATAATATTCCAATCAATCACGCGTACCTTATTGCGGTTTGATAACAAGTGAAGAAATATGCTCTTTCTTCCTCATCATCGAGAATTTGTTGTTGCCAACAGACGTACTCCTTCACGCCTTCTTCATCAAAACATTGTAAAGACTATCCCTTTCTCTCTCGACCAAACTTGAGACTTCTTTTCGGCCTCTTGCCAATATCCGTTGCAACATCCGGCGCTTCTCTCAAAAACGTCCTTTCATCTGTGTGCAGAAATCGCCGATAACGGCCTTGCACTCGTCCCTCTCTTTTTCTACTATTTCTCCCCTTCTAATATCTTAATTAGTGTAAGCCGTGCAAGAACAATTCTAGCATTATTGTCTGCATTGCTCTAGATTCATTGTCTCATCAACAAGAGAATTGCGTTTTCAACATCAGTAGCGGAGGATGAAGCCATCAATTGGACAATGGTAGGCATCGTCGCACATATACATTTAGAGAACCTTAGTCCAGACTCAAGCGATGCAACCAATTAATGCCCTAGTCTGCTCCAAATTCCCAAATTCATTGTCCATGAATCGAAATTCAGAAACGCTCAACCTCCAATTGCAGTAACTCTATAGATTGTTGGCTTTGGGGGTGATCGAAAGAACAAAGAAGAGGATAACCGAGTCGTGTCGAAAACACTCGTCCTATAGAGTTATTCCGCAACCAGGTAAAGAAGAAGCGGTACTCCCCGGGATTAAAAGATTCTTCTTGATTAAATCAAGGCGCGGGCGGCGGAAGATAAGATAACCCAGCAAGAGATTACCGATGTTTTCTGATTCTCTCTTTTTAAATGGTGTCACAATTGGGGTATTATAAATAATGAATCAATGCCTTAAAGATGTGACTCTTGAACATTACACCTCCTCAGAAAGTCATAACTATTTGTTTAATTCATCAACCATATTGATTCATGAATCAACACAAATCCCTTAATTTGTAAGAATATGACTTCTCAGAACGTATCTTTTCATTTAAACATATTCCATAATATTGGAAAGACTCTTTCTTTGACACACCCATATGCAATATTTACAACACCCTCCTCCTCCTAAAATTATAAAATAAAACTTAGATGTTCAGGAAATTACATTTTAACCTCATAAAAATTTCAATATTTTCACTTTAGTCCATACTAAAAGTTTTGTGGAAGGATTAAAATGATAATCTTGAAAAATTTGATGGTATTTAAATGTAATTTCATGAACATTTGGATTCTATTTTATAATTTTCACCCCCTAATTATAAGTCCAGGCTCTGCCTCTGTCTATACTCGTGTGAACCGAACTAGTTGGTTACTAGCAACGCCGGATAAAATAAAAGATTGCATAATGGTGGAGGAGTGGTGGATCCATAATAAGGACATAAAGAAGAGTGTGAACGATGTTAATAATGATGAGATAAGAGGTATAATTGAGCTCATAATAAAGCATGATTGCTGGAGAGACACCATTAAGTTAATTCTTATTATTATATCCTTTAATTCTTCTCCACACGAGAGGCTTTGGAAGAACCCCATTATTTACATTTGGCACGAGCATATACAGCAATATCTCTCTTCACTTAATTTTATAATGGCAATAATAATATAATATATTTATATATGAAAATTAGTAATCACATGCATGTCTCTTTTTCATTCTTTTGATCAATTTTAGAAAGTTGCAGGTTTTTTTTTCCTTCAAAATCCCTCCATTTTTAAAAGAGATAAAAAAAACTTTGAAGTAAAACATGTGGCCTTTAGTCTCTTTTTTTTTTTTCTTCTTCTTCTTGATATTAAAACAGAAAAGAATATATTTTTCTCATACTTTCTTGTTTTGTTTTCTCTTTGTCTCTCTATTTTTTTTTTCCTTTATCCAACGATGGGCGTTATGATGAAGAACATATCAATAAAATTTGAGATGAATTAAATAAACAACACATTAGAAGGAGGCATAAAATAATTAATAAGTCTGTAATTTGCACAATTCAGAACAGAATGAGAGAACATAATTGGAAAAATAAAAAGAGGAAAGTGATAGAAAATGCCATCTCTAACCGGTCAAGAAGATAGTCACCTCATTCATCAATGTACTAATAATGAAATAAAATACACATAAATATCAAACAAGAAAAAAATAGAATTATTAAACAAATCAATGAAAAAATCTGTTGGATCGAATATTAGATCATTAAAAAAGAAATCTTTATTTAGATTCGAAATTGACCTCTAAGTGACATGACCTTTATGGCTCATCTTATATCCTATCTCTTCTGCTACTATCTTATTGGTAACTCTTCCTTTTCCCATGTGGCCTTTCCTTTTCATCCATTCTTCCATCTCAATAAATATTTTTGTCATTACATCTAGTTATATAATTTTGATAATATTAATTGATTCAATTTCAAGACCTTTTTCTTTTGCTAGAATTTAAAAATTATGTAAATGGAATTTTTTGTACTAATAATTTTGATATGCATTTTTATGCACAAGTGTTTTTCTCATAATATTAAATAAATAATTAATAACTTTTGATGGTACTGTTGAAGTTTACTTTCATGACTTCAATAATTGAGAAGATGCAACATATTGCCCCATCGCTCTCCCCCTTTTTTAAGTCTTCTCCTAATAATTTAAATCTTAAAGTTTATTTTGAAGAAAATAATACACAAATAAATTGTTAATGATGTTTTTAAGGTAGTAATCTGATAGTGTACGTCGATCTTATAAATGTTCAAAAAGTAACCTATAAACTCCATAAAATAAAAGTAATAATTTCAAGAAGAGATAACAATAATTTTTAGTATAATCTTCACAAGAATATTTTTAAAAATTTATAATAATTGTGATTAATATCATGATGTTAAAAAGACATTGACATGAGATAAATGAAGAGAGAATTGGAGAGAAAGAGGGAATAATAACTTATTCATTTGAATGCAATCAAAGTGTAGTATATAGTGCTCTATTTATAAGTTCTGAACCTCAACCAAGAGTTAAATAAAGTAAATAGCAAATATAAACCCCATGAGTGCACAAATTATAACTTTTGAGTTATGGCTGGGCATAAGGACCCCTAAAGACTATTCATGAGAGATGTTATAAAGTGTAGGAAATGAAAGATTAAGAGTTGGGAGTGTCTGATCAAATATTTATAACACATGAGTCTCTAAGCTAAGGATATATTTTTGATTGTTTAACATTCTAAAACACTTCAAGTTTCGTCAAGAAGTTGTTAGCTAATTCACATAAACTAACGTATGTTAGTTATATCATTTATTTTTTTTTTTTTTTTTTAAATTGGTAAATATCCTTATTAATCAAAGAATAATCCCTTAGGTCCAAAATATAAAACGGTGTTAACTAATTCACACGAATCAAGAAATGTTAGTTAAATCGTTTAATAGATTTTAAATTGATAAAATTTACTTATTTTATCCTTATTAAAAAATATGATTTTTTAAATATGCATTTAGTATCTATCACCTTGTTCTCCCTCCTATATGGGTTAAAAGTGAAAAACAATAATTAATTACCCTGTCAAGTGTCAACCTTTTATATTTTGAATCAAAATTCTCTTATGTAAGATTTCTTATATTATGAACCGGAGGGGATATACTTGTGCATTTATTATTTGTCACGCCCTCTTTCCTATAAAGGATAAAAGTGGAAAACAATCATTAATTACCATGTCAACTTCTTATATGTTAAACCAAAATTCCCTTCTAAAAGACTTCGCTTCTTATATTATGGACACGAGAGAGTAATTTCTTCACAGAGTAATTAATCCAATCCAATGAATTATACCTCAATTGATCGATCAAGCTAGTAATTAAGTGAAATAAATAAAGGACCTTGCTAATCAATTGAGCTAGCCGTATATGTACCCCTCTAATATTTAATGAAAAAACTCATTTGTAACCTAAGGGCACTTTAACTATATCATGGGAAATAAGAAATGATAGTTAAGTCTTTTGATATGTCTTAAAATGTTGTTGTTGTTGTTTTTTTTTTCACTTCTACTCTTCGCTCTTGAGAAATGTGTTTGGTTACATTGAGAATGTTATTTTATAAAGAGAAGAGATATAATGAATGGACAAAGCTGAAAAGGGAGTATTAATACAAAATAGAAAAAAGAACATTAATTAAACTAGATGTGATTTATATTCTGTATCTGCCTTCTAAAAGTACCCTATATTATGGATCGGAGCGAGTAATAACTTGTGGAGCACAATTAGGTATTAACTATCTTGTAGTTTGTTATAACTAAGGAAAGGTGATTCCCAACTAATGGTCAAAATCTAGCTATTTCATTTTCAGTGTCAATTCGAACTGGTTGTGTTTCCTGTGCGACCATACGCATGGATAAACATCAAGTCCTTTAAAGTTAGATAACCTAATTAATCTGGGCCCCTCCTCTTGATTTGGTTTCAGATCATATAGTTCTTGAGTTTTCCATTTAGTTTTGTCTTTTACTTAACGACATCTTTACTATATATCGTCCATATTAATATTTCGTTTATCATTCAATAATATGTTATCCTTGTTAATTATTGGAAAAATATTGAATTGGTTAATTTTTTTGAGCTCATCTTCTTGTTGCTTTTGATTTCTTCTTTAGCTTCTTCGTTGTTCGATCTCTTGCTTTTTGCAAGACTCGAACCCCACCCCCACCCCCACCCCCACACACACATAGATTACTGTTCTCCAACAATGTTTACCTAACAAGCTACGACAGACATTAAGCACCTTAAGGCAGGTTCATTGTCGGTTTTATTTAAAGCGGTTAATTAAATCTAAACAGTTTATATTTAATGCTTCCTTCGGTCTCAAATATAGTAGTTAGATAACTAATTTAATAATGTATACATATGTTAGGAAAATAGGTAAGTTAGATATTTATAAAAGATTTGTATTGGTCTCTTTAAAGTATCTCATTTAGTCATTTACATTAGAAACTGCCCATTGATGAAAATCTCTTTAATAACTGCAATCAATAGAGATGATTTGATTGAAGAAGATGTTGACATAGTGAATTGGAGTTTTATATTTAGGATCCAAACAAATCAACAAGCTAGATTTTATATTTGGATCAGTAAGAGTATTTTCTGAAAAATATATATTATTGAAAATGTTAAATTTTAAATGAAAAATAAATGAATTTTAAGTTGTCAAAACTAGAAAATGAAAAAAGTGAAGTAAATTAAGAGAAGGAAGATTAAGGAAAACACTGATGTTTTCATGTAGAATCAAAAGAAACTTAATTTCCTAACAAATTAAAGTTGTTCATATTTTCATTAAGGATATTATTATTGGATCAAGATGAATTAATTAACAATGCATGATATTGAAGGACAAATTATGATTTTGTAATAATTATATAAAAGCAAGATATAAAATTAAGTGTATTTAATTTTAAATCTCCCCCAATTATTATGACAGTTATGTGTTGGGGTGGGTCAAGGAAAATGAAGTGATAATCATGATTCATGAATCATGATCAATAGACTAATAATTAATATAAATCTTTTTGGTCAAGATTGATTGAAGACACAAGCATGAAGTGTGTCGGAGGAACCAAATGTTCTTTCAACAATAATTCACCTGCTCTGTTTCTGCAACATATGCAAATATGGGACACATCTACAAATTCAAGCAATAATATGTTATTAAAAATATAATGGTAAGTCAATTAATTAAATTTCTCAGTAGCATTTAGTGTTTGAAAATAATTAATAGAGAATGTAAACATCTATTAGTCTAAATATTTTAAAATTTGGATCATTTGGTACAGTTTATATATAATGAGTTGTTATTTTATGTTGCAGCATTTGGTAGTTGGTAGGATTTTAGGAAGTTTAATACGAAAAACTCATTTATTTATTTTACATTTTAAAATGTAGCAGCATCAAGTGGTCCATGTCCATAATTATTAGTATTACAAAAAAAAAAAAAAAAATTGTAGCATCTATCATATTATAATTGTGTTTGCCATTATTCCAATTAATTTAGCTGATTGGACCGCTTCCTCGTCACGATATATATTTTTATGGATCTTGTTTCTTCCAATATAAATGCTTAAATAATTACTCATCCGTTCCCACTATTCATTCCTGCCAATTTTTTGGCAATAGATCGATGAAAATTCCTTTTTTATACTTGGTCTTAAATATAGGATAAAGTTTGTAATACAATTTGCACTACAAACTTTATCCTATATTTAGGACAAAAGGTATAGTATTAGCTAACTATCTCGTATCATCGTTACTACTCAAAATTTTTGCAATAGTCTTGTGTCTTAAAGATATTTATTTTACTCAAAGTCTCAAACATATATTTTTATTCGCCAAAAAAAAGTTATACATAAAAATAATATCAATATATAAAATATGAAACTTCCATTAATCATTTGTATTGATGGTTAAGATGTCTAAATTATACAATGAAAAATATAAGTTGGGTGATCAATGTTTGAAAGGAAAAATTCGTTGAATTAGATTACCACATAGTCTAACAAATTTATCCTTTTAAATAATGATTATTTAGCCAATGTTTTTCATCCTCCAATTTAGGGTTATTAATCCTCACCTAGTCACTGATATTTCCACCTAGTCTATTACTTCCGTATTATTGGCCTTCAGTTTGGTTTCGTTCTCAACCAAGACCTCCCCATGAGGTCACATTCATATATATAAAATCTAGTTATCATACTTGTATACAATGGCGGATCTTGGAGAAAATGTTTGGGGGGCAAATTTATGCTTTTTAACTAATTAAAATTTTTTATGATTATATAACATTTTTAAAATATTATATTAAATTTTACATTGTATTAAAAAAATTCGAGGTTTGTCATGATTTCTTGGACTTTTGATATTAGGAGTAAAATGATGATAATTTGTTAATTATTCATAAAAATTATTTCTTTGACTTTTAATATTACTTGTTCTTAATTTTGTATTGTAGGTGTTTAAGAAGAAATTTTGAGATTTTGAAGGGTCAAATGAATGTTTTGAAGACTGAAAAGTTATAGAAAAGTCCCTGAAATTTCTAAAAATTGTAATCAATGAAGAAAAGGGACTAAGGAAAATTACAGAAAAAAAACCCAGAGTTTTCAGAAATTATAGCACTCTTTACAAAGTTTTCAAAGATTTGTACTTTAGTCCCTTTAAAAAAAACATTTTTAAAAAAAAACTAAAGATTTTTTTTTTTTTTTGGATGAAGATCCGCCATTGCTTGTATATCAACTCTATTATACTTAGCTTTATTAAATAACAATCTTCTTCTTTATCACTTGAGACTGGTACGTTAGAAGCATGTTTTATATCGAGGTCCGAAGAGTCAAAATGTATAAGTATGGTGACCTAGCAGCCAATCCATGGGTAGCGGTTTTCCACTTTAAGGATGCTCACAATATGAATCATACATCAACACTATGCAGATGTCAGGCCTTAATTGCATCCACTAAATCCAACACTCAAAAATCATCTAATGCTTTGAATGTGAGGAAAATGTAATAAAAAAAAAAAAAAAAAAAAAAAAGGGTAAACCTTGAAAAAGCAAATTTCGGAATTAAGATAAAGTAATTATCTCATGATATGGAGCTTAGATTCATGATTATTAGTTGCAATTATTTTTTATATCCATTGCATTTGTATTTTTAGGGCTGTCGTATAATTGATATTGCATAATATAACTTTTAGATATATAATATCCAATATGACTTCTTTGAAACAAAATAAATAGTACATTTAAAAAAATGCCCACTTTTAAGACTAGACATGAAATTACCTTATCTAGAGAGTGAACATTTTTTTATTATTATTATAAATGGAAATTTTTTAACACGGTAATCTAACCAACCTGTTTGAAAACATAACTTTTAAGACCTGGTTGTAGGTCAGGTCTTAATAAGGAGAGACTTTTTAAACTAGCTGATATAAGATCAGACCTAAACCCAATCTAAAAAACCAATTTCAATAGGTTTTAAAAGCCTTTTTTCTAGTAGTGTTTGTACAACATATTGTCGCCAATGACTTTCATATTGAAGACTTTTGTATAGTTGATGGATATGTCAACATAGATGAAAAAGAGGTTTGCCCACTGATAATAACGGCACAAGGTCCTTTTGATGAAACAAATTTGTTGAATGGGGAGTTTTCCCCATTTTTCCAAGAGAAGGGTAGATGTAGATTTTTTTTAATTCATACTTTTAACGAATTTTAGCTATACTCTCTATACTTTTAACTAGTGTTAATTTTGGTCTATAGATTTAACAGCAATAACAAAGTTAATGTTTTAAAGCTCATATTACCTCCGATCCTAATTATAGGAATATTTTTGTAGTGCAATTTGTATTATAAAAGTATCCCTATAATTAGACCGGAGAGAGTATCTAATAAGAAATCCTTATGAAATTATAGGGACAAACACTTTAGACAGAAAAAACTATAGTCACGAGAAAACCACGATGTGAAACTACAAAGATAAAAACTAAGATCCAATGAAATTGTAAAAACCAACAATAGTCTGATCAAAGTAAATTTAATTTTTTGTAGGGTTTAATTCTGCTTTTGTTTTAGAAATATTGTTCTCCCACTCACATAAAAGTGAGTAGGTCCCACTGATATTTTATATCTTTTCTCTTTACAATGGGACTTACTCATCATTTTTATGTAAGTGTAATTTAAAAAAATTTATACAAAGAAAAACAAACATTAAACTTTTTTTTTTAATGTCCTAAATGTAAGAGTCAGTAAAAGGATTTACTTTGATCCAAAGTGTAAGATCATAATCCCCTCCATCTTCTAAATTTATATCCCCCGACTCTCCCTATTTATCATGCTAGTAAAAAAACTCTCCCTATTTACTGCATTTATCAAGTAGATTTTCGTTAAAGGAATAATTCGCATCACAAATGATTAAAAAAGAAACTTAAGGAAACCAACACACATTTTACTAATGACTAACTTAACTAATAATTTTCAACTTCTATATATACATATAAGATTAGAGAGTAAAATTCAGAGAAATACCCGGAATCTAGTTGCAAAGAAAAAGAAGAGGAAAATATATACATATGGATCGATGTCAAGGAAAATGAGATTGGTGTCGTATTCTATCATTTTCAGGGAAATTTTTTGTTTGTACAACCCACATGGGATTCGATTCCAAGGAAGACGGGTATAAGTGTTGCAGTTATCAATATTATCATATCAATCTCTTGCAAGATTGAAGGCGGTGGGGCTGCTTGTTTTGCCACTCAATTTGGGTGTGGTGACTTTTTCCCTTCTAATTTAATTTCCACAATATACTCATTTCCTTCCTCTCTTCTATGTTGGCGTCACCAACATTACATTCTTATGCCAACACACAACTTTGTTTCCCATGATTGACTATGTTTCATAATTGGGGTTTCCACTTCTCACGCGTAAGAAGAAGATTCTTACATACACATGAAATGGTGGGGACCAACATCTTTTTTAAAAAAAAAAAAAAAACTCAAAGCGGAAATGGTGGGGACCCACATCTTTTTGTATTTATGACATAATGATACACTTATTCTACAACATGAGAAGTATAGTTCCCTTCATAATTATATATAATGTTTTATCTGATCTAAAATATAGGGCACTTTAGTTAACCGTCTCACTAAAATTAAAGAAGAGTGGTTAACTCGTCAAATATATCTCAAATTGATTTTTCCCCCTCCATTTTTATCCATATTCATCTTTTTTTTTTTTTTTTTTTTTTTTTTTTTCATTTCTCTTCTCTTTCTTGATGTTCAATGTGTACCATCAATTGTTAGAAAAAAAAAAATTAGAAAATACTACCTCCGGTCCTAAATATAGGACATAATTTATAGTAAAATTTATACTACAAACTATATCCCATATTAGGATTGGAGGAGTAATAAAAAAAAAAATTCTACATGACTTCCATTATGACCCGAAAGTTTCTTTTAGAAGGCTCTTCATTTTGTACAAATAAGTACAAAATAAGTCACATTATCTTCTTTTAGGAGGGATTACATTAATGCTAAAATTAATTAAGGAAACACCGGAATATGTACAAATAAGTCATATTATCCATGACTTGTATAAATTAGTGATTTTTTTTCCAGTATATATTATTATAAAATAGTGATTTTTTTGTTAGGAATGTTTTTAGGTTTGTTTAAGGATCGACTAATATAATCTAATGAACTAAACTATGATGCTCAAATTAAAAAGGAAAATGGAATAATAATATAGGTCTACCTAGAATCACCTAAAAGTAGTAAAACGTTGTAAACCTACATTCGGTGAACAAAAAATATAATTAATACTATATTTATTTATAGAAGAATAAGAATAAATATATCTTTGATGATAATTAGATTTAGACCCTTGCCCACATAAACAGGGTCAATCACGTGTGTCTGTCAACCTTGGTGAGAGATTTGTCGGTCAAACTCAAACCCCCCGTTTTCTTCCACAGACCAGCAGGAAGATGTGATAAGAGAAGATTATTATTTCCTTTTCATTTCTTTATAATCTACAAAAAAATAATCCACTCATCAGTTCTTCAGATAATTAAAAATACAAAAGAAAAAAAAATAGAATTTACTTAAAAGAGAAGAAAAGGTCAGACTCTCTCTCTCTCTCTCTCTCTCTGTGTGTGGTCTATAATAACAAAGTCTTTCACCCAAGCTATAATAACAAAGTCTTTCGCCCAAGCCTTTGACGTCAAATCCCTTCTTCTTCGTCTTCTTCTTCTTCTGATATAAATCTCAGTGTGTGTGTGTTGAACTCCTATATGCTCACAAGTAATTCAAGAAGCAGATGATTATGGAGCTTGGGTTGAGCTTAGGAGCTTCTTCAAAATCTTTCACTTTCATGGAAAAGCCACAATCTTACAATAACCAACAAGAAGGCGACTTAAGCCTCAACACTGCCTTATCAATTGGTCCGATGATCAGTAACACCAGCAAAAGCTGTGACGACGACGAAGAAGATGAAGATCGAGAAGATGCCAAGAAGGAAAATCATCAGAGTATTACAACTATCAAAGAAGATCATCTTCATCATCATCAAGCTGCTGCTTCTCTTTCCTCTTCTTCCTCACAGCTTCATCATCTTCTTACTCACAGCTCCAAGCCTGTACCTCTCTCTTCCTTCTCATGGCCTCCTCCTGATAACTGTAAGTATTCGATGATCTCTCTAGTTTCTCATAGCTTCCTCTTTAACTTGTATCAAAAACCAGTTAATTAGTGACGTTCTATTTGATTGATTGATTGGTTAATTTTGTAGTATATTGTTAATATATATGTTGGTGGCCATGGCAGGTGATGAAGTGGGAGCTAATAATTCGGTGAGGGGTTTGAAGGTGAAGACGAAGGCGGAGGAGGAAGAGTCGGAGGAGAGGACGGCGCTGTCATCGTCTCCGATGAGCGGAGCGTCGTCGTTTCAGGTGGATCTGTGCATATACAGTAGTAATAATAATAAATCAGGAAATTATTACAGTAATAGAAAGAGGAAGTTGATGATGAATGAATCAGAAGGTGATGAAGGTAATTATAGTTATTACGATCATCAAAGGGGTTGTTCATCAAGAGCAAGCGATGAAGACGACGTCGGAGTTCGTGGTGGTAGTGGTGGTAGCGGTACCAGGAAGAAGCTGAGGCTTTCTAAAGAACAATCAGCTTTTCTTGAAGAAAGCTTCAAGGAACACAGTACTCTCAATCCTGTAAGAAGACAACTCATTCATCAATCTCTATCCAATCATTAATAAATGCTTCATCGTTTGGTTTCTTCTCTACCAATAATAATAATTCTATCTTCTTCTTTTTTTTGTGTAGAAACAAAAACTTGCTCTTGCCAAACAACTCAATCTTCGTCCTCGTCAAGTCGAAGTCTGGTTTCAAAACCGAAGAGCAAGGTACGAGAATACACACACACAAACATGTATGTATACGCACTTGCCTACATATATATAGGCTATTCAATCCACTTTTTGTGCTCATAATTTGGAAAAGTTTGAAATTGGATGCGAGCCTGGCTCAATTAGAATGGTCCCACTACGATACTTTACAACCATATCTAACAGCTAGTTTGAGAAACTTTGAAAGAACACATTATATAATTGATCATGAATTATTGATCATCTTCTAGATAATTAAATTCATATCACTGTGACTCATCACCTCAAAACATACATACACAAGCCTTACAAAATTTATATCAATCCGTATCATCAGAATGATCAGAAGCTTATTTTACCATTCCTAAGCTTATGATGAGATCCAAGATAATGAGATCTTATATTAAGGACCCAAAGTAGTGTATATATATGTGTGTGTGTAGGAGTTAATATAGAAGGAAGTGATGGTGTCTATATGTGTGTGTGTTGGTAGAGAGAGGCAGTTTATTTGGGGTGCGTATGGTTTATTGGCTTGAGTTGTGCTTTTATGATCGATGTATGTGTACATATATAGGACGAAGCTGAAGCAGACGGAGGTGGACTGCGAATACCTGAAAAGATGCTGCGAGACGCTATCAGAAGAGAACAGAAGGCTGCAGAAGGAGCTTCAAGAACTGAGGGCTTTGAAGGCTTCAAACTCAAACCCTTTCTTCATGCAATTACCAGCCACCACCTTGACCATGTGCCCTTCCTGTGAGCGCCTCGCACCCAATAATCATAATAATAATAACAATTCCTCCTCCAATATTAATAATAATAATAATAATAATAACAACAATAATTCTCCTTCTTCTTCCAAACCAGTTGTTGCCTTCCCCTTTGCCAAGCCCAAGTTCTATCCTTTCCCTCACTCCAAACCACACCAGTCTTGAACAAAAACTTCTCATCAAAACCATATATATTGGAACGTACAGATCATAGAGGAAACAACATTATATTGATCACACAAACATTTATATATATGTATTAGTTTCTTTTTTCAAGGGTTTGTATTATTTATTTCATACACACGTATAATATCTGATATACGAGAAATTTTTTGTTTTTTCCTTTATAAAGTGTCCTATAGCTATAGATTGTGTCTTGAGTGAATGGTTGTGGGATTTTGATCGTGCTGGGAAGAAATTGGTTTTGTACATATGTGAGGAACTTTTCTGAGACTGATGATGATAGGTTTTAAACTTTTGGTTTTGTGGATTTGATTATATTCGATTATGTTCTTTTAATTTAGATTTATTTCTGATTATTTATGTATGTCTTGTTTCTGATCACTTTTATCTTGATCGATAAGAGAATATTGAAGGAAATAAATTATATTGCGGAGAAATGACTACTTAGAAATTTTCTCTATAATGAAACAAATGAAACTTGGTCCAATCTGTGAGAATTTGGTTCATTTTCCATGAAAGCATGGGTTTGAATTCCACTTAATTAACCATGTCAAGTCTTTTTACGTAAATTTCAAGTATTTCTACGGTTTCTACTTTCTACACCGTGAGACCTACTTTTGGTTTCAACTCTAAAGTCTAATTCATCTAATCCTTTTTTTCTCCAATTCTTATTAAATGGGTATCAAATTAACTTACTATTTTGGACACTTTTACACTTGATGAGACAAAACTCTTATCACATATTTACTTTAATTTATACATAACAAAATCACTTAAAATAAGCTAAACCAGACATGAATCCTTTATAAATTCATGTTTCAGCCAAAAATTAAACAAGTTATACACTATTAGTCCAAAGTCAGGAACTAATCTCTCTGAAAGAGGCGCTTGCATTTAATGACCAATATATAGTACCTCAATATTATATATATATATATATATATATATATGATTGCCTCTTATGCCCTACATAAGGGAAAAAACAGTTGATCTATATATGCATGTATAGTGAGTGATTAATGATAATTATGAATTAATGCATTAGAGAAAATTAATTAAGTAGAGAGGGTTGATTGTAGGGTATAAGGTGGGTAAGTAATAAGTGGGGGTAAATGATAATAGTCCAAGTCAACAAGGGAAGGCCGTGGTTCAAGGAGGCTACTTTTCATAAAGTCGACCGATGCTAAGACTTTAAATTTCTGAATTTCTTACTTTTCAATCATTTCATTCTCAAACACTTTAATTACGACACATCCCACTCTCATTCATCATGCATGGCCTGCACTTTATTAATTATAACAAGATCATATATTATTCAACTAATTATTCTATATATATATATATATATATATATGTGCATTAAGGCACACATATTCTTATTGAATTAATTAATTTACCTTTATTATTTATACATAATTAATCACTCAAACCATACACACACACACATGTATATACATACATACATAGTGTGTGTGTCCTTGAGATTTTATATTATAACGCTAGTAAAAACTAACGAGAATTAATATATATATGTACAAAAATTATTTATTCTTGTGTGTGTGTGTATATATATATATGTAAGATCATTGATCATATCTAGAAAATTCAAACTAAACTTAATTAGATGTCGTTTTGCTTCTTGTGAGTGAGAGACACCAAAAGAGACAGAAAAGCCATTATAGATAAACATGTCTCCTAAAGTGGCCTTTCCCTTTTACAACCCCAATTATGAGTATTCACGAGAGAGGGCAACTTAATATATACACTTTCCAATTTAATTATTTATTTCTATTAGATAATCGGCCTTTTTATTTATTCATTTATTCATATCTTTTTTTGGTAATATCACTCGTGTTCTTCTTTTTAATAATATTATTGATATTAATCTTAATCTTATTTGTATGGATAGACAGATGTGGTAGCAACATAAAGTTATATATTCACAGGAATGAAAGCAAGAGATTTATAAGTAAAAAATGTTATGAATGAATTATTAAATTATATATTAGTTAATCATACCTTTAAGTATAAATATGATGGATGATGACAGCTCAAAGCTATAGTTACTCTTTCCTCTCATTGTTATGTTTGGGTATATTATGATTTGTGTTATACTTATTATTATTTTTTTAAAAAATGATTAACCAACAAAACGATTAATTAATAATATGATATCCAACATATATACAAGACTATGGTTTTATTATATTAATATCCAAATTGATATAAGAGATATCAATATGAAACGTAAAATTAATTTATAAAAAGCATGTAAATTATATTTTCTTATAAATCGTTAAGAATGCAACTTATTTTTCAAATTCTATATTATTTTATGACAAAAAATAAAATTGACATATTACACAAAACTGATCGACACACACACGCCAACACCAATCATCAAGATGAAAGTAGTACAAAATGTTATTTTGAGATAATTAAAATTAGAATAATTATTACAATGAAGCAGCCCTTGTCATTAGTTGCTTCTATTAGTAAAACACCAAAATAATTTATGTCCACACAATACAACTAAGATCAGAGAAGAAAGAAAAAGCCAACAAGCACGTTCTCTTTTTCTGTTCAAAACTAACAATATCAATTGCTTGTGGTGTGTCAATTATGTTGATAGTTTAAAGAACAGAGAAAAGACACAAAATGAATGAATGATTTTGAATCATTAAAGCAACCAACAAATAAATAATAAAAGTGCTAATAGCCTTGGCATAAGAAGTCACGAGTTGGATCCATCTTATAACCTTAGATCGTTATTGCTTGTCTCCCTAATTCAAAAAAAAAAAAAAAAAAAAAAAAAAAAAAAAAAAAAAAAAAAAAACAACTATCAATAACTGGTCTAATAGAAGGAGCTCGATATATTTAAAGAACCTTTATAAATAGGAAAAAAAGAGTTATAAGTGACTTTTATTTGAACCTGACAATACTTAAAAATAATACTTTTCAGACAAAAACTCATGGAAATTGATCAATTAAGTTGAAGGGATTCAATATTATTAATCATGAGCATAAACTTTTTATATAATCAAAATAACATTTGAAAGAATCATCCCATTAAATCCTAACAATACTTGAAAATAATATTGAATACCATACATACATATATATATAAAAGGAGGAAAAAGAGGAAAGAAATAATTGAAGTTAATTCGACTTATAACTTATAGAGTTACTCTTACTAAGACCAGACAATAATATTAAAAAATAATATTGGCTATAATTTTTATATATGTATATGTATGTGATTGAACTTTATATATATATATATATACACACATATACACACACATATATATATAGAAAGAAAGAAAGAAAGTTGAAGGGGAAATTAAAAGGAATAATTGAAGTTGATAAATCATGGAAGGAATAAGAAGGCATGCGTTGGCTATGGGAGGTGATATCAGTACAAACGCACCATGCAAAAGCAAAAAATAATCAGTAATGATTTAAAAATAGAACCGACCATGGACCCATCACTTCCTTCTCATTAATTAATTAATTGACAACTATGTTATATATATAGACACACATATATATACTCTCTCTCTCTTAACCTAAAAAAAAAAAAAAAAAAAAAAAAAAAAATCATGACGTGACCTAATCAGCAAAATTGAAAGTTCAACTGCTATTATTTGGATGTCACCCAATGATTTGTGGTTCGTTTTTGTTTCTTATGTCACTCATCATTTCGTAACCCTCATTTCTTTATTCTCAAATTATTTTTCACCACACTTTTTATATAAATTATTCATAATAATTAATAATTAAGTAGCGTAAATGACTTTTCTACATATATTTATATATATTTCATTAAAATACTAGTACTTTTTCTTCTTTAGATTTCGTAAATTGCATTAAACTCCTACTGTAACAAAAGAATAAAGTTTTCCTAAGATTATTACCAAATTCATATTTACGGCACTATATATAAAAATAAAATCGAGTTTTCTACTATATATACACGCAAAATATGTACATGTCAATCATTAATTTCCTGGAGACACTATAACTCCATAGGAATATACCTACGCACTTTGTTGAAGAAAATTAAGTGATCTGAAGGCTCTTATTATATTTATTTTGTCCTTTAGTGAAAAACTCAAGGACGTATTAATCTAAAACATAAACACTTGTAAGCATTAATGTCGGTAGGCTTGGCCCTTGATCCACACACACACATATATAACTATTTTTTTTAATCAGTGATTTTAAAAGCGAACATGTAATTATGTAAGGGAAAGATGTTCATTTACGGGTCAAAAGTAAATACTCCTGCCTCCATTTCTAAATATAATATCTAATTTTAAGAACCGAAGGTAGTATAATCATATTTCTTGTGGCTGCTTAATTATTTTAACTTTTATGACATAAATGATTATCGTTCAAAGTATATATTAATAGTCATAGAGTCATATCCTCGATCACTCATATCCGTAGATTTAGTGGTTAAAAGGTTGGACAAACTCCTTGTGGGAGCAAGTTTTCAAACAAGCTAGTATTATTGTATCTTATAAATAAAAACAAGTCTTAAAAAAAAAAATCTTATGTATAGGACTACGGGTATAATTATTAATTAACCTAATTAATAAATTAATTAATTAAGAAGCAATTCATGGTGGGAGTTGATATATAAATTCTGAATGTGATTATGAAGTGGAAGAATTCAACACTCCGAGGTATTTATGTGCAAGTGGGAGGACCAAAAGACCCCACAAGAATTGAAGAGGAGGAGTTGATAAAGGAACCAACTTTAATATATATATATATATATATATATATATTATAGTTCTTTAGGGGACAAATAACTTAATTCAAAGATTGTGATTTTGCAAATTGATAGCTTCATATCTCTACTTATACATCTAATAATGAAAACAGACAGACTTATTTGATTTTGCATGTGGGAAACAAATAGGCTCCATTGGTCAATGGGCACATTCATGTGTCTAATGAAAAACCAATTTACCAATAAAAAAATAGCCATTTAGAGTAAGTCAAGTATTTCCCTATCCATTTAGAAAATATGTATAAATATTACAGAATGCAAGTCTCATCGTTTGTTAAATTATTATATTTGAAATAGAAAAGTCTTATTTAATTTTTATTTTAAAGTAAAAGAAATCATATTTATTAATTATCACTTTCAAAATAAAATGATGATTTAAATGAAAAATACTTTTAAAAAATAGTATGACATATTCATTACCCTAGTTTGCATATACCGAAGCCAAACTCTTGTGCAATTAGATCTATCAATGTGATATAGATTATAAAGAGACATAAATAAATGAATATACTATCTTTTTTGTTTTTAATTATTTGGTAATTAGTTAATTATTTTGTACTATGTATTATTTATCAATTAATGATAATGTTGCATACATAGTATAAAAAGTGTCAGCTCTATTATTCAAACTTATGCACCAAAAAAATGTACAATGATGGAAAACTAGTTGAAAAAGTAAAAGAAGGAAATGCAATTTTCGGTTTGATTGATGGAAGTAAAGCTTGTTTACCAAGAGACATAAATGCACATGTCTTTTACTTTTATCTGCTTCATCTTCTTTCAAATTATCCCTTCCTTGTACTTCCTTCAAACTAATTCTATTTTTTTTTTTTTGTCTACATTTAACGACGAAATTAAGATGTACGTAAATAAAGCGTGCGTTTATTAAAATTTTCAAAAAATTATAAGGGTGAAAATAAATTATAAGCAGGCTCCCTCTATCTTTAATAAAATTACATAGAAAGTTGATCTTGATCTTAAATATAAGACATATTTATTAATTTACCCCTAGCTATTAATGCTTCCTCAACAATTAAGGAGGAAAATAAAAGAGAGAATTAAAGAAGGTAACTAAAGTGTTTTAGAAGTTATATTATTATATATCATATTAACCAACTTAACTATCACTTCCTTTAAACTCAAATGAGTTGAATCACTTTCACTTCATCAATACCTTCGGAAGATAATATCTTTTTTTTTTTTTCTTTCTTTCTTTATAGAGGTATTTTTTTTTCCTAGCTATTTATGAAGGAAATTAATTGAATACTAATATGATACAACAATCAATATATATATATATATATATATATAATCTCATCTCTCAAGCCAACTTCATCATTGCTTAGCACCGTGTCACGGTTTTAGACAAGTTCCACCCAAAACCGCGGCCTTAGCTTGATCACTCCCTTGATCTTGGCTAAGTCGTAGAACCCTCACAAGTAGGCAATGAGCACAAAGGCAAAGAGAACTTTTAGAGAGAGAAGCAAACTTAGAGAGAGAAGCTATGGAATAGTAAAGAACTTGTATTGCTTTCGAATGGTTTACAAATGAGGTGGGCACCTCTATTTATAGCCTACCACCTCCTCAATGAACGGCTAAGATTAATTACATCCGACGGTGGAGATTGGTTCTCCAGAACCTTCTCCCAAAATATCTAGATATTTACATTTGTAAAGGAGTCTCTAGAACTCTCCACACCATTCTAGCTCTATGTACAAAGTTCTACAACAATGTGAAATTCTTTAGAAACCTCTTTTGGAGTGTCTTGTGCACAAAATATCTGGCGTTCCCTATGATTCGTGACACTCTCCCCCACCTAATCCGGTGACGTCCTCGTCACTGACTTGTCTTTGTACCGATGTAGGTGGTCTTCGAATTGCCAAAGATCCTCCTGAGGTTCCCATGTGGCTTCGCTCTCTGGCAATCCTTTCCATTTGATTAAGTATTAGATACTTGGTGGTACCCCTCGTCGCCGCACAACTCGGTCGCCTAGCACCTCTTCTACTTCTCGATCAAATGACTTGATCATGGTCGGAGGTGCTCTTGTCGAGATGGCTCGACCCCCGGGATCATCCACGTCTTCATGGAACGGCTTGAGCATACTAACATGGAAGACGGGATGAATCTTCAGGTTTGGGGGTAGATCCAGCTTGTAGGAAACCCTTCCTACTTTCCCCACAATCTTATACGGGCCTTCATATTTGCGGATGAGGCCCTTGTGTACCTGTCGGAACACTTTGAATTGTTGAGGAAGAAGCTTCACCATTACCATGTCTCCCACTTGGTACTCAGAAGCACGCCTCTTCCTATCTGCAAACTTCTTCATTCGCTTGGCCGCCTTGACAAGAAATGATCTTGTTACCTCAGCTTGTTCTTGCCAAGATTTGGCCATGTGGTAGGCCCCTGGACTCTTGCCCTTGTAAGTGGTGGCAAGGGCATGAGGAGTGAGTGGTTGTTGTCCCATCACCGCTTCAAAGGGACTCCTTCCGGTTGCCTCACTCTTTTGTAAATTATAAGAGAATTGAGCCACATCGAGTAGCTTGGCCTAATCCTTTTGGTTAGCACTCACAAAGTGCCGCAAGTAGCATTCCAACAAAGAATTCACCCTTTCGTTTGTCCATCGATCGTGGGTGAAAACTTGTGGAGAAGTGTAGCTCGGTGCCCGGGAGCTTGAACAACTCCGTCCATAGCTTTGTGAAACGGGGTCTCTATCACTGATGATGGTCTTAGGTAGCCCCCAATATTTCACCACATTCTTGAAGAATAGCCTGGCCGCCTCTTCTGCTGTGCAATCCGTAGGGGCAGCTATGAATGTTGCATACTTTGAGAATCGGTCTACCACCACCATGATAGAGCGCACCCTTCGGACTTTGGCAAAGCTGAAATGAAGTCCATGGAAACACTTTCCCATGGTTGCCCCTGGTATAGGGAGAGGCTCCAACGATCCTGCGGAGGTTGTTGGTTCACTATCTTGTCTTGTTGACATACAAGACAAGTCTTCACATAAAGTTCCATCTCGTCCCTCATCTGCGGCCAGTAATAAGCTGCTTCCAATAAAGCAAGTGTGCGTCTTTGCCCCGGATGACCGGCCCACTTGGAGTCATGACACTCCTTGATGAGCTCTTTTCGTAGGTTCTCCCATTTTGGAACAAGCCTCCCAACAGTATAGAGAAGGCCATCCTCCAACCAAAACCTCTTAGTTTTCCCCTCCTTGGCCATCTCTACAAGTTGTCGAGCAACGGGATCATGGCTCATACCTTCAATGATTTTTGTGATCAAGTCGCCCTTGGCTTGACTCATTGACGCCAACTCGCTTTCCGGCTTAATGCATCGCCACTACATTAGCCGTGCCGGGTTTGTACTCCATCACATAGTCAAACTCGGCTAGAAAGTCCCGCCAACGGGTTTGCTTGGGTGTCAACTTCTTTTGTGTTTGGAAGTAGCGGGTAGCCACATTATCGGTCTTGATCACAAACCTGGATCCCGCGAGATAATGCCTCCAAGTGCGCAAGCAATGCACTACCATTGTCATCTCCTTCTCTTGGACGTATAACGTCGCTCGGCATCATTGAGCTTGCGACTCTCAAAGGCTATTGGATGCCTTTCTTGCATGAGTACTCCTCCAATAGCAAAGTCAGAGGCATTCGTATGAACTTCAAAGGTCTTAGAGAAATCCGGGAGAGCTAGTACAGGTTCCTCCATTACCGCTGCCTTCAGATCTTCAAAGGCATCATAGCACTTTTTGGTCCATTCCCAAGGCTTGTTTTTCTTCAACAAGTCATCAAAGGGGCTGCCCCCAGCAGTAGCCCTTGATGAACCGCCGTAGTAATTCACCAACCCAAGAAAAGATCGAAACTAGGATACTCGGGTGGTTGGCTCTCATTCATTGATAGCACGGACCTTCTCCTTATCCATCATTAGGGTCCCCTGGCAAATGATGTGTCCAAGGAAGTGCACCTCCTCCTTGGCAAAAGAACATTTCTCCTTCTTGAAATATAGTTCGTTCTCGCGCAAAGTCTGGAACACGGCCCGTAAGTGTTCTACATGGGTCTCCAAGGTGTCACTGTAGATTACTATGTCATCCAAGTAGACCACCACGAACCGATCAAGGAAAGGATGAAATATCTCATTCATCAAAGTGCAAAATGTCGCCGGTGCGTTGGTTAGACCAAAAGGCATCACCAACCACTCAAAGGACCTGTACCTCGTCACACAAGCGGTCTTGGGTTCATCTCCTTCGGCAATGCGAATTTGATGGTACCCCGACCTCAAGTTTAATTTGGAGAAGTACTTCGCTTTGCCCAACCTGTCAAACAAGTCAGCTATTAAGGGAATAGGATACTTGTTCTTAATAGTTACCTTATTAAGGGCCCGATAGTCGATGCAGAGTCGTAACGATCCATCGTGCTTGCGTTGGAACAAGACAGGTGCCCCATAAGGTGCTTTGGAAGGCCGTATATGCCAAGCATCAAGCAACCCTTTCGGTTGTCTCCTTAGCTCTTCCAACTCGGGCGGTGCCATGCGATAAGGTGCCATGGCGGGTGGACGTGCTCCGGTTCCAACTCGATCTTATGATCCACCTCCGTCTAGGTGGCAACCTCTTAGGAAGTTCGCGGCATTATGTCCTCGTTCTCCTTGAGGATGTTCGAATGATAGGGGGAAGGCTTCCACTATCCTCTTCCTTCGAGTCCACCTCCTTCAAAGCTGCAAGGTAGGTGATTTCTCCTCTTTTAATTCCCTTTTCTACCTGCATGGCTTACAAGTGAGCAATCCGATCATCGCTTGTTGCAGGTACTGTGCAAGCGAGCCCCTTTTCCATGATACACACTGAGTCATAATATGGCATGAGGAATGCTTTTGCCTTACGCAAAAAGTCCATCCCAAATACCACTTTGAAATCATCCATAGGGGCCATTTGATAGATCCACGGTCCCCTTCCACGTGCCAAGGCATAGCTCCACTCCACTTGCTACGCCATTAAGGGGTTTGGCAGGGGCGTTCACAGTCTTCAACCATCCTCCTCGTGGTTGAGTAACCGAGAGGCCAACTCGCTTAGCCTCCTCTGGAGTAATGACATTATGGGTTGCCCCGGTATCCACCATCACCTTGACGGGCTTCCCATTCAGTTTGGCCTCAACATACATCAGTCCGTTGCTCCTTGAAGCAGGTTGTACTGGTTTAGCCTTTAGAGCATTCAAGAGTCTGAGAGACCCTATTTGAGAACTTAGCCCTTCCTCGTTGGGTACATCTTGCCCTTCAACAATAGCGGACAAGGTACCGAGCTTGGGACAGTTGCTCATGCGATGTGGCCCTTTGCACACGGCGCACTGATTGTATAGTTCTTGTTCTTCTTCTTCTCCTCATATTGATTCTTATGGAAGGATTTGCTAGGTCCTCCCTTGGTGATACCCTTGCCTTTGTCTCCCCCACCTTTTCCTTGATTAGGTTTGGAAGACTTAGGCTTGGAAGACTCACCTTTCTCGCCCCTTGAGTACTCAGTAAGGCTTTCGGCGAAGGTAATGGCTTCATCTACATTCGTCATGCCACGCCTTTGGAGCTCATTCTTAGCCCAGTTCTGGAGACCGTCTATGAAGTAGAACAATGTTTCTTCACTGGTCAAGTTGGGGATTTGCAATATGAGAGTAGTGAAGTCTCGTAAATAGTCGGAGATTGTGGTCTTGTGTTTAAGTTCCCTTAACTTCTTCCGAGCCTCGTAGACCACATTCTCCGGATAGAACTGCTTTTTCAATTCTTTCTTAAAATCTTCCCATGTTGTAATAGTGCAAAGGCCCTTCTCCATATCTGCATGCTTCCTACGCCATCATAACATAGCATTATCAGTAAGGAATAAGGAAGCAGTGCATACCTTGTCCGTGTCGTTGGCCAAGTTCATGCTCTCAAAGATATCGCTCCATTTGCCACAAGAAGTTCTCGACCTCTTTGGCATCACGGACACCTTTGAATTCTTTCGGTTTAGGGAGGTCTAGCCTCACCTCCCTTCCTCCACTGGTCCCAGCTCCCAGCGGAGTCTTAGTTTGACTCTCCAAAGAAGCCTTAAGAGAGTTAAGCTGATCCTGCATGGCAGTGATGGCATCCATCACCTTTGCCTTGAGTCTCCTCATGGACTCAACCCGTTCCTCCTCGACATTGAGGTGCAAATCAAGATCCGACCTCAGGTTGTCTAGCTGTTCTAGGGTGTGAGACTCGAGAGTCACAAAGTCTCCTTCCACTTTATCCACCCTAGCAACCACTTCTTGCAAGGCCTCCTCCAAAGCCTCCACCTTTACCGTCAAGGTGGCAACATCCGTGGCTTGGCGAGACTTGCTTGTGCCCCGAACCTTCTTGGGTTGATGAGGAGGTTGAGTCTCTCTACCCCTCTCTTCTCCAACCACAATGTCCTCAGTAGTGCCCGACATCCTTGCCTACAAAATGGCTCCCCTGAACCACACTCAAAGCTTCGAACCAAAGCTCTGATACCACGTTGTCACGGTCTTAGACAAGTTCCACCCAAAACCGTGCCGGCCTTAGCTTGATCACTCCCTTGATCTTGGCTAAGTCAGCCGAACCCTCACAAGTAGGCAATGAGCACAAAGGCAAAGAGAACTTTTAGAGAGAGAAGCAAACTTAGAGAGAGAAGCTCTGGAATAGTAAAGAACTTGTATTGCTTTCGAATGGGTTACAAATGAGGTGGGCACCTCTATTTATAGCCTACCACCTTCTCAATGAACGGCTAAGATTAATTACATCCGATGGTGGAGATTGGTTCTCCAGAACCTTCTCCCAAAATATCTAGATATTTACATTTGTAAAGGAGTCTCTAGAACTCTCCACACCATTCTAGCTCTATGTACAAAGTTCTACAACAATGATGTGGAATTCTCTAGAAACCTCTTTTGGAGTGTCTTGTGCACAAAATATCTGGCGTTCCCTATGATTCGTGACAACTGACTCTCCTCACAAAACACTGTAGCTAAGTTGTGTCGAATTTTTCATCAATAAAATATTCACGCATCTGGCTTCACGCCGGCTCATTCATAGGCAAAACTTTGACTTCAACTTCTCTCTCTCTCTCTCTCTCCCCCTCCCTCCCTCCCTCCCTCCCCCCCCCTTTTTTCCTTTCCCCGAGACATTTTCCTCCTCGTTTCTCTTCTTCCATAGACTCTCATAGCTTTTCATCTCTATAGCCAAGGGTTTCAAAAATTGAATACTTGTTTCCATCACCATCAAATTCCTTCTTCAACTACTCTCTCAACATCTGCACACCTTTAAATTATGAAGAAGATTCAAGATGATGATTTAAGCAATTTTGGTCAATGTTAAAGTCTTTTAATAATAATATAATATTTTGGTCCTTGGTTCTAATTTTCCTTATTTATTTGGTTATACTTTGAACATATATGCAAACTACAGTAGACTGGATTAATCACATTTATACTTAAAATAAATGTGTTAAAAGTATGGAGAGAGAGAGAGAGACCCAAAGAAAGGAAAAGGCATAAATTAAAAAAATGTAAGGTATGTAAATAAGCTCACATCTTCCCTTTATTTCTGTCATCTCCTCTTATTCCCATTCCTTATGTTTTCATTTTAGAATAGTAGATCAATTAAAGAACACGCTATCAGTTATGACAGTTTCCTTTCTGTATTTTTGTTGGCTACTTTGGTTTATGGCAAATAGGTTATGGGTAGATAATATTGAAAAACAAATATTTCAATTTAAGACTGATTTAATAAATTAATCACACCTCCTTAAATGAACAAAGTACGTAAATATAGCATGGAAAGAGGTATTGAGAGAAACTATGAAGGTAATCCATATCCCATTAATCATTCACTTAGCCTTATTCAAATTGTTCCCCCAACTAAGTACGTAAAATGATGACAGTTGATGTGTAACAGAAGAAATGATGTTCTAAACTTATATATGGCTCAACTAACTCGTGTCTCATTGGATGGAATAATTGTAAGTTGGGAACTGCTTTCAGACATTCAATATAATATAATACAATGATGTATACGTGTCATGGTCTTATTGGTCCAATATTCATCATTTTTTTTCCCTGAATGACTTAAAATTCAGATGATTATACTCCCTCCGATTTTTAATGTATAAGAGTTAATTAGGGTTTGGATCAATTTATATAATAAATTAATGTATATAATACTTCGATCATTTTTATCTCCCATATATTTATCTTATTTTCTATACTAATTCAACTAATTTATAATAAACTAATACATAATCTAATGTTACACACAAATTTTTTTTTTCAATCATGTTACATTTCTTATAATTAATTAATTAATTTTTAATATAAAATGATGAAAATAGTATCAGTTAGCGTGTGTTTAGGGTCACGTTTCTTTATTTTCTTCTATCAAAAGTAAGGCTCAAACACGGCAGGAAGAAAATTATGAGGGGATAAAAAGTCTAATGGATGTGAAATTAAAGGGTTTTGAAGGGAAAAAATTACTACATGTTTCCTCAAGAAAATACCATTATCTGCGTATATCATATATCATACATGTAAGTATAATAAAGAGTCAAATAAATTAGTTTCAAGAATTCATTTTTTTAATTTCAGCTGTTCTTTTTTTTTTTTTTTTTTTTTTTTTTTTTTTTTTTTAATTTCATTTGTTCATGCTCAAAGCCAAAGAATAAAAAACTATTTATAATTTTTTTCATTATTTTTCCCTTTATGTGTCACTGTTTGCATGTAATTATTTATTATGCTGATCTCTTCCTTTCAGAATACGATAGGATTATAAAAAGAATATCTAAACAGATTTATAAACATGATCCAGCATTCTTACCAAATTCATACTATGTGCCTGTTATCAGAACAACAATAATACCAATCATGAGACAATAAATAAATTAATGTTGACCTTTTATATATATATATATATATATATAATTATATAAAACATCAAATCTTGCTTATAATTAATAAAAGTCGAACATGTTGATAGAGTTTTATTTAATTTAAAATTTTTGTGTACGATATACACAGATCATCAGAACAGTCCAAGAAAAATTGGATCATCAAAATAAAAATTGACGTGTCAATTACGATAATTATGAGAGCCATACAAGTGTATTTATTAAATCATTACTATATTGCTTAATTTTTTAATGAATTAATCTTTATAAAAAAAATAATCTTTGCTGTATCATCAATAAATCTTAGGGTTAAGTAGTAAATTTACCCCCGAAGTTTTATTTGAGAAGCAATATGTTCTAAAAGTTTTTCTTTTATTAATGTTGCCTGAAAATTTCAAAATATAAAGCGAATTACCCATTTCCGTTAAGAAGTTAAAGGCCAACGTCAAGTTTTTGACAATCAACGAGTTTTTTAACAGAATTGGGCAATATTGCTACGTTTTAAAACTGCAGACAACATTGAGACTAAAAAAAAAAAAAAAAAAAAAATTTCAAGACAACATTGCTTCTTAGCCTATACTTCCGGGAGGATATGCTACTTTACTCATAAATCTTATTGTCGGCAAAAACAAAGGAAAAAGAAGAAGAAATCATCGATAAATCTTACATCACATGGTAAGATGGGGATATACTAATTAAGGTAGAATTAGTTTCTGCTTACATTTCATTAAATTATATCAAATAACATGGATACAAACAAACATGTAATACGTAATAATGGACATCTTGACTTGGTGGTAGTTTGTTCAGAATTGAACTCCAAATAAAATAATCATGCTTGTCTTTGAAAGCAAATATTTTCAATCACAAATGTAAAAATGAATGAGAGGACAAATTATTTTTTATTTAATAATATGCCAATAAGCATTTCTAGTTCACAAAATTATTTTTCTTATTTTACTAGCTTTACCTATTACTTACCAAATAATTAACAAGTACTACCTCCGGTTCTAATTATAAGACCGGGTTGAATTTTTTTGAGAGATTAAGAAAGCTAAATAAGTTACTTAATCGTATTATATGTTGTGTATCCTTAGATTTGGCGGAGCAAGGAATTTTAATAACCGTGGCAAAAATAAAAAATACTACATCATAAATAAAAATGTTTGAAATACAATATAGACTAATATACAAAAAAATTGAAAGAAATATATTACATAAATTAAGATCGCTTAACTCTTGCTCAACGTGTTTTGATATTTTTAACCTTATTTATGATTGAATTCGTGCTAAAATTTAAAACAATTTCTTTTTCAATATATGTAATCAAAGAATCATCAAGAAATTAGTCTTTCATTATACTTGAAGCTTGTTCTTGATTGTTTTCGTAGTTTAAAAAAAAAATCAATAATTGCTGTAGAAACTGAAAAAGTGAGTACAAGTCTAATCACTCTATCAATAAGAGGGTAAATGATGAACTTTCCAGTTCTTGCTAACCCTTGATTAAATCTGGATGTACGTAATTGATAAATTAATTCAGATGTACGTAATTGATAAATTAATTAAATCTGGATGTTTAGGAATGTCAAGCTTAAAATGTTGTAACTCCATCTTCAAATGCAATTTTTCATGCTCGTACAATCTCTAGAATAAAATTTATTAACAAATTTGCAAATATCATCATTATTAAATGACTTGTACTGTTTCTTGGATCTAAAGTCATGCTCAAAGTAAGTAATTCAACAGTATTATCGTTAAACATGTTATTTAATTCTTGCAATTGACAATCAATTGTAACACAAAAGATATTTACCCTATAAAATTTTTCAATAGAAAAATCACATTGTTCATTTCGAAAGCACCTAACTCTCCCTCCAATATATTTTGCACTTATATATGGAATGTTAATGCCATGCTTTATACAAAACTCTTGAACATGAACCAAGAAAATATCTCAACCTGTCTCTCTTAATTTCTAAAGTAACTATTTTATAGTTGAAACCGGATGTAAAGCATTTAAAATATTTTGAGACTCAGCTCTCATTGTAAAGCTTGATAAAAAAACTTCAAGTAATACCCATAATTTCTTTCATAAGGAACATTTTTAGACACCAGCATATATTTTTAGACACCAACATAATCTTGTTGCAAAGCTCCCCCATTTCTCATATAACTTTTGTTTCTTTAAATTTTAGGTGGGCAGGGGCCCACCCTAACCCCTGGATCCGTCATTTTTTAGATTATATATTAGTTTATTAGTTAAACTAATTAGTTTGGAGTAAAATATAAAATAAAAAAAAAATACTCTAAAGTAATTTAATTAGCTTCTCTTTAATTTCTCAAAAAATTCAACTTGTTCTTATAATTAAGACCGGATGGAGTAATTTTCTTCAATATGTGGCAAAGTCAGAACCAATCTCTCTGTAAAATATTTTGACTCTATCGTTGCATGAAGCCATGAAATATTATATAGGGGTAACAATTAAATAAACTCACGTTATCTAGTGGATATATAGTAAATAATTAACTAAATATCTTGATTAAAAAATAATTAACTAAATATTAGAGATATGCACAAATCCACTAACAAGGGTTGTTACAAGATTAGGTTTTGAAAATTCTCACATGAAATATCGATAGTCAAAAGTTGTGCTAAATTATACTAATAATGGATTATAATTATCAATTCATTTCACTAATAAAAAGAAACTAAAATATATAGCCACCTAACTTTTACCGAGTCATTTATATTCAATCAGATTTTGAGTTTTGATTGCTTTGAAAGGCATTTAAGTTGCCATATATCCATATCTAAGGAAATTAATGTTAGTGGGTTAGGTAGTAAATTTGCTTTAGAAGTAAAGGCCTATGAGTAATGTTGCCCTAAAAAAGTTTTTTCTTGTCTCAATGTTGCCCTATTCCATTAAAAAAACTAATGTTGAAAGATCAAAAAATTGATGTTGACCGTTAACTTTTTAACTAAAACGGCTAAAATTGTTATGTTTTAAAACTTTTGGAACAACATTGAGACAAGAAAAACTTCTAAGGAAAAAATGCTCCTTAGAGAAAACTTCTATGGCAGATTTGCTACTTAACCATAGCAAGATTAATGAAAAAATTGTCCTAGAATGTTGAGAATTGAATACATGTGTATTTTATAGATTAAGAAAATGATTTAAGGTTCAGTTATCAACTCTTATATATGAAATTTTAAACCAACCAAAAAAAAAAAAAAAAAAAAATCTACCATTTAACAACAATACTTTGAAAGAAATTAGGTTATGGTGCCAATGGATGATACTCTTTATCCATACCAAATAAGTGGAAAAAGAAATAATATTAAAATGTACCAATTAGACTCAACACTTCTAAAATATGATTTGGTTATAATGCTGAATATCACTTAATTATATATAAACATAATTTATTTTATAAAAAAACATAATTCAAAAAATCATACATTAATTATATTAGATATGATTTTGACAATTTAAAAATTCAATTTTTCACCGACCAACTAGATTCAAAGGTATAACTGGATTGTAAATACCATATAATTTTTTTTTTTTTAAAAAAAGATTTAATGTTTTTGTTTTTCTTTGCAGATTTTTTTTTTTTACACTTGGTATAAAAAAGTGAGTGGATCTCATTATAAAGAAAAGAAAGAGAATATTAGTGGGACCTACTTACTTTATATGAGTATAGCAAAAAAATATTTCTACAAGTAAAAGTAGAAACATTAAACGCTGAAAAAATGAAACAGAGAGAATAGCAACAAAGAAATGACGTGATGGAAGGATTAAAGGGTGAGGTAGTAATATTGAACACGCAATTAGCAATGATAATGAATTTGAAAGTTAATGAAAAATAATAAGCATACAGCCAAGCGTTGAGATGTGGAAATAAAAATTGATAAAACCTTTTTTGACTTAAAATCTCGATCTTATCCCTTCAATCTCAAACAAGACAAACATATTAAAAATAAAAAAAATAAAAGACAATGATTCAGTGTGGAATATTATTTAGGATATTACATCACATACCTCAAAGAAAATGTTATTATTAATTAAGATTTTAAATCGTAGTGGTTAGATGGTGACGGTGTCATTGTGTTCATGATTAGTATAAATAATATATAATCTATCTGATGACCATAACTTGAAAATGCTGTTTAATATTTTGGAACTTAATTAATTAGGTGGTCTGTGTGGTCTCTTACTGGTATCAGGATAATTCTGAAACCGTGATTTTAAAAGCCATTTTTCGCAAGTCGAAACGGAACTCCTCTCACATGTAAACTATAAAAGATATTCTTCAAAAGCTAATACAAATACACACTTTAATCACACTTGAGGAAACTTCATACACAGTTTAGTTTTTTTTTTTTTTTTTTTTTTTTCCAGCTTAAGAAAGATGGGTAATTAGAGAAGATACCCTGTCTTTGTTAGACCTAGTCCAAAACCACCCAAAAGATTGATTAAATGTACTAGTTTCACTAATAAGTGATTGATCGAGATGGTAAGTGGTCTCGCTCTTTGTAAGATTGAAAATACAAGTTCGAATTTTAGAAACCGTACTTGTTAGGAGAAAAGAAAACCTGTTAAACAACACATTTTCACTCCTCAGGCCCAGATTAGTCGATTGCTCAAATATCTCGACCTAGTTGAAATGGCCAAAGTCCAAAAAAAAGCACCAGAAAATGGGAAATGGGTATCCCCATTTACACCCCCCCCCCCCCCCAAAAAAAAAAAAAAAAAGATACTAGTTCAAAAAATTATCTAAACTCATCAAGACTAAGGCATATGTGAGAGACTCAAGAGTCAAGACACTTTAAAATGTACTTACAAATCGTTGAATAAAAATCTTCAAATCGACATCTTTGCAGAATATAAGTTGAATTATTGCCAAGTTGGCTGCTAAATTCATTATTCTAAGGAAAACAAATAACTGTTTTTATTAAAAACATAATTTTAGTAATTTCCAACCGGAACCAAAAATTGAGCTTCAGGAAACATATTTTTAGGTTAATGTCAAAACAAGTAAAAGTTAAACACTAGTGATATTCCACCCAAAAAAAAAAATTAAAATTAAAATTAAAATTAAAACAATTTAATAGCAGTTTGAAAAAATTGGTAGCTCTCTCAAAAAAAAAAATATTTTTAACATATCTGTCTTTGGATGTTATATTTTCTCCTCTGAAACTTCTTTTGTACTTTCCTAGGACCTTTCAATGGAAGATGTTCATTCAAGGGTTCTTGGTGTGAAACCAACAATCAGAATTGGTATTACACGTTTTGGGTTTGTTGACAAACTCACCAAAAATCCCAACAAATTGTGGCAGCAGCATGGGAAAGCTGTGAAAAAGTCCTTGACATGTTTAAACCTAATCTAATATTACTTACAAAACAACACCAAATCATTTCGTCAATTAGAATTTAATGACCACAAGTTGTAATATTCGCTCCGATACTTAATGTTAGACCCACTTCATTTGACCAGAGCGAACGAGCACAAGTTACCCCAACTTTGACATATTCCCTCCATCTTTGTACACTATTTACCACTTTAGTCTTATTTATAAATCCATTATGACCAAAAAAATTGGGTCCTATTTATAAGTCCAATTTCATGTAATAAATGAAATTGTGACAATTTTACCTATATTAATTGTATTCATGAAGAAAGAGAGAAGAAACATTTGAAAAATACTCAATCATAAATGAGGTAAAGTCAAAAATTTATCTCATAATCATTAAGTTAACTATCTCTTCTTGGTATGTAAGATTTGGTCAAAATAGACTTATAAATAGGAGCAAAGAGATAGTATATAGGTACCATTTTGGTTCTATTTATAAGCCCACTTTAACCAAAAAATTTGATTCTATTTATAAGTCCAGTTTTATGTAATAAATGAGATTGTAACAATTTTACCCATATTAATTATACTTATAAAGATAGAGAGAGAAGAAATAGTTTTAAAATACTCAATCATAAATGAGGGCAAAATTGAAAATTTATCATCATAATCATTGAAATAACTACTTCTCCTTGGTATGTGAGATTTGGTCAAAGTGGACTTATAAATAGGACCAGAGTGGTATAAAGTCTTTTTAACCAAATTGTAGGATTGTAGGATTCGGAAAATAATTAAAATTAGTTAAAAGTAATAAATATATAAGAAATATAAAATCCCCCCCCCAAAACAAAAAAATGCATGAGCGAGATGATGTGAGAGAATAAAGGGAAAGGGAGAGGATAAAGGAAGGGTTAAAGCGCAAAAATACACATGTACTTTTCTCGAGAAGCGCCTAAAGTAGCAAGTGCTTTATTTAGGTACAAAATTGCACACGTGGTTCAGATTAGGTGCAAAAATATCGTTTGACCGTTAAGTTTGATTTTGACCATTAAGTTTGACTTTGACCGCAGACCTGGATGATGACGTGGCATTTCAAAGGTGCAAAAATACGCATATGATTTGTCAAGAAGAGGCCCAACACCAAATTATTTTTTTTAATTTAATAATTTTACTTCAATTAAAATTATTTTAAGATCTTGAAAAAATATTTCGGTGTATTGACCAAGATCTAAAAGGATACTTGACTAATATCTTGGAAAAAAATATTTCGTGGTTGACTTACTAAAAAGTACTTTCGGGATCTGATTTGGTATAGAAAAAATACTTCATTATCTTGAAAAATTATTTTAGGATCTTGAAAAAATATTTCAGGTATTAACCAAGACTAAAAGGATATTGACTAATCTTGAAAAAAATATTTCCTCACACTATTCTTTGGTACTAAAAGGATACGGCGGTACTAAAAAATACTTCATGATCTTGACAAATTATATTAAGATCATGAAAAAATATTCGGGGTGCTTACTTGGTACTAAAAATATACTTCAAAGATATTTTTTATGATTCAAAAATAATTTTTCAAGATCATGAAATATTTTTTATGTACCAAACAATATTCTCAAAGTATCTTTTTAGTACCAGTTAGTACCCTGAAATATTTTTTTTACTTCAAGATACAAGTCAATATCCTGAATATCTTTTAGTAGGTAGTAATTAAAATAAAATTATTAAATTAAAAAAATTACTTTGGTGTTGGGCTCTTCTTGAAAAATCACATGTGTATTTTTGCACCTTTGAAATGCCACGTCATCGTCCAGTCAACGGTCAAAGTCAAATTTAACTGGTCAAACGGTATTTTTGCACCTCATTTGTAACCGTGTGCACTTTTGACCCAAAAAAAGCACTTGCTATCAACGCTCCTCGAAGAAAAGATATGTGTATTTTTGCACCTCAACCCTAAAAGAATTAGTAACATTTTAATTAATGCAAGTATAAAACTAATTGAGGGTGAATAAATCCATTTATTATTTGGACAAACTCAAATAAGACCTTATAAAAAGGGACAAATCCATTCAAAAAATCGGACCTTGTATATAGGGATAGGGGGAGTACAAGTCAAAGGAGATTGTGGCTGTAGGTGGGGAAATGAAAATGGTGACTTCAAATTCAATTTGCATATTTTCGTTTCAGAGTCACCAAAAGGGAATTGATTGACCAATGCATTATTGGGGTCGAGTGTTGGAACTATCTACACCAAGTCAATTTCTTTTTTTTTACCAACTTTATGTCAAAAAAGAGATTCCAAAAGGATTACACATTTTCTCTCATTTTGATCTTTAGACATCTGTGAATGCCTGACTAGGTAAAATGTACAACCCTTAGCTTCTCTTCAGCTCTCTTACTAATCCAAGTTTTTTGATTTGGTAGTTCAAAAGGCCAAAGGTCACCACTTCAGCTGAACAATCACCAGAACTCACTTACTTTATGCCAAGTAACAAGACAAATTTACATTGGACCATGTCACTACCAAATCAAAATAATCTGGTTTTGTAACGGAGCTAAAGAAGAAGAATTCTAAGTTGTACATTTACAGTTGGGTAACAGATATTAGGGGCAAAAGTCAACAATGTACCAGCTGTGATTTGCCAAAGAGGATCTTCCTCGGACAGTTCAGTTGCCACCAGAAAAGTCAGCAAGGGTCAGTTCCCCGCAGCTGCATCATTCCTGAGCTGATCAACAGATGGAGGAAGCAAAAGCCTAAGCCTACTTCTGTACCTTGTGATTCTTTGTAATCGTTCCTCCCTTAATCTACAAGCAGGACAATACAGTATTTCAGTTCACACATGACATCAACTTCCTTCTAGTAAACAATGAAGACTTGATATTTGCTAGTGAAAATCATCCTTCTAGCGTATAATCTCTTAGGGAATTGGGTCTCCAATTTACCAATAGGAACATCTAATTATCAATATATACAATGTATGGGAAGCTGCACTATTCACAAACCAGGAACAATATGACTCATTTTTTATACCCGTGTAACGCTAAAGAAAAAGTGTCAAGTTTTAACTTAAAACATAAAAATAGTAGCCATTGCACCTACTCAAAGGTTAGCCTTTTCAAAAGGACCATAAGATTAGCATCTATTTTTCATTCCTTTAAGTCTGCATGCATTAAGTAGTTGAAACACCAAAATGTGCATGTATAAGAAGACATGCTGATCAATAAATAGGCATTTTTGGCAATTTTTTTGGTCAAAAGGCATTTTTAGCAAGTTGAGTAGCAAAAAACGTGCATGTATGATTCAAATGCAACTTCATGAGCCAAACAGAAGACATGCTGGTCAGTAAATAAACTAGAAGTTGAAAAGGAAATAACATACCGTGCCCGAACCTTTTTAGCACGTTGGATATGTCCCTTCAATAGATCTTGTGAAGATGATTGTTCATTAATCTTCTCGTCCTGAAAATAGAAATGAGTATGTACACCTCAAATGTCCAGAATAATACGATAAAGTTTCATACAAAGTATAAGTTGAAGTTTTATTTTTGACAGAAGCATGACCAAAATCTTCAAAAGAACAGCAGTATCCTGCAACATGTTACTGAAGAAACAGTAATATTCCAAGTAAAACTTTCCCTTTAACAACATCATTTAAATTATTGAATATACTTTTAAAAAAAAGAACTATTGAATATACAAAGTTAACCACATAAACCAACCTCTTCCTGCTTATCTTCGTTTTCATCCTCTTTTTGTTTGCCATATGACCATCCACCACCGAAGCAGGCAATGGTTTGGGAAGCACCTTCATAATATCCTCTTGTTGTTGCTGCCCAGCATAGACAAATACAACGTAAGAACACATGACATCACATGAAGCATGAAGTAATCAATTAATTACCATGACCATAAGTTATTGGCCAAAACACCTCCTAACACAACATGAGAAAAACACAGAAAAGAAAACCATAATTGACAGAGTGAAGTTGAAATTAGCAGATTCAGGAAACCACTCAGCAAAAGGACCATATGCAGAAAAAACCCTTTATTTGCGATAAGAAGTGTTTGGCTGAATAATATCTCTGAAGATGCTCATTGAGACACCCAATTTTTCCAAATACAAGTCCCCCCAACTCAAACTTAATGAGATTAATGACAGAGTCTTGTACAGCATTCATAACTTTGATTGCACAAGATTTCAATTAAGTTAAATGGCACTAGTTCATTCCACTTTTGTATAATGAAAAAGAATAGATAGTGTGTCACATAAGGAGAACCACTAATATTTCCTGTAACTTGTTTCAACAATAAAACCTGATGAATCTAGACTTATAAAGGCATACTCAGTTAGTCAATATCACATGGTTGAGCTCTCAAGCAGATTCCAAATCATTATTGGAGAAAAATAAAAAATCCAAGGCAAAATCAAACCTGGGTTTCTTCATTTACACCATTCTTCAACCATGATCTACAAAGCGCATAGAGAGATGAATCCTCTGTAATTCTCACCTAAAGCAGTGAAACATTATTCAATTAGCACGATGTTGAAAAAAAAAAAAAAAAAACATTATGAAAGAAAGCCAACATATTATCACATGCTATCAATTGATTCAATTCAGCTGTTCAAAACTAACAGTACTAAAGAACATTCCAATATCCCTGTTGGAGAATGAAAAGATCAGGATTTGGGAATACATAAGTTATGTGTATCTATAAATTGTAGATCATTAATATCAATATATCATATAAAAGTAGAATAAGTCACACTATCACTTTACTATTATTGATGTGACTCATTGTTTTAACCAATTAATTTGCTTTTTTAAATTATATATATATATATATATATATAAGTACTTGGGATTGAGGTAAATTATAAATTATAGGTACAGAAAGTAACATTTTATTTAGGATTAGAATTGAAATTCAATATCTTGAATTACCATGCTTTATTTGTGTGAGAATATTATGCATTTATTATGATTATTATCTTGTTATTATGATTAGATATAGGTATATTATATCTTAGGATATTTCCTATTATATTTGATTCATTTTGATTTGATTAGATTCTATGAGAATCTAGGGTTAGCTTTAGGTTTTCCTATATAAAGGCCTATATGTATTCTTTCGATTAAGAGATTAAATAAGAATTATATTTTTCTCTCAAAGTCCACATGGTATCAAAGCTAGGGTTTCCGCCCCTGGTTCCCTGAGTTTGCGTCTGGGTTCGATTTTCTAGCTAAGTGCTCGTCTGAAACAAAAACAGTGAGAGAGAGAGGAGATATTTCGCATTCTGCCACGTTCCGTTTCTCGATACACGCGCAGCCCATCGTTCTCTCCGTCCTCTGATCTACGTCCGCTGTTAATTTGGTGGCCGTCCGACGCCCCTGTGACGGCGCGTGGTGTACACGCGCTCCACCCGATGTGACGCCGTGACGGCGCGTGAAAGTTCGTTTCGCACGAAAGTTCTCGTTTCGGCTCCTCTTCGGTGATTGCCTAAAAGTTCGGCGATTTCCGATGATTGTTTCATCTTCCGGTGAAGGTTTGAATTTTCCGGCGAGATCTCCGGTGAGAATTTCCAGATTCCGACGACATCATCGTTTTCTGATTGTGGAGCATAGCTAATATTCAACCCTAGTAATGTTTGCGGCACAGTTCTTCATCAACATCATCGTTGGTGGTAGTTCCTTTGTCATCGTGCCTCTTATCTCATCCGACGAGTGGTCCCGTCGTCGTTTCCGGCACAATTCTTCATCAACATCATCGTTGGTGGTAGTTCCTCTGTCATTGTGCCTCTTATCTCGTCCGACGACTGGTCCCGTCGTCGTTTCTGGCACAGTTCTTCATCAACATCATCGTTGGTGGTAGTTCCTCCTCGTCATCGTGCCTCTCATCTCGTCCGACGATCGGGTCCGTCGTCCTCAACTCGTGAGCACAGTTCTTCATCAACAACCCATCTCCTCTTCGACGTTGTCATCGTCGTCGAGCCTTTCATCGTCGTTGGTAGTAGTTCCTTTGTCATCGTGCTCCTCAACTTGTCAGACAACTGGTCCCGTCGTCTTCAACCCGTCCTTGTCGTAGCCGCTGCCCGTCTAACTTGTCGTAGTCGCCGCCCGTATCCGCCGCTCTCTAAATAGGCCTCGAGACTCAAGAAGTACAAGCTTAAGGGGAGTGTCAATAATATCAAGTTGTATAAGCAAGTTGGACATGATTAACATCCATGATCCAACTTGAGGGGAGTGTGAGAATATTATGCATTTATTATGATTATTATCTTGTTATTATGATTAGATATAGGTATATTATATCTTAGGATATTTCCTATTATATTTGATTCATTTTGATTTGATTAGATTCTATGAGAATCTAGGGTTAGCTTTAGGTTTTCCTATATAATGGCCTATATGTATTCTTTCGATTAAGAGATTAAATAAGAATTATATTTTTCTCTCAAAGTCCACAATTTGAATTATGCTCTCTTTTATTAGAGCTGGAGGCAGCATTTTAATGACAGCTCAATGTGTTCTATAAAAACCTCTCCCTTGTGTTCTCTCTCGTTTCATGCCCCTCCTCCCTCCCTCGAGATATCTTTCCCCGTCTTTCCTCCTCTCCTTTTCCATCTTGTGTCCTGTGTCATTCACTTCCCCATAAATTATTACATAATTACTTTTGCATTCACCACTTCCATAACTGAATGTAGAACCATCTATGTCGGAAATAATATTTTAGTAAATATCAGGGTCTTCTGCTTGATTATATTATTAAAAAAACTATTACTACAGTTCTATTATAATTATTCATTTGGAATTTTGTTTAACCTAAGGATTTTTAATCACTTTTCTTCAGGATCAGAATTTTAACACACATAGTAATTGTGTTTTGTACACTAGTTCCAACCTCGTAGTAAATTAATGATATCTTGATCCAATATGCTCTTAATCTATGCTTCAAGTTCCCCATATGTACATGTAATCCACATTTATATTCCTTCTTTGTCACACTTCCCCTCACTACATGTTTGTTTCTACATCAATTCAACAGAAGTACAGAACTAATTTATTGTACTAGCATAATGAGCTATGACAAATAAATAAAAGAAATATAATTAGTATGAATTTCTAATCATTCTTATATTCTGATGCACACTTCGCAGGCAAGTAGCATCTCCTGTAGAGCTACATATACGTAATAAAGACAAGAATCAAACCATGGAAAAAAAAGGTGAAAATCTAATAGAAATTAATAAGAGATTTTTAAGAAAACAGATTCTGTTGAAATTTGACAAGATCACCAACAAGAGGTTGCAATCTATCAAGATCCATTACAGAATTTCCCATTATCACAAATCAAATATAAGTGAATTTATTAGGATTCATGTTCTATTATTTTTAAATTGAAGTTTATAATGCATAGCTTCTAAGATAAGATACTAAAAGATGAGTTCTCACTTTTCTATCTCTGACGATGGTAAAAGCATCCTCCCTGCTTCTCTCCCTAGATAACAAGACAAAATGCTATGAATATTGCCGAACTACAGGAGAGAAAGATGACAGAGGGAAATTGTACACATCACATCATTTGCATATCACCTGGTATCTTTAAAGCCATTGGTAGAGCGAGGGGCAACCTAAATCAAAACAGAGGAAACATTCTTAAAATTCACTAACTTTTGGTACAGCAAAACAAAATGTCAGCTTCATTGAAGCCTCTGATGTAGAAGCTAAAAAGCTCACGGAAGATATACATTCAAAGCATACTATTTTGATTGTACCCGCCCTCAGCCTCAAGCCAATTTGCAATTCTTAAAAAGAATTACACATTTTATCATTGGACTAAACCGGTATCAAATAACAACGAGTAAAGTACAATTTTTGTTGTAGTTTTGCATCTTCCAGTGAGTAATGCTTTGCAACCATTTCACATAATTCAAAATTCTAAGGCATTAAGAAGCCACAGAAACTATAGTCCATTAAACTAAAAGCCGGAATATCTCCAAACCTTTGGGTGTGCAGAAACCGGAACGCCCTTAATGGGGCCAGAGCCAGCGCCTCCAGCCAAACCCAGATGAGCATACTGCATATTTGGAGGCCTCGCCATATGCAAGGGGTAATTCAGATGATAGTCTAAATGAGGCGCAGCCATAGGCCGAACACCATGGGGAAACACCAGAGAATGAGGTGGCGGATAAACACCGGGGTTCGCCACGGTGACCATCTGATCAGTGTATAAAGGTCGAGCACCTTTGGGAATAAATCCGCGGCCAGAAGAGGCGACAGGGTAAAGAACACCCTGAGGCACAGGATCATGGGCTTTGGACAATTGAGAATTAGAATGAGGGTTCTGTGCCCTAATGGGAAGCGATTGTGCTGCGTAGAAGGGCTGAGACGAGTAGAGTTGAGAGTTATGGAGTTGTATGGGAGGAGGTTGAGAAAGCTGAGATATAGGTCTTGATAATGGTGGTGGACTCGTCAAAGGGCGAGCTGCCGCTATTGTTGTCGCGGCTGCAATGGCGGGTACAGTCGTTGCGGCGGTGGCGGCGGCCGAATTGGAATCTATGGCCATGGCGGGGAATATTTGAAGAAGGGTATGGAATTATTTGAAAAAGTTTCAAAATTATATTTGTGATGTGAGTTACGTCAAGTAAGCAGTAAGATTGATAGAGACTGGTAAGGAAGAAGGAGAGCGGGGTTAATCTAGCTTCTTCACACTAAAACCCTAAAACAAAAACAAAAAAGGAGGGAAGGCAAATTGAAAAGAAGGAAAAGGCAACGACGATAATGGAAGGAAAAGGAAACTTGAAATTTGGCTTTTTCTGATCATAACCGGCGCCCGGCGGGCAACTTAAGATTCTTTTTTTTTTTTTTTTTGGCTCAAAGGGCAACTTAAGATTCAGGCATGTCATTATTATGAAATGGGCAAATGCTGAATATTACAAAATTCAGAGGACCGCGACTGTGGCCTTCTTTATTTCTCAGGTACTTTCAGTAGTTTGGAAAACTAATATGTTGTCCCTATAATTTAAGGGTATTGGTTTATTTTATTTTTTAATTTGACCTTTATAAACTTAAGATGGGGAAAAAATCATATTGTAAATGTGGTTTGTGTTTGGATTAGCATGGCATAAGTTTTTGTTTTTAGCTTAAACTTATTTAGATGATAATTCGAAAGTAAATTTAGATGAAAAATAACTGAAAATGACATGAATCTTATTAAATAATATATATATATTATAGGTATAATTGTGCTAATTTAAAAGAAAAGTTAAAATTAAAATTATCTAAAGTAAAAAATTAGTTAATTAATTATTGAAAATACTAAAATACCTAATTAAATATGAGATATGATATTGTTAATACTAATTTTGGTTACTACAAATGTCATTACCACTTTTTTACGTTAAATTAGAATCTCATTTACCTTTATCATTTATCTCTCATATTAAAATTTTGATATAACTGTAAAAAAAAGTGTTAGTGATTTAGTAGTGACCAAAATTGGTAGTAATAATATTATATGCTATTAAGTATAAAGTTATCTTCTTTTCCCTTCATCTCTTATGAGTCTCTCTCCTCTCTCCTCAACCCCTATCCAATGTTACATTTTTCTCTTTTCACATTGGAAGATGTAAAAGCTACAAATTCCAATTTTTCCTCCACTGTAACTTTTCAACCAGAAGCATATCTGATCAATCACTAATCCAAACGATATGTTGAGAGTTAAAATCAACTTTCACAATTTAAAAGTCACTTTTAGGGCTCCTACCGTTAGAGCCGTTAAACGGGCGAGCCCATCGGGCCGCCCATTTAAGCCCGGCCCTTCAAGGGCCGGCTTGAAAAATAGATGAAATATTTGAAATTGGCCGGAGGGCCGGCCTCAAGGGCCTCGGGCTTAGACAGCCAGCCTGAGAGGACTTGGTCACCCTGCGCCCTTTTCACGTAGCTTTTTCTTTTTTTCTTTTTAAATTTATTAATTTATATATATTTTGTATTTGTTATAAAGTTATTTATCCATTTAATTACAAATATATAATAACTATACTCTAATTTTATGATTTGGTTTATTATTTGTTGCAAATAAAGATTATAGATGTGTTCATGATGCGGGAGAAGAAATTCATAATATGCTTTTTTATGTTTTATGTGAGTTATTTGTGAAGATAGTTTGCTTTTGATTATAAATTAGTGATTGTAGTTATTTATTGGATGATTCGTGTTATAATTTACTAATTATATTTCTTTAAAAAAGCGGAGGAAAAATAATTAAAATTTGAAATAGTAATTTCCCAAGACCTGGCCGAGCCCGACCACTGGTGCTCTCGGTACGCTTTGAAAAATAGGCATTTTCCTTACTCCGCCCCGGAGGGCCACCTGTTAGGCCCTGGCCCATCACGGGCGGCCGTCCCGAGGGTCGGCCCGCCCGATTGACAGCCTCTACCTACCGTGCTCCCAAACATGCATTATAAGTTTTGCATCAAGTCATTATAGTTTTTTTTTCCTCTTTATCATATTCTTCCGGTTTACTCAGATAGTAGCATTAGTCCTTCTGTTAATTGAACCGTTAGTCTAAGCTGATAGGGATGACGTGGTGCTGAATAAGATATAAGTAAGCATACGAAACTGGATTTCCTGCCTATTCTTTGGATAGGCAGGGGGAGCTTGTCTCCTTTGGACGGTCCACATCTTATTTTTTTCACTTTCTATTTTTTCAAAAAAATTTATTTTAATAAGTACAGAATCTAAAATAAAGATAACCTCTCAACTAACATTTTTTCAAAAAATAATTTTTTATTCAAAAAACAACAGTTTAAAAAAATAAAATCTGGACCGTCCAGATCGCATCTAGACGGCCCAGATAGGCTAAGTTCTTGGTGCTTATCTTTTATAGGCACCAAAACCGGTTCCCATAGCATACACACAGCCTGCCATGTAAACACACAAACTTTATCTTTTTGCCAACGCAGGTCCGCAATAACCAGACCTTCCAACCCAGCAGATTTCACTAGGTCCTCCTGCAAACCCACGTATCTGCTACCCTGTTCAGCGCCACATCATCCCTATCAACTTAAACTAACGATTTTATTAATAGAAGGACTGATACTATATTAACTGAGCCAAAAAAAAAAAAAAAAAAAAAAAAAAAAAAAAAAAAGGATTGGAGAAAAAAAAAAAAAAAAAAAAAAAAAATCTATAAAAACATGCTTCAAAACTTATCAAAAACAACAGTGACTGGCATATTAGCTTTCCCTAAAAAAATTTAGTGACAGTTGCAAATTAAGATAACGTTGAAGAGACTTAATTGCCCATAAGTTTAATAATAACTGAGAAGCATGCAACAAAAAATTCCATTATAAGAAATCACAACAAGTTTATATTCCTCATTTGTTCAGCCCCACATCATGCCTATCAACTTAAACTAACGATTTTATTAACAAAAAGACTGGCAAGGAAACAGAAAGGACTGGAGAAAAAGAAAAAAAAAAAAAATCTGTAAGGACCTGCTTCAAAACTTACCAACAACTATAGGGACTGGCATATTAGCTTTCCCCAATAGCCTTTTAGTTTGAGAACTGCAAACGACAATAAGGTTTCACTGCCCACAAATCTAATAATAACTAAGAAGCATGCAACGAAAAATTCAATTATAATAAATGACAACAAGTTTATATTCCTCATTTATTATTAGGACTTCTTGATAATTAAATATCTTATTTAGAACCTTATAGCAATTTGTCCTAGTTTTGTATTTTTCTACGGTGCAGGGGTCACTGCTATCCACGATATATACCTTGAGCCCACTAATAAAAACAGGGAGCTAAAAGCAACGGAAGGGCCTTTGATGACTTTTGTTTAAAAAAAAAATACCAATGAAATTAATATAAATAACCAAGAAAATTACAAAGGGGAACCTAATCCCAATAACTATCACAACCCCACAGGTAAGGACCTGGTTTGTCCCTCTCACGGGGTGCACTGTTTATACCCGTGGTTGGCCGGCCCCTCACAAGGCAGGAATTGTCATTCTTCTCGAGAAGAGATTTGTCCCCCAAGTAAATACCTAAAGATGCCTCCTTAAAGGCTCGACCCTTGGATCTAAGGATAAGTCAAAAACTTAAGAACACTTTAATATCTATTACAATAACTAGTGGGAAAACAAAGGTTGCAAAAAGTCAGGGCAACTATCAATAAACAAAGTGGAAGAAATCCCTCTTTTGGCAAGGATGTCCGCCTCTCTGTTTCCGTCTCTTTTAGTAAAAAGAAACTCTATCTCCCAGTCGTTTTGTCTCAACTGCCAAATCTTCCATAGTATTACATCGCCCCTAGAGCATGAACGATCATCTTTCAGCATCTTTATCAGGGCTTCCTCATCAGACACAACCAATACCTTTCGAAATCCCAAAGCCCACACCATCTCAAGACCTTTCAGTATGACCCATTCCCCTGCCTGAAAAGCTGAGGATGAACCAATTTTATTAGTGAAGCCGGCAATCCATTTACTATCATGATCGCGTAATAACCCTCCGCATCCCGCCTTCCCTGAGATTCTAGAGACTGCAACATCGACGTTAAGCTTAACCCACGAAGGATCCAGGGGTAATCTAAGTACAGGTTTCGGTGTCGTAACCTGAAGGTGGGGTGGATCTTGTTGAACTAGTACATAATTCTTCCAAGAATGCAGAATTACCTGAGATGGCTCACTTGGTTTAACAAAATCCTCTGAGAAAATAGATTCATTTCTCCAGAGCCATAATTTCCAAATGGCCACCCCCCATATCTGATGCCAATTTCCATTAACTGACACTCCCAAGTTCTTCTATAAATTCAATAAGCTCCAGTCCCGTACAGGAATGGAGAAGAATTCCACCCCGTGTTCCTGTTTCACAAGCGGAAGCCATAAGCTCTGTGCATAATCACAGTCTCTCAAAATGTGGAGCACGTCCTCAGCTCCCTTATCACAGTTGTTGCATGTAGAGCAGGCTCGCAACCATTGGCTCCTCCAAGCATTGGTGGGCAATCGGTCATGGAAGGCTACCCACATAAAGAATCTGATTCTCTCAGCTCCCTCCCATTTTCATATAGCTTTGAAGATCCCTTTCCCCGTCTCTCCTCTTGAAGAAGTTATAAGAACTTTTAATTGAGAAGATTCCATTACTAGACTCCTTCCAAGTCACGATATCATTCCCTGCCTCAGATAATGGGGGAGGAACTGATATTAAACGCTGCATAATATTAGGTCTCAAGCTCAAATCCACTGGTTTTGTTAGAAAAATACATTGGGCCAAGAGATACATGCAATACATGCGATTGGTTTTTTTTATTAATTTTAATGGGCCTTACCCTTATCTGAAAAACATTGCTATTATATTATAAGATAATGGGCCAGATTGTGGACTGAATGAGTTGGGTGAGCTGTTTTGTGATATTAAAAAGCCTGTGCAAGTTGATTCAAGTTTGTATTTTGGGGCTAGACTGGGCTTCATCAAATCAAGTCCAGAACCACACTACAAATTATAAAAGCATAAAAGGTAAGCACCAATTTTCCTCAATAATTGTTTGTGCGCACTAATTCTCTTATTTATTTATGTGATTGTATCTCTTAACTTAGTTTTCTACTGATCTGTAAGTGATATTATTTGAGTCTTCAGACATTTTCCTAGCTTTTTTCTTTTTATTTGTATTTTAATTTTAATTTTAATTTTTTTGTAAATTAATGATTCATAGTACAATTAATTAAAAAAATATTTTTATGCAAGTTATCAATATTTTTATTATTTTTCAATAACATGAAGAGTCAAAATAACTAAACTTTAATTTAGACTCATGCAATGATTATTCGGGTTACCCTTGTATAAATATTTTAGACACGCAAGTAGTGCCATGTTTGTCGCACTTGAAGGGTTTCCGTTTGGGTTTTTCTTTTTCTTTTTTTTCCCAGCGAATTTTATCTATTTGTACATTCATGTTTTTTTGGTTTCTCTCTTTCTTCGTCACTAAGGGGTGTTCATGTCAGGGATGGGTAGGGCGAGATCCTTGCACAATGCCCTGGCCCGAAGAATCATTGGGTGGTAAAATGCAGCCTAGTACGAAGTTCCAATTGGAATCCGAGTCACATGTCAGCTTGGCATCAAATTCTCCGGAGCTCATACTTTTTTTTTTTTTTAAATTGGGTATACATCACTAATGCTCCGTGTCATTCTCTATATACAGCTCTACCCTTTCGTTTATACTACCCTTCCAACTAGTAGTCGGGGAAAATTCTTTTTTTTTTTTTTTTTTTTGGGTCGATTCATCACCCATATTCTATTCTAGTTACGATATCACTAATAAGGTATCAGTACACCATTGCCACGAGCAGAGCATTCAAGCCTACTGCCAGAATCTCAGTTCTGATACCAAAACTATCACTCCTAGCCCTAACTTACTATACGGAAGCGTTAATATTCTTAAGGGTCATCCTCATTACTATCAGAGTGTCTTTTTGCTCAATACTCTGCTCATTCTCTCTTGGGCAACTTCATGCACTCCCTTTTGAGGTATATGGCATTCCAGCTTCGTTGAACTAGTTTCCCATTCCAGTCACTTATTTGGTAAGCACCTTTCCCCCACTACCTTAGTTACCTAGTAAGGTCCTTTGTATGTCAGCCTAACTTACCATCACTTGTCTCTTTAGTGTTATGGAAGATCTTTCGTAGGACCTAGTCCCCTACTTCTCCTTTTTTTAGCACATACATTCTTGTCATAGTACCGAGCTAACCTCTGTTGGTAGGTCACAAGCCTAATCAGAGCTTGTTCTCGGTGCTCGTTGAGTAGGTCTAGTTGATCGGTTATGGCCCAGCTATTAGATTCTTCATCTGTCTATTTATGTTGTAGAGGAAGAATTCCTACCTCGACTGGATCATCACTTCAGATCCATATATCAAGGAAAAAGGTGTCTCTCCCGTCAACGTATGAGAGGTAGTCTGATACGCCCACAAAACTAAAGGGAGTTCTTCAGCCCCTTTCCCTTCACTTTATCAAGCCTTTTCTTTAGTGAGTTGATTATGATCTTGTTGCTTAACTTGGCTTGTCTGTAGGACTTAGGATTGTGTAGGGTAGATAAATGGAGCTTTACTCCCCATTTTTGGCAAAAGTTTCTAAACTTATGCCCTATGAATTGGGATTCGTTGTCACAAACAATCTCCTTAGGTAGTTCTAACCTTCAAACAATGTTCTTCCAGAAAAAGTTGATAACATCATGTTCCTACACTTGTGCAACAATTCTACCTCGACCCATTTAGTAAAATAGTTTGTAAGTACCAACATGTACACAACCATCTCAGGAGCCATGGGTAATTTCCTGACTATGTCCATTCCCCACTTCATGAATGGCCAAGCCGATGTGATAGCATGTAAAGTCTCTGGCGGTTGGTGCATCATGTTATCGAATTTGGACATTCACAAGAGAAATAAAAAAATTCAGAAGACAAACAAGGATATTCATAAGACAAAGAAATGCATTTATAAGAGAAATAAAAGAATTTAAAAGAATCCACGAAGTTTAAAAAAAAAAAAAAATATATATATATATATAGACATTTACAAGAAAAATATGTGAATGATCGAATTTTTTTAACTCTATGGTCATTCACATGTTTGTCTTGAAAATATTTTTGTTTGTTTTATAAATGCTTTTACATTAAAATAAAATAAGGCATTATAGTCTTTATACTAACAAAATTTACTTTCATTTTAATCCAAGGGGATGCAGTGAAATTTCAGAATTTTTTGGGGTTTTGGGGGTTAACTAAAATGAAATTGTTTCTATGGAGTCTAAGTGATATTTTCCTATTAAAAATATTAAAATAATAGAGAGAAGACTAGTTGGATCTATAGTGCAAAAGACAACAAAAGTTAAGTCTCTTTGATAAAACTCAAGAATTAATGAAGGAAATCCAATAATGTTTTTTACCAGTTCAATGTACACACTTATCAGCATCATTATTTTTCAAAAAAAACATACAAGCACCAACCATTATTATATAATCCTCCAGTAAAGACCTTCAAAATAACGCACAAATCACTCTTTTTTTTTGGGGGGGGGGGGGGGGTGTTATCAAGCAGAACATATTGAAAAAGCTGACAGCAGAAAATAAAAGTAATATAAATGAAAATTTTAAAATTAAGGTTATCTACTTCCTGAAACATTTTTGAAAGAATCTGAAAAGCTTTCTGGGATTAACTCTTCTGCTCTTAGATTCAACCGTGTCTGGAATTCTATGCGGGTCTTCACCACCACCAATGTCCAAAGAAAAATTATCTTGATCAGGATGTGAAATCTTCATTATTGTTTCTTGATTTGATGGACCATAAAATAGATAAACCGCTGTTTTCTTCGGAGTAAGTCCATACCCACATACCACCATAATTTCCACTTTATCACCAGCTTCAAGATTCGAAATATAGCTTTCAGAATCTACCTCTTCAATGGAAGTTACTGAGTCTCCTTTGAAGAGCTGAATGGTAGCTTTGGTGTAGTTTATGATCAACACATTATTTATATGCCCACATGTTATGTTTTCTTGAGGAGACCAATAGAGAAGGCACAAAACCATTGTTCTCAAGTCATAACAAGTGACTTGAGGCACTTGGAAAATTGCTGAAGCTCCTTCACCAATGAAGGTTAACCAATCGGGAATTTTGTTGTCGGGAAGACAGTAATCATCAGACCCACAGCCTCTGAAGTTCTGCACCATCAAAACTCTCTCAAACTATCATTTTAATATAAAACGTCCGGTATGTAATGAACAATTTTATGGTTAAAACTAGGGTTAAGGTGCATTTTTGCCCTTAAAGTATCTTATTTAGGAGCAATTTTACCCTTGAAGTTTCAAGCGTAGCAATGTTGCCCCTAAAGTTTCAAAACGGAGCAATGTTGCCCCTCCGTTAAAAACCCTAACGGTCAACTAACGGTCAACGTTAGGGTTTTTAACGGAAGGGCAACATTGCTCCGTTTTTAAACTTTAGGGGCAATATTGCGCCTAAAAAAGTAGCAATTTTGCCCCGAAGTTTCAAAAAGCGGAGCAATGTTGCCCCTCATTAAAAACCCTAACGGTCAACTAACGGTCACCGTTAGGGTTTTTAACGGAGGGGCAACATTGCTCCATTTTGAAACTTCAGGGGTAACATTGCTACGCCGAAAACTTTAGGGGTAAAATTGCTCTTAGGCACATACTTTAAGGGCAAAAATACACCTTAACCCTTAAAACTATCTTCAACAAATTCACCGACCAGTTTCATTGACGTTAACATAAAAGGGAATTCGATAGTTGAAATTATCAATTTAATTGCAAACATAGCTTGACAGGACAGCTAAGTAAAACATACTTTTAACAATATTTGAAATGATCCATAGATACACCACTTTCGATGTTTGTCAAATTTCAGATAAATTGTGTTATACGGAGTTAAGATAATAGTGTAGTTTACTAAATTACGCTAACTTTTCTTGATGTATGTTTAGCTAAATCAATTACATCTAATTATAATATTTTTAAGAAAAAAGAGAAGAAAAAAATCATTTGGTTCCCTCCACACATGACAATGAAGCAGATCGTCCTCCCTATTATAATTCTCTATCAGTTTTAAGTTGTTTTTTACATGATGTGAGTTCCTTGCAAAACTAATTAACTTTGTTGCTCAGTTGGACATTACATTTATGCATTATTATGGCTACATTTATCCTGACACATATTTGACACCAACTCAATCTTGATCAAGTCAAATTGGGCCTCAGATACAAAAAAGTAATTTTCTCAAATTTGTCCTTAGAAGCTAGTTAAGAAATTGTTTGGGTTCTAGATGTAAGACCCCAATTCACTATCTTTCAAAATTTACACATATTGAAGCGGGATTTCTATGAATAGGATAGTTTCCAATAGAGATTATTAGAAGGGATATTTTAAGGAAATTAAATTGTATAATTAACTTAATTTACTAGTTTTACTAATATAGTAAATTAGATATCTAACACCTTAGTTTAGGACCGGATAGAGTATATCACAACAAATGGCAAACTAATTTTAGGTTAAACTAGATTAAAAAACTGGATAACATACTCTATTCTAGTAGTTATATGATAGGGACGTATCCAGAGACTAACCTTTAAAATGCTTTCTTCAAGACTTGTGATTTGGTTGCTCCTTCCCAGTTGAATCAGAAGACACCTCAAGGCATTTTGTGAGACTGTAGAAGTGAGAGTTCCATTGTGAGAATCAATTACTGCCAAAGTTTCTGCACCTGAAGTTGACATCTCTGATGTGCTTGGTAGAGCTTCCAATTGTGTACAATTTGCGGCATGTAAGGTATCCAGAATTCTCGCCACAACTTCACTTAGTTGGGAATCTGAGCCACATTCCAAGCGTAGGCTTTGAAGCTTTGGAACTTCATTTATCATAGATGATAGGCCATTTAAACTCGAATTTGGCATGTTTAAAGAAACTACAGACGAGAAGCTTTCACAAGGTTGAAGAAGAGAGAGAGGATTGGTTTTTGGAGACATCCAAGACCAAATAAGTGAAGGAAACACATCACGTGATGATCCCTCATAGCCACAGATTGATATGTATCCAATATTTGATCTTACTATTGAGAAAGGAAGTTTTCTTATGGCAGTATTTTCTGCAACAAATGTCATTAAGGATTTCATTTGTTCCAAGTCCTCCTCTAACTTATCGATATTTAAACAGCCAGAGAGAATGAGAGTTGTTAGAGATGTCAACTTATATATACTTCTTGGTAGATTGGGAAGAATCTTACAATCTTTCAAATTTAACAAAGTTAGTTTATCAAGTTGTTCAATTGTATCGTGAACCATGGACAACCTTGAACAATCTTTCATTACTAGCCTTTCTAGGTTGGGTAAATTTGAGAAGTCAGGTGTTTGTGTCAAATAATGTGAATGGCTAAGATTGAGGAATTTCAACTTCTCCAGAACCTGTATGAAAATGCAAGAGAATGAACTAAGAAATTAAAATAGAGAATACACTTTGAAAATAAAGCATACAAATGAAAAAGTCTCTATTCTCACTTATATTAACTGCTTTGTCAAAATTTAAATTACGAGATTAAATTGCATTAAGTGAAAAGTAAAATGACAGGAACAAGTGAACTTTAACGCTTACTCGGGGATTCTTCCATACCGTCTTTAGATTGCTGTATTTGAGATCAATGGCAACTGAACTTTCTTGATAAAATTTGCTAGGTGTGTTGTTCTTATGGAACCCATGCCAACAAATCCATTTAAGATTTTTTGAAAGATACTTATAATCTCCTTCAAGTTGTACATGACCGAGCTGAAGCAGCCTAAGTCTCTCCATCTTTTCAAATGCTTTGGTACTCACAGAAATGGTGTTGGTTCTCGGTAGCATCAAAGATAGTCCCTCCACAAAATTTGTTCCCTGTGAAATAAAGAGTATAACGTAATTAAAGAAAAATCTTGTATTGTGGACATGATGGAGCTAGAACAATCTGGTATATGAAACCTTGATCTAGGAGATAAAGAAAATAATTACTTCTTATCCAATTGCATTAGCCTTAAATTTTATATTATAAGAACAAAATGGATGGTCCTCTAGACTTAATCTTCGTTAAAGTTGCATTTTACAAAAAAACATGATAGCATATATGCTCTACTTACAGTGCATTTTGACAATACATCAAGAGCATTGTCATGAAACCACAGCCTCGTACGCTCCCCAACCATTTCTGGTTTTTTTTCACGAATGATTTCTCTTCCCATATCTCGCAACAAGGCATGCATTCTAAGCTTATTCTTCCTATCAACGGTAACAAGGCTTCGCTCTATGAGGGTAGCTATTCCAATATCAGCAAAAAATCCACATTCATTTATTATATCTGTTGCAACATATCTATCCATCCCAATAAAAAAACAAGATATATCAAGGAATGTATCTTGGTCCAAATAGTCTAGATTATCAAAGCTTATTTTTAGCTTCTTCTGTATTTCATTATTGGGAATTATAGTGAGCTTCTTCAAGACACCCTTCCATTCTGATATTTCTTCCCTTGCAAACAAAAGGGATCCAAGGACTTGAAGGGCAAGTGGCAACCCACCTGAATAAGCAACCACATTTCTAGAGAGCTCAACGAAATCTTCCTTAGGACTTGCTTGCTTAAATGCATGCCAACTGAAAAGCTCAAAAGATTCACTTTCATCCATTTCTTCCATTCTATACACATAGTCCACTTTAAGGACTTTAAGTATATGCTCATCCCTTGTTGTGATGAGTATTCTACTACCAGGATGAAACCATTCATGACCTCCCGATAAAGTCTTTAATTGATCCAAGTTATCCACGTCATCTAGAATAAGAAGGATCCTTTTATGGATAAGCCTTTCCTTCATTAAACATTTTCCGGATTCAATGCTATGTATCTTCATTTTTGTCGTTTTAAAGATGTCAGAGAGAAGTTTTTGTTGTAAAGAAATTGGACCATTATCTTGCTCCCAGAAGTCTCTAATATTTGCAAGAAAACTTCGACCTTCAAACTTACGACCAATTTTATTATAAATGGCTTTCGCAATTGTTGTCTTGCCAATTCCTCCCATTCCCCATATTCCTACAAGGAGGACATCATTTGGGGAATTCTTCTTGTTCAAAAGTTGAGATATCACATCTTCCACGCGAGATTCTAGCCCAACTGGATGATCAGCAACAAATAAGTTTGTCGGGTCTAGCATATCGCAAACACGTTCAACAATATTTTCAATATCCTTGCTTTCATTCCTGTCGACAAGAAATAAGAACAGAAGATAATGAGTAGCATTTTAATATACTATATGTTGTGTGAACTAAATGATGATATAGTTTTAAACAAAAACTGAAATATCGAGTGACCAACAAAACTACAAGTTGGATGAAACTTTTGCTTACCATTGTGATATACTTATTATATATACCATGTGTAAAACTTACTCCATATAAAGGAAAGGCTAAATTATATTGAAGTCACTAACACAGTTAATAAATCAACAGGTGTGTTAAATTCTTTTCTTGGCTGGCTTTTAGGATGATCACGCTACCTCAGCTCATCTGGTTATCCTAAAGTAGAGTCATGCAAGCTTTGTCCTGCTCCTATATTATTGCTTCAAGTTATATCAAGTGGCTGCATATGCAATAATGTTTAAATATCAATTGTATAAGCATCAGCTTTGATATATTAGTGATGCCTCAAAAGATGTCTAACATAAAAATATAATTTTTGACTAATGTTCGCTGATAATGCTACTTATGCCTGGTGACCTGCTTTCTAAGAGCTGTGTGCTTTGTGCTGTGTGTGGGCGTGTGTGAGTAATACATAGAATTGTTCTTATTGCCATATTTCTAGCGAACATGCATGCTTTACAGTGGTGATGTGTTGATGAAAAATTGGAGATTTGCTTAATTTTTGGCGTAGAAAATTTACAACATAATTTTATATTTTAGTAATATTTTAAAGTGTATTTTTTTAGTTTACTTTGAATTAGTCTTTATATTTTCTCTTAAGTCAAAAATAGTTGAAATTATTATTTTATTATTTGTATCTAAGATTTTATAAATGGAATAAGCTCCATTTTTGTCTTGAAAGTAACCCGGGTATGCAGAAGTTTTTTCAAGAGCAATTTTATTCAATAAGTAACCAAAACCTAGTAATTTTGCCCTGACAATTGGTTGAGAAGACTTTGACTGTTAACTGACCCGCGGCACTCCATACGGCACTCAATATACCACCTCATCGCCCCCTCAATGCTACCTGGCACTTAATAATACACATGGGATATTTATTTTTTATTTTTTATTTTTAAAAAAAGCCAAACACCCTCCCTCTCCCCCTTTCGGTATAAAAACCCCATTCTTCCTTTCTTCACCTCCATGCGTCGTCGACTGAGTTCCTCTCGGTCCTTGTCAAAAAAATCGAACCCCCAAAGCCACCACTCACCACTCACACGACCGCTTTTCTTAGATCTTGCTTGTGCCTCTAGGTACTAGAAACGAGATCAGGGAGAAGGCCGCTAGTGCGTTCGAAGAAGAAGGGCCGCTATCGGTGGAGTGATGATTTATTAATTTTCCAATTAACGTGTTAAATGTTTTTTACTAAATTTTTGTGTTTTATGTATGCATTTTGGTTTGCCTATTGTTGATCTTTGAGGCTTCTAAAGGTTTCTTTCATATTTTGCTTATCTTTAGTGTTGCAGTTTTCCAGCAAAAGAGGGTTTCTTTTCGAGTTGACACCCATAGACGCCGGTGATGATGAAGGGGGACAGGTGTCAACAAGCCTTTGTGGAGCAGAGAGGAACAAAGGACGGTGACCATCTCTGAAGAGCAAGAGGACAGAATGACAGCGACGAAGAGAGAGGGAGAAGGTGAGGTGGATGACAAGGTGGAGAGGTAGAAGAAGCATATGGGGATCAGGTGGCATATTAAGTGCCATGTGGAGTGCCACGTGTTAGTTAACTGACAAAGTTAACCTTGACCAACGACCGGAGCAAAATCACTACAGTCAGAGGTGGGCCTTAGGGAGCACGCCGATCGGCACCTTCTGATTTTTCTGGTGCGGGAGGTGTCGCTATCGGAGCACGCAACAATAACAGTTAGAACGCCCTAGAGCGATACTGACGGAGAACAACGGGAGAAAAATGAATCTGCAGAGATATTAAAAGTTGTGATCTGATACCATGTGAATAAAGAGGAAAATACCATATGAATTACTTGTATAGTCAAGATTGAAGGGGGATGTATATACTAGAGTGAGGAGCATTAATGATAATTAATGGCTCATATGATAATTACCTACACTAATTACCCTGATTATATTCTATTTACAATAAATAAATATATCCCAACACAAAAGAAGGTCAATCAATGGAGGCATTAGTGAAGGTGGAATAGATAGTTTTTAAATCATGTGAAGAGAAGTAGAGGAAAACTAAAAATTTGGTTACTATAATTAAGTACAATAACACCATCCAATCTATATAGCTAACCCCACAAGGCTGCTTCTTGTTTTTACTCTGTTGCTTATTCACCAGCATGAGTGTTTCTTATAAAAGAAATGACTTGAAAAATATATATGTTGATGACAGTCATCTAATAAGCTTAGTAACGACTTACAACAATCGCCTAAATGATCTTAAAAAGTATGTTTTTAGAGTGTCTTGAACAGTATGCTTATTCTTCAGTCTTATTCATTAAACTAAGTGCTATGCACGATAAATCTAGCTAAGAAGTAATAATCCGCTGATAAGTTGAAAATTTAAATGTTAAACTATCATGCATATTTAGATATATTCATGCAAAACATATACAAGAAAAGAAGAATTCACCTTGAGTTTATTATAGTGAATCCAGCAATGCTAGCAGCTTGATAAAGCGATAGTCTCCATCTTGAAATTTGACCATTATCACTTTCTCTTCCTATAAGATCTCCAAATGCTTCTCCAAAGCCACCGCTTTGGTGACGTACTTCAGATGGAACTACATCGAAAAATACTGGTAGAACCACTTGACCTTTGGTGCTATGACAATGCATTATTATCTCTTCTAGCTCTCGCAAACACCATCTAGAATTAGCATAGTTTCTTGAGAAAACAATAATAGAAATTTTTGATTTCCCAATTTCTTCCAATAGTGAATTGAGTTGATCTCCCTTTGGAAGTGTTTCATCATCTTTAAAAGCTTTGATTCCCGCATGTGTTAAAGCGGAGTAGAGATGAGAGATAAAAGTAGCACGAGTATCTTCACCTCTAAAACTCAAAAACACGTCATTTTTCGCCCTGTAAAAGGAATAAAATTATAGTTATAGTTTGCATACAACATTGTAAACAAGTATTGAATATTTTGGGGCCATGGAAAAATATAGAACTAATATATCAATTTGTCATTTTTCCATGCTCACCATGGTGATTATTATATTATTAAAAAAAACAAACATCTTAAATTTCTAAATAGAATTATATAAACTTTTGCTCTATGATTAAATTATTTAATATAATCATTCACTACAAAAAAAAAAAACGTCAATTTGTAACGGTAAAAAAAAAAAAAAATCGCTACAAATTCGAAATAGGAAGACTCACGCTAAAGCGCGCGCTTGTTAGAATACGAACTTTGTATCGGTTTTAAGAAAATAACCATTACAAAATTGGCGCCAGCATGACGCCATATTTTGTAGGGGGTTGATATACTAAACAGCCACAAATGTGGCGCCAGCCAGCTAGACGCGTACCAGCACAAAGGTTGTGGCAGTTATAAGGAAAAAACTGCTATAGAATTCAAAGAGTATGAATATTTGTAGCGGTTTTTTGTTACAACTACTACAAAATGCAAAGAGGCTTCCACATTTGACACGGTTAGGCTAAACAACTGCTGTAAAATGCAAACAGTCTTGCAATTTGTGGCGGTTACTTATTAAACTGCTACACAATTTGAAGCTATATATACCTACGCCCCTGAAATCATTTTGTAAAGGATTTGTAGCATGAAGCCAAACCTTGGTTTCAAAGTAGTTGCCTCCCTCCCATGAAAAAAGATACATGTGATGTGCTTAGTAAAATGTTATACGTTTCATGTTACCTAGCACCACATTTGTCTTTTCTCATCGGAGATTGGCATCTACTTTCAAACCAATATTTCACTTCATGCTGCTTTTCCTTCATTAATAACAAAATTTTGTAGTGGTTATGAGATAGTAACCACTACAGATTGCAAACATCTCTGAATGCCAAAAGTCTTCACATTTGTAGCAATTAGTCTCCTGACATCTGTGGCAGTTTTTATGACTGTTACAAAGTGTCATGTGCAACGAGGTAAACTGTAGTTGTTACTATTGCGGTTTTGTGATAATCGTTACAAATGTTCAAGTGTTTAAAAGCAACCCATGAGCATTACAGTATCACCACGCACATTTCATTCTCACGTGCTGCCTTACAACTTTTAAGTATAGTTTTCAACGAGATGGTTTCAAGAAGAAGTAAAGGAAAAGAGTTGATACAAGGCAGAGTGCATCAACGAGGTGTAGTAGTACTAGAGGGCATCAAAGGGGTAGAAATGTCCCTGTGCCATCACGGCAGGGGACACAGCCTCAGCAGAGATGACTCCACATATATATGTAAAGGAGGCAGCCCCACATGTATTGGAGGCAACCCTAACGCCTTATGATGAGGATGAGGTGGTTTATGTGGAAGACTTTGAGCAAGATGGGTCGCTTGAATTCAACATTCTCATACACAAGGTGGAGCATTTTTTAGATGGGGAGATCGTCGAGGAGCAAGGGGAACCCATGACATTCATCTTCGCGGGTGACTGGATTCGACGTGGAAGTTGAAGTAAAGTTAAATATTGTTTTAATAAATTTAATATTTAAATTCCATACGGTTTATGCAAGCGTGTTTAAATGTAATAAAAAATGTTGTGAATTGTATAGATGAGCAAGGGAACATTAGCAGGAAGAAGCAGGAGTGGCTAGTGTGAATGCGATGAATGGGCCACGTGTCGTAGTTCCATGGAATAAGCACACAGACCACCCGATCGAGAACGATGGTCACCTCTTCAACCTTTGGCTGACCAAGCTAGGCGGGAATTGGTTGTTGTTTCCCATCCACTTCCAGACTTGGGGAAGCATGTTCCGACGAATCAAAAGAAAAAAGTGTGGGAAGAAGTTGTCACAATAATTAATTTCATTTAATTATAATATACATATCAATAATTATAATTCATGCCTTTTGAATTAATTAATTAAAATTCAATCATGATATAGAAGAAGTTTGACATCCGCAACAACAGGAAGAGGTACGCAATGATCAAGATCGGGGATAGTTGGAAGAACCATAGGGGTCGTCTCTACCACTTGGTGAATAAGGATAGGACAATTCCTCTAGATCGGCTAATCACGAACCCCCGATGGCATCACAACATTAGATCGGGCTAGTTTTGTATAGTTCGGGAGGAGTCTAGAGGGCTAGGTACATTTTTACTTCATTCTATAATTCTTGATAATTAGAGATTTTATAATTATTATTGAAATGTATTTAAATGTTCGTCTCTTATGCAGGCTCTTGCTCAAAGGAACATGAGGATTTGGGAAGAGGAGAGGGTCCACCACATGGCTGAATCCAAGACTTTTGTTGTTACCAACAAGTGAGTGGTATCTTTTAAAGTTAAATTAAGTTTAGCTTTAAATTATTAATTGTTTTATAAGTTCATATTTTTTTAATTATTTTTTGAGAGTAAGGCTCGGAGGAGAAGCGAGATGGACTATGGGGGTTATTCACATGCACCTATAGACACCGGGACGGACGCCTACCTCTCGCAAGAGGAAGCCATTGTGAATGATAGACATAAAAAATATAATATATGTAATTAATTTACATTTATGCAATTGTTTCACTAATGTCTTATAAATTGTGCTTGCCAGGGGCATATTATACAGGCCTAGATAAGGCTATGGTAGTCTTGGAAAAGGCTGCACCAGTCATAGACACTGCCCCCTTGAAATGTAGTTTGGTCCAAGTTGAGAACTATGAATATGTTAGGGGTATGGCGATAGGCGCTAGGCTTAGCATGGTCTACAATAGGAGTGCTACCTTTGAGGATGGAACCTCTCCGCAGGGACTTTTGGCGTGAGAAGGGCGATGGGGCAAATGGTTTAGGTGATGGTTGAGGAGAGGACTCGGGCTATGGTTGAGTAGAGGACTCGAGCCATGGCTCAACAGCTTTAGGACAAGTTCGGAAGTTTGTACGCTCAGCAGAGGCATAACTTGGATTTCATGTTGTGTGCGTATAGTCAGATGTTTGAGAGGGTTCTATTGCTCCTATCTCCTCCTGTGTTCATCATCGATCCAACCCTTCCACCTCCTCATGCTGCTGATGATGGTGGTGTTACCTTTGATTAGCGCGTTGATTCTACCCCCACTGAGAGAGGACCTAATGATTAGGCTTGGATAGTTAGTTAAGTTTTATTTCTATTTTAAGATGGACATTGTTATTTACATTGTTTGTTATATTTTTTTTCCTAATATAATAAGTCATTTGATAATATATCGTAAATTTTTTTTTCATACTTGTACTAACGTACTATATAATAATTGTTATTGAAGATAGATTGTCTTTAACATATTTTTTATTTTATTATTTTTCAATTATCTTAAAATCCATGACATTAAAGTACACACATAAAACAACAATTTGTGAACACTTTGTAGCGATTAATCTTTTTGAACCGTTAAAAAATGTGAAAATTTGAATTTTGAGTTTCCTCCCTCGTAACGGTCACATGTTTGTAGCGGTTGGAAGAGTAGAATTGCTAGAAGTGTAAAAAAAAAAAAAAAAAAATTGAAACTATAATGGTCTTCATTTTGTAGAGGTTTTTTTTTTTTTTTTAAAAAAATATTAATAACTACAAAATGATTAATTTTGTAGCAGTTAATGTAGCGATTTTGAATCGTTGCAAAAGCTCAAAAAAATTTGTAAGGATTATGGTAATGGTATTTTGACCACTAAAAATTGTCAATTGGTGCATTTAAGCATCCCAATAAACGTCATTAAGAGAACTAAAAATTCTCACTTCACCTATCTCCTCTCCTAACTTTGTTCAATACACACTACTACAAAAAATGGTTTTTGCGTCTCAAAAAGACGTTCTTTTTTTTAAAAAAGGAAGTAAAAAATAAAGGCGGTGGCATTTTTGTAATTATATGTGATAAAAATTGACTTTTGGCGTCTAAGTTTCAAACTTAGACTCCAAAAGTCATGCTTTTGGAGTCTAAGTATAAAACTTAGACTCCAAAAGTCAGCAGGGAGTTATATGTGGGGCTCGTGAGAGACACTTTTGGAGTCTAAGTTTTAAACTTGGACTCCAAAAGTCATGCTTTTGGAGTCTAAGTTTAACACTTAGACTCTTGGAGTCTAAGTTTTAAACTTAGACTCCAAAAGTCATGTCGTACAGCAGACAAGAAGGTCACGTCGTGCAGCAGAGGGTCACATCGTGCAGCAGGGGTTATGTGTGGGGCCCGTGAGAGACACGTTTGGAGTCTAAATTTAAAACTTAGACTCCAAAAGTCATAAAACTTAGACTCCAAAAGTGATTCAAAAAAAGAAAAAATGCGGTAAACGAAAATCCTAGCGGGAAAAAGTATCACTTTTCACGCGTTTTATTCACCAAAACCTCGAACCTTACCTATTCTTTGAACCTCATGCAATCTCTCACACCTCTCACCAACCGCTTGCTCCTCGCTTGCGTTCGCTCAAGGTCACTCTTTCTCCCATGGCACTGTTTTGTTTCTTCTTCATCCGTCTCGGTTCTATACCCGCGATCGATCTCCTCTTCGACCATTTCGGTATTTATGCATTCATCTTCTTCTTTTACCTTTTTTTCTCATTTGATTTTATCAATTCCTAATGGTTTTTGTTTTGTTTTGTTTTGTTTTGCAAATAAATGCAGATGGCTGATCGTCCGACTATGGTGTTGCCTCGATTCTCAGTTCCCTCGTCTCTGTTCATCTTGTTTAATTTTACTTTGATATTCAAAGATGTGTTCTGGATTTTTTTCCAGATCTAAAATTTCTCAGATCTGTGTTTAATGCCGTCACCGACACCGTCCTCATCTGTTTTTTTTTTAAAAAAAAAATACTTAAGACGTCTAATTCCAGAACTTAGACTCCTTATGTTTAGGAGTCTAATTTTGAAATAGGACTCCTTAAGTTTTCCCTACTGTGCCCCCTAGATATACGTCCTGCAGGAAAAGGACGTCAAAAGTACAAAAAGTAGGACTCTGTATCCCTGTTTTGTAGTAGTGACATATGGATTTCACATGGATCAAGTTGTGGCGCATATTTGGTTGGATGAACACCTTCTTGGATTTCACATTCTCTCACGCTCACTGTAATAGTACAATCGTGTGTCCGTGTTGTTGATGCAAGTTTAAGAAGTGGCATACATGATAAGTTGCTAAGGAACATTTGCTTGTGAAGCCTTTCCTGAAAGAATATACATTCTGGGGAGTTCTTGGTGAGAAACCAGGTATGAGAAATAATGGTCTTCTTCCTCGAAGTTCACAAGTAGATTGAGAAGATCTTATTAATGATGTTGTTCGTGATGCATTTGGTTTTCAAGACGACAATTTCATAAAAGAAGTTCATGGTGAAAACCCTGTTTTCTTTAGGAATGATGTAGGTAAGGAATTTTTTAGCCTTATGGATAAGGCAAATCGTCCATTGTATCAAGGTTGTCGAAAATACTCTAAATTATCTTTTTTGATCGAATTGTATCATATCAAATGCTTGTGTAGGATCAATAATAAGAGAATGTCGATGTTGCTAAAATTACTAAAATATGCATTCCCTGAAGCAGACATTCACATAACCTTCTACGAGACTAAGAAGAGTATTAACATATTAGACTTGAATTATGAAAAAATTGATGCATGTCCTAATGACTATATGCTATATTAGGAAGATGATACTCGCGGAAACTTGTAGGTGATGTCACACTTTGAGATTCAGGATAATTTGGAAGGGGGAAAAGCAGAAGAAGAAACTAGCAAGGATTCTCAAGTATTTTCCTTTAAAACCTCGATAACAAAGTTTGTTTATGTCGTCTAGGACAAATGAGCATATGAGGTGAAATGAAGTTGACAAGAACCCCGACAGTAAACTAAGACATCCATGGGATAATGAAGCATAGAAAGCGTTCGACTTAGACTTTCCAACTTTCACAAAGGACCCTAAAAATGTTATGTTTTCATTGGAGATAGAAAAATTTAATTTGTTTGGGAATCTTAGCACAAGTTACAGTATTTGGCATGTTGTCTTGATTCCCTACAACTTGCCCACTGTATGTGTATGAGACAGAGCTCCTCCACTTTGTCTATGATCATTCCAGGCAAAAAGGCACCGGGAAATGACATCGATGTATATTTCCAACTGCGTATTGCAAAGTTGTTGGACTTGTGGAATGTCGGCATCGAGACGTATGACGCACATCAGAAGATATTGTTCAACTTGTGCGCAACCTTAATGTGGATGATAAATGACTTTCCTAGCCTAAGAATATTATCCGAGTGGAATGTGCATACTAGGATGACATGTCCAACTTGCAATTTTGATTCTAACTCCGTGCGCCTTCCTCATCGAGTCAAAAATGATTCTTTATGGGTCATCAGAGGTTTCTCGATTGGAAGCACAAGTTTAGGTTGCAACACAATCTTTTCAATGGGCAACAGGGAAGAAAAAAAAGAGAACCTCCTAAGACTTTATCCGGTGAAGATATCTTAGAGCAACTTTATGATGTTGAATTCAAGTTTGGAAAAAATGATGATGAAACAAGAGAAGGGAGGAAGAATGCCAGATTTCTGCTTCTGCGCCTCAGCAATGGTGGAAGATAAACATCTTCTTCACTCTTTCATATTGGAAGGATAATTTGCTCCGACACAATTTTGATATCATGCATATTGAAAAAAATATGTGTGACAATGTACTATACACGATACTTAACAAACCAAGAAAGTCAAGAGACCATCTTCAAGCGATGAAAAATTTACGGGCCATGTGAGTTGATGAAGACGAGTGGCTGGATGAGCATGAAAAATTTCAATCGGCAAAATTTACCATCACGAGAACCTAATAAGGAAATCTTCGTTGAAGAAAATAAAAGTTCCTTATGAGTATTCAAACAACATTTCACGATGTATTGACATGCAGCTCGAAAGGTTCTTTGGGTTGAAGAGTCATGACTCACATGTTCTTATGCAACAATTAATTCTGATGGCAATCAAAAATACGATGCCTCTCGATGTGTCAACCGTTTTGGTGGAGATGTATTCTTTCTTTTAGAAGTTGTGTTCCAAGGTTTTGATCGTTGACGAGCTTGATTAGCTACAATAGAAAATCATTATTATGCCGTGTCATTTTGATATGATCTTTACTTTGTCCTTTTTCACGGTGATGGTTCACTTGACAGTACACCTTGTTCATAAAACAAAGCTAGCTAGTCCAGTGCAACACCAATGGATGTATCCGATTGAGAGGTACTCATTTTACATATGCACATCCACTTTACTCTTTAAATTAGATTATGTTGATTTTATTCTTTGCTTAATGATTCTTATTAACTGGCCACCAATGAGATTGTTGAGTTCACTTGATTGGTGCTTGAAAGGGCAAGGTTGAGTATACAACTTGAGTTTAATCTTGTGAGAACTTGAAATTTGTGAGTTGGGTGGATGGTTTTGTTAATGCTATAGATATACTCATTAACCTCACATAGTTATATAGGATTTGCAATGAAAATTGAGGGTTTAATTAATTAAGGAATAAATTGAACTAAGAACCTATTTGGAGACTGGAGAGATCACTTATAGCAAGTTAGTATCCTTGGTTAGCATGACCTTTTATTGAGAAGCAAATCTAGTGGGGATTTGAATGAGTACTTTTGAAATGCAAGGGGCTAATAATTCTAATTGTCATTTTATCCTTGAAGTACATGAATCACTTGTATTTATTTTCTTAATTCACACTTGATATTTGTGTCACTTGAATTAGGTGAAAGAGTGATAGTTGCTACTTAATCAAGTTTTGGAACCAAATTGTCGTAGGAACAATACTTTACTTTATCACTTGGCATGACAACCCGTGCAATTGTGATGTGAACAATCTTTTAGCACCAGTCCTTCACTGCGTCTCGCATTCAAGCTCCAGTTGGCGTGTCTTGTTCAGGAAATAAGGAAGACAATCATTGCTCTCTCTTCTTGTTGCAATCAATGAAGATGATAATTCAACTCCTCCCGGTTCCAGTTGCACCTTGTCTCCACAAGAGGAAGGCGATGAACAGTGGCATCCCTAGTCACATCTGCGTCTAGTCTCCTCCCTCCGGGTCCATCTACCATCCTCTTTCTCTCATCCTCTTCCTCATCGGGCCATCGATGAAAATCTGGACGACCCAGATTTTTTAAATAATTAAATTGTTACCGCGTGCGGTAAATTATTTAAAAAAATCTGGGTCGTCCAGATTTTCATCCGACGGCCCAGATGAGGAAGAGGATACCAGCCGGGCCCCCTCCCTCCACTGTCCTAGAAGAAGATCATTGGCAATCCCCCAACTGGCGTGCACAGCTCCATCAATTCAGGTTCTCTTATAATCCTTTTTTCATTATCCATCATAATCTTTAAATCATATCCGTTCAATCTAAAAGGTCACATTATTACTTTAATTTTTCTCTCATCTTCTCAATTAACGGCCTAGATGAGGTTGATGAGGGATATGGAGAAAAAAGATAGGGAGAAAATCCTCTTCCCAATCCAGTTGTCAATGAAGAAGAAGATGAACCTGTACCCTCCAATGACCGCCACCTCTTGCTCCATGATGATTAATTCCCTCTTTGAAAGATTAGTTCCCTTTTCCCCTCTCAACCCACATATGCATTATGCGTTTGAGTTTATCAGATTTTTTTATTGCCTTTTATTATGTAATATTTTGCAAGCAAAAATCAGTTTAAATTTTTCCCTGCATCTCGTCATCCACCTCAGCCCTCCCAGTAAACATAATTAACGGGCATTAATGACACAGAGACAAATTTAACACGTTAACTTAGGCTCTAGGTCATTTTCTAACTACAAGGGCCAACTTTTTAAGCGGAAAGAATTAAGTTTAAGGGACCAAAACCAAAGGTTTCAAACTACATGAAGAAAAACTTAAATGAAGACAAAATATAAGGAACAACGATGAAATTAACCCTTAATTTTTGCATGAATATGATATCCGATTTAAACGAAGGAATTATATATAATTAATTAATTACAGAAGTTCAACTCCAAATGGATTATATTTTATATATTGATTTCATGAAAATCTTCCATTTATACATAAAATCAAAACTAAAGGTTAGTTTAAACTATAAATTTGGAATATATGTATATATATGTATCTATTCTGCATGATCATTAAATTGAACAAGGAATAAAGGAAATAATTAATCCAGACCCTCCCCACTCACCAAGAGGACTATATATGTGTATTTGCAAAATGTAAAGGAAATTAGTACGTTAAATTTAAGTACTACACAATTTTGCATAATATTATAAATTTATATCAGGCATAGGACAATCTGAGAGCTTAATAGGTTTCTCAGTAAACCTAAGTTTGACTTGTTAAGTGGAATATGCCTTCTAAAAAGCCTCGATCTACTCCTACTTTTTAAACAGGCCAAAGGCTGCTTGGCCTATTCCCACCTTAGAGACTAGTACTTAAAGTAAATGAAGGTATTAAGGAAAAGACGAGTTGTGAAAAAAAGAGGTAAATTTGAAAAGTTGCCACAAACGTAATTATGACAAAATTATCTGAGAAATTCTATAAATAAAAACAAAAGTAGGAAAAAGGTTTTTAAGGGCGAAAAGAGGGACAAAGGGTGAAAATACCCTAGATCTATTGGAATGAAGAGCGCATTTCTGAATAATTAAGTGATATTTAGACAAATTAAAAATTTTCAAATCATGTAAAAGTCTCCAATAATTAGAGAAAATGGGGAATAATTTTTTAATTATGGAATTAAATGATTTAATGCGTAAATTTATTTTCCAATAGATGGAATTTTAAGCTTAAAATTATTTTTGGTTATGAAAGAGTAATTCACCAAAAATTAAAGGAAAATTAGTTATGAGTCAAATTTGACCTGAGAAAATTAGTATAAAAAAATATATATATATGAGATGAATGAATTTCTGGAAGAGTTATATTATTTTTATTGATTGAAAATTTCTTAAGTAATTTATTAAGGAATTAATTATGAAATTTAACTGAAAATAACGTTTCTCTTTCTTTCCTTCAACTGCGGATTTAATAATTAGTTGGGGGTAAAAAGAACAGCCTAATTCGGCGGATCTATGGTGATTTTGGACGAACCCATATGACTAGTTTTCATTAAGAACATTGAGACAAGAAATTTTTTTATTGCATTTTCAAAATTGAAGGATCAAACAAAATTTAAAAAATTACAGGTAAAAATTTTAAAAATAAAGTATTAAAAGTATCTATTTGTGAAGTTAAAATTTGAATAAAAATATATAATAATAAATGGATTGTGTTCTAGATGTAAATCTATCACTAGAAAAAATTAACTTCAAAATCTTTAGAAATAGATGGCAATCGGTGCAAAATGAAAATATATAGAAAAGGACGTAAAAAATTGTATCTTTTTTTATTACAAAGAAAAAATTGTATGTAATAAAATTTCTATTGAAAAATCTCCTCGACATGTCATGATCTAGAGACAATAAAGATACTGTGCTTTTTTTCTTACAAAAAATTCTGGCAAAGGATTTTTTTTTTTTTTTTTTTTTTGAAAAAAAAAAAAAAAAAAAAATACATACATTCAGGCGAAGGTATCCTCCTCCTCCTCTTCTTCTTCTCTCTTTTTTTTTTTTTTTTTTTTCAAAAAAAAATTCCTCCTATTTATTTCAGGTGCCAAAAACGGCTTAGCTTCATATGGTGAGAATAGAGAAAGCTAACCTTTGATCTGATGAAGTTGTTATATTTCCACGTAGTCGCTTCAATGCTTCATCAAAATATTGCTTGCGCTGATATTGGTTCTCCAAGTCGTCTTCTATGTCGCTTCTAGCGATTCCAAAGCCGTCTTCTTCTTCCATAGCATTCTTTATCTCTCTGGGTTTGTAAGTGATATATATTGAGAAGAAGATGGGTCGCTGAAAAAGGTCTACTGAAAAACTTCAAAACATTGAAACAAAACACTAACCTTTGAATTATAATCAGCTTACCACTGCGACAGTACACAAGATTTTGAGAATATATATATATATATACACACACACATACATACATACTGAAGAAATTTTGTGACAACTTATCTAAGTGGTGTAGTTGGTTATCACGCTTCACACTAGGGGTCCCCGGTTCAAACCCGGGCACATGTCCTCTTGCTCTCCTTCTTTCTTCCTTTTCTCGTTCTCACACTTGGTTAAGCTCTCAGAATTGTTCTCCTTTTTGCTTAACACACCCAGCCCCTCACATTCACACACACACACATATATACAACTCTGGTCTTATTTATAAGTCCAGTTTGACCAAAAAATTTGGTCCTATTTATAAGTTCAGTTTCAAGTAATAAATGAGATTGTGACAATTTTACCTATATTAATTGCGCCCATGAGAATGGAGAGAGAAGAAACAGCTGAAAAATACCCAATCATAAATGAGGGCAAAGTTCAAAATTTATCCCATAATCATTGTGTCAACTAACTTTTCTTAGTATGTGAGATTTGATAAAAGTAGACTTATAAATAGGATTAGAGAGGTATATTGAACCGAGAGAAAGAGAGAGAGAGGTGACAGAAATTATTTCGACCCCCTTACAAAAGTCAATTGTGGCAGACAAGCTTGTCTGCCACACAAATATTTTGATATATATTTTACTTTTTCTCTTTTTTTTAAGGGAGAAAATTACAACAAAATGCCTACTATTTCCATTTTTTTATATTTTAAAAATTATAAATTAAATACATTTATCATCTTAATTATAAATAAATCCTAAAAATAAAAATTATAGGGTATTAGCTCTATTCTTGTGATCCATTCCATATTTTTTAAGAAGCTCTCGCAGGTATTTGGTTTGGGAAATAAATATTTCATTCTTCTTTTGCTTGATTTGAAGTTTTAAAAAGAAATTTAATTCTCCTATCGTAGACATTATAAACTCACCTTGCATAATCTTAGAAAACTCTTAACATACTTATGTTGAATGTGATATGTTTTATAAGACTGATGATGAAGATATAATGCAATATTTTCAACGAATGAAGAATCAAAGAATGCTTTTATAATTGTTCTATTGTAATAGCTTAGTTGACTCTTGATTATTATTTTTCTATGTTAAGTTTAAATTTTATTTTATTTTCTTATTTATATTCTTTTGTTTTTTAATATATTTAAAAATTTCCCAAAAAATAAAATTGGGGATTTCTTTCTTTGAACCTCCGATCCCCCACTAATTATGCAAACACAAACAAAAAATCTTAACTCCACCGCAACACCGCAAGACGCAAGATCTGGTTTTCCCTTAATAATATATTATTCCCGCAATGCGTTTTTGTATTAGAAAAAAATAAGGGGAAGGTGAAGAAGACTGACCCCATTTCCACGCTAATATATTATTCCAAAGCAAACGTGTTTTTGTATTAAAAAGAGAGAGAGAGAGAGAGAAGGGGAAGGTGAAGAAGACTGACACATTTCGACCCTAATATATTATTAGGAAACACGTATTTTTAAAGGTTAAAGTATATTCGTAGTCTTTTAACTTTACACAAGGTATATTTTTAATCCCTTAATTTTATAAATTATATTTTTAATCCTATAATTCGAACACTTTTAATTTTGTCAACGAAAAATGCAAATTGATAAGTATATATTTTATAATTAAATAAGTATAGATTCGGGAGATATTGGATTGAATTTATTAATATTATACTTATTTAATTATCTTTTATATATTTATCTATCTTTTAATTAAATATAGGATAAAATAATATCATAAAAGAAAATCTATTGATATCTTATTTTATTATACGAGAGATATTATATGATCCGAGAGAGACAACAAATTAAATTGAAAAAGAAATAGGGAAAATGACACTAAAATACCAAATGAATTTGTGAAACCCCCAGAAGTCCGTCGAATTTGCAAAAAGATTGAGAGGTGACAAGGACCTTTGGGGGTTTTGCAAATTCAAGACAAATTACCCTTTTGCCCTTAGGGTTAAATAATTAAAAAAGAAAAAAGAAAATCCCCCCGGTGGCGGTGGGCCCCACCACCACCGCCCACCACCGCCGCCCGGCGACCACCGTCCACCACCCGGCGCCCTGGCGCATCGGCCACCGACAACCCACCGAAGCCCCGTAGCGCGTCGTCGTGGCCGGCCGACGGTGGTGGACGGTGGTCGTCGGTGGCCGGCGGTGGTGGGACGATGGTCGGCCCGTGGCGGCCGATGGTGGTGGATGGTGGTCGCCGCGACCGCGGTGGTGGACGGTGGTCGCCGGCGGCTGGCGGTGGTGGGCGGTGGGGCCCACCGCAGGGGGTATTTTTTTTAATTATTTAACCCTAAGGGCAAAAGGGTAATTTGGCTCAAATTTGCAAAACCCCCAAAGGTCCTTGTCACCTCTCAGTCTTTTTGCAAATTCGACGGACTTCTGGGGGTTTTGCAAATTCATTTGATATTTTAGTGTCATTTTCCTAAAGAAATAATATAATATATTATTATATTATGTTAAAGTCACCAATACGTAACAATAAAGCAGAGCACGTACTGGGAGCTTGAAAAGGATATGATATATCCTTTAAAAGAAAAAAGAACGAGACGTGGACCCTACCTTGAGTTATTAGCATGGAGCCAAAATATATGGTCAGATTTTGGATGGCAAAAAAATTGGATAGAGATGCGTGGGACCCAACAAGCAAAACTAAAAAGTCATATATATTATTTCCTTCCGTCCTAATTATAAGAGCTAGTTAATTTTTTTAGAGAGATTAAGGAAACTAATTAAATTATTTTTGTTATGAAACTAAGTAAAATAACAAGAGAGATTAAGATGAGGGAGATGAAGAAATGCAAGAGAGAAATGGAGAGCAAGGAGGGAGTGATTCTTCTTTTCTATATTCTCTTCCAACTTTTGATACATGCCTACTATATATAAGCAATGAATCCATTACAAGAGTTACAAAAGAATAAATCTACATAATGGTATATTATGAGGTTTTATAAGTTATTTACATTAGTAATAGAAAACTCTCATGCCATTCATGTCATAGGTTACATGGCTTTAGAAACTCCAAAAGACTCTTCTTGAAAAGGTTGTGGACATTCACACCAATATTGGAATATTCATAACACTCCCCCTTGAATGTCCATTATGAATGCGTCTCATTAAAAACTTTAACTAGGAAAAACCCGAGTGGGATAAAAATCTAGCCAAAGAAAAGAGTACAACATCCATTGATACACTTTGTCCAATCGCCTCATTAAAAACCTTTCTAGGAAAACCCGGTGGGACAAAACCTAGATAAGGGAAAAAGAGTACAGCGTGTATCGAATCCCTCTTTTGACAACATCAGTATTACTCCCCCTGATGACTACATTACTTCCAATGTCTTTTGAGCATATCTTCTTTTTGGTCATCAAACATTCTATTGCGTACTGCAAGAACTAAATATTTCACAAAATCATAATAATACTAACATGATTTCTAGGCATTCTTATAAGATATATCTAGATGCATATCAACAGATATTCATTAAACGATTATATCATACATGCTCTAATAGTTTTAAGTCTTACAAAACTTCTTAAGTATTGTTCTCAAGAACTTTGAATTAGATGCTTCTGGCATCTTGAGTCCTTCAGGGACATGTGCCACTAGCACTCTTGGATCCTTTGAAGATTCTTATGCAATCTTCATAATTTAATAAGCCATATGCATATGCTATATAACAATATCTAATAGACGCATAATTTATCATTCATAAAAGCGATTTATCGTATCCACCACAAAATCATATTTTCCAATTTGGACTTTGGTCTTTAACTATCATAATATGATTATATTTGTGTCACTCTCAATTTTTCTTATCCTCTTGGCCAATAATCTTTATATAATATCCTCATTTGATCACGTGATATTATCATCAAAATTGTTGTCGACAACTTTATCTTTTCGGTTCTATTTTTCCAATTCGACATAACAATATCAATATTACTCAGGTACCTAAACCCCTCTTGAGGTTTTGCAATAAGTTATGTCTCGATACTCTTCTGGAGTATTTGCCTCCTTGATATAATCATCTTAATTATTGCTCCAATTTATCCATAACGTTTATATTTGGAACCGAATACTTACTCATGCTTCAGGCATGTTACTTATTAGAGCATTTTTAGTTGGAATATGAGATTTAATAAATCTCATTTAGGTCAATAATTTATCCGGCAAATATATCATGAATGCATAACCCGATGAACTTTCGGTTCATACTTTTTTATTCGAGGATATATACTTTGTTATAATGCATTTCATGTATTCTCTTGTCCACTACTCAATTTCTCCCCCTCATGTTGAGAAAATAATGTCAAATATCAATTGACTAATCATACAGTATAAGTTTCCTTAATCCATTTGTTTCCTTTAGAAACATTATTTTGTTTCATATAGAGACAAACAAGAAGAAGAAGGTCCTTATACAACATTTATCTCAACTTTCTTTCTGTATCCATCTATGTGCATTGTGGTGGATTAATAATTATTGCACATACAAACTGTAAGTGGAGCTATATACCTAATAGGGGGTGAATTGGGTATTTTAAAACTTTTCAGAGATAGCTCTGTTTTGAAGCAATGAAAACAGAGATAGACAGAGTGAGGGAAGAAGAAGCTGAACACAAGGATTTATGCGGTTCGGTCCAACTCTTTGACCTACGTCCAGTCCCGAAACACTCTGGGATTTTCCACTATCACTCAATTACAATTACACACTCTGTACTCAGGATGATCCTCTCCCTAGGACTCACTCCCCCTTACAAGTTGTAATTGTAAACAATCAGATACACACTCTGTACTCAAGAGTTATCCTCTCCCTAGGACTAACTCCCCCTTACAAGTTGTACTCGATTACAATCGATACCCACTACGTAAACGAAGAATGCTCCTCAACCTAGGACACACTCCCCTTTACAAGTTGTACTCTGATTTTCCCAATCTCCAAGTCACCTGACTTGAGATTGTTACAATGAATGATATACAAGGAAACAAACTCTCTCTAAGAGTAGATATGATAAGCATCGAAGCTCAATGTATCACAAGATACTACATAGATAAAAACTGAAGAAATAAATATGAGACTTGAATGATTTTCGTCTTCAGCAGGTGTATCTACTTGAGAAGAAGTTAATGCACTCTATTTATAGGTAGAGAACATTAAATGACCGTTGCTTGATGAATCCAACCGTTGTAGGTGATTAGCTTAAGGTGCGGGTCATCTTCTCTCTTTAAACTCCAACTAATCCAGGTGCTAATATGATCGATGTGGAACTCGAGGATTTGCCCGTTGGAGAAGAGTTTACTTGATGAAGAAAGCATTCTTGACCGTTGAGAATGCGTGCTCGGTGGATTATCCAAAAGAAGGTTGATTTGCGAAGTGCATTAAATGCACTTGTACACTTTTGCTTTTTGCCTTGATCTTCATTAATCTTCATTTGTGCTAACTGAAATTCACTCAATAAACTTGTTAAACATATCGGGGAACATAAGTGAATGATTCATGAAAGCAATAGGATCAAACAAGAGTGATTTGCAAATTCGTGTAATTCAAAAATCAGTTTTTTACCGTTGTAAACTGCAGTATGTTCATGCTTACTGCAGTATAGCATACTTTCACTTACATACTGCAGTAAAGGTGGAAGTATTGACTTAGCTTGAAAATCTTGGTTGCTTTCTGGAAGTCCAATACTTGAGTATGGATCTTGCTTACTGGAGTATAGCATACTTTCACTTACATACTCCAGTAAAGGTGGAAGTATTGACTTAGCTTGAAAATCTTGGTTGCTTTCTGGAAGTCCAATACTGCGGTATGCAAACCTATACTGCAGTATTGACTTAGCTTGAAAGATTTGGTTGCTCTCGGAAGTCCAATACTGCGGTATGCAAACCTATACTGCAGTATTGACTTAACTTGAAAGACTTGGTTTCTCTCACGGAAGTCCAATACTTGAGTAAGCAAACCTATACTGCAGTTTGCACTTAAGTTGAAATTATCTGTCAACTTTCGAGGGCCATATCTCCCTGGTATGAAATCCATTTTGGTCTATTCAACTCTTGATGGAAAGCTCTTTGAGTCTATTTTCATATGCCAGTAATTTTAGCTCAATCGGATTTTTAGTTTGTGAGTTACACTCAAAATACCGAAGGTGGGTCTGGACTGTGACGTTGATTCTTCTGGAAACTTGTAAAAATCATAGCTCCTTGATCTTGATACCTTTGGACTTGATTTATATATCAAAATGACGCTTTGGATGTCTAGTTTCAAATGCCACTGGTTTCACGTCAATCCGATTCCTGGTTTGAGAGATATCATCGAATCACCAGAGGTCGCCCGTGCTGAACGTGAGACAGTGTGGAGCTGAAGTGCTGATAACAGTTGCATACTCGAGTTTTGAGTCCCAAACTCGAGTTTTGTGTTCCAAACTCGAGTTTTCACTTGTCCAGAGATGCCAGAGGTGCTGAAGACACTACAAACTCGAGTTTTGAGTTGTATACTCAAGTTTTGAGTCCCAAACTCGAGTTTTGTGTTCCAAACTCGAGTTTTCACTTGTCCGAGACGCGCGAGAGGTGCTGAAGACACTACAAACTCGAGTTTTGAGTTGTATACTCGAGTTTTGAGTCTCAAACTCGAGTTTTGTGTTCCAAACTCGAGTTTTCTCATCCTGAAGTTGATGTTTGCTGACTTTAACTTCAAATTGACCCATTCCAACTTCCATATGACCTTGGAGACTTCTAGCATCAATCTTAGAACTTGAATAACGATATCTTCACTTCATTCAACAAGTTCTTCTTTCTTTCTTCTTCTCTTGATCATTCTCCATAACTCTAACTCTTTCTTTCCTCTCTTCTCTTGATCATTCTTTATAATTCATCTTGGATTAATCTACATTAAGTACAGTAGTTAGTCAATGTAGGAGATAACTATATTACTCAATCTTTTTGCTTTCAATAATGACATCCATATAAGACATCATCAAAACTAATCATAACCAACACAAACTTTATAAGATGGAATTTTTCTGGCTCCTGACCTAAAGCCAATTATATCGGGAGAATTTTGTTCGCTTATAAGTGCTGCAATATGTAAGATCAAACATACCAACATAAAAATTTTGTTCTCATAAGAATTGATCTAACTATTTATGGAGGCTTTACATGATCAATGATATTCTCATAGACAATTTGTTTTGAGAACAAGCAGCACATAATTCATAAATAATATGTTGGTTATTCTTGAAGAATCTTTGGTTCTTCGATGGATGTCAAAATGTAATCTTATTTGTATCATATGACTTGGATGATCAAACAAGTCATGCCAACAATAAATTTCTTTGGATTAGTAAATTTGGTTTATTGTGACATATGTCTCAATCAATCATAAACTTTTGATCATAATCTAACATCCATTTTGGGAGATATATTAGGCTTTAGGTGAGAAGTATATAACTTTTCAAAAATTAGCTCATACTTGTATTTGAACTCACACTTGTTTTCTAACAATCTCCCCCTCAAGTGTGAGTCATATAAACATACTTTCTATATATATGCATTTCAAAATCACTTTAAAACCCTTCAAAACTCGAAATAAAAATCTATGTTGATTCGTCGGGAACAAACATATAAGATTACATCACTAGATAAACTCATTACTCTTTAATAATATACTTCAATTTACTTATATATGCAAAACATACACGGTCCACCACATATGAAGATATTCGTGATCAAAATAACTCAGAACCTTACAGATTTAGAATCACACATATGAAAATTCTCCAGTAGAAAATTGTCATGGCAACAGATTTATAAGATGGGATCACAATAAATGTAAATAATAATAAATTTTTTTTAATAAGAATAGAAACTAAACACCGTATTACCTTTTGGGCTTATTTGTTATTTGTCTTGGCTTCAAAATAAATCTAGAGATATTTCTCTACAGCTCTTTGCCTCTCTTATAACATTGGGCAAAATATGCTAATTAGTCCCCAAGACTATTAGCCTTTAAACTTATTACGACATAAATCTCTACGTAAGTTATTGTTTTTACGGACAATATTTTTCCAAGGCTATCAAAATCTTTTTATACTATATTTGAAACATAAGTCTTCGGGGCTTTGACATTAATAACAAACAAATATCACTTTCTTGTCCACCATTCATCTTTAGATGTGCACAAGCTCCCATACCTCTTTCGTAGGTATAGAAGACTAAAGACCAAATATCTCATAAAGTTCAAATGAAAATTCTTAAAAAGTTGATGTGCATAGTAAAATAGTATATAAATAGTAATAATAATATAATATAATATAATATATTATCACATTGCTTCAGGCCAAATTATCGGCTTTACTTCAATTTGTCTTATGGCTTCAGGCCAAATTATCACATTGCTTCGGGCGAATTTGTGTTTCCTCAAAGGGCTAAGCCAATTTGTGTCTTCTCATGGCAGGCCAATTAGTTTCATAAGAAATTAAATCAATATGGCTTCCACCATTTATCTTCGAGATAAATAAAAATTATATATATATATATATATATATATATAACATCTGGTCATATAATAATGAATCAAAGAATATGAAAATAAAAACAATAAAAATTAAAGATATTAAAATTAAAACTTTATGGCTTCTAGCCATTTAGTTCTCAAAATGAGAATTTAAATTTATATGGCTTCTGGCCACAAAATAAGAAATTAAAGTGATATGACATCTGGTCATATAATTTGAGAATAAGAAAATAGAAGTGTATGGCTTGGCCATAATAATATCAAAATAAGAGTGAAAGAAATATGACTTATGGTCATATAATATCAAAATAATAAATCAAAATGTAAGATATACAAACAATAATAATAAATCAAAGTAGGAATAAAAAGACTATGGCTTCGGCAATATAATAGGAAATCGGAATAACATGACTTGGTCATATAATTTAGAATATGAAATCGAGGTGTATGGCTTCGGCTATAATATCAATAACATAAAGAGTTTGTATAAAATAACATAATATTAAAAGTTAGCCATAATAACATAACAATAAAAGTAAAATGTTATGTTAGCGACAATAAAAATAAAATGCTTAATTTAAATGTTATGTTAGTAACATAAAAGTAAAAGCTTAATTTAAATGTTATGTTAGTAACAATAATATAAATGTTATGTTAGTAACATAAAAGTAAAATGCTTAATTATAACAGTAAAATGTTATGATAAAGTTATTAATAATAATAAAATCTCAAATTAAATTAAAACAATAAAAAAGAAAGATTAAATCTAGACTTCCATGTAGGAGGTAGAACCTTCCATGTAGGAGTCAAATTACCACAATAAAAAGCGAAAAATTAAATCTAGACTACCATGTAGGAGGTACAACCTTCCATGTAGGAGTCAAATTACCACAATAATAATAAAATTTCAAATTAAAACAATAATAAAATGTTAGCAAGAAAAATAAATGTTAAAGTTAGCAATAATATAAGCAACAATATATAATATATTGTGCAATCATTAAACAATACTCTACATAAATAAAAATGAATAGTGATGTATAGTAAAAATAGTAAATGATCTCAAATCTTAACCATGGAACCCGATGTATAAAAACAATCGGTAAAATAATATTTTTAATTCCATATAGTGGTTTAGATTATCCCAGATATATAAATAAACATATAATAAAATCATTAAAGAAAATAGATGAAATCGTTAAAGAAATTATACCTTCGTTATAGTAATCGTGCGATAACGTGTTATGAAACTAAGTAAAATAACAAGAGAGATTAAGATGAGGGAGATGAAGAAATGCAAGAGAGAAATGGAGAGCAAGGAGGGAGTGATTCTTCTTTTCTATATTCTCTTCCAACCTTTGATACATGCCTACTATATATAGGCAATGAATCCATTACAAGAGTTACAAAAGAATAAATCTACATAATGGTATATTATGAGGTTTTGTAAGTTATTTACATTAGTAATAAAAAACTCTCATGCCATTCATGTCATAGGTTACATGACTTTAGAAACTCCAAAAGACTCTTCTTGAAAAGGTTGTGGACATTCACACCAATATTGGAATATTCATAACAATTTTAAAGTATTTTTATTTTTTCTTCAAACTTATTAGCTTTATTAATAAACTAATATATAATCTAAGAATATTTAACATATTAAATGATTAAGTAACTTATTTAGCTTCCTTAATCTCTCCAAATAAAGTCAACTAGCTCTTATAATTAGGACCGAAGGTAGTATTGAAGACCCATACCATCGGGAGGTAGAGAAGGACGCATACCACGCATTTGGACGAGAGAGATCATATTGGACGCGAGAAATATACCACGCACAAGAGACGCAAGTGACGCCTTGTAGAAACAATTCAAGAAGGAGGACGCACGACACGCACACAAAAAATTGACTTGAGAGGAGAAGAGGGATGGATCTGAACTGCAAGGAGCACTGAGGGATTCTTCTTTAAGAGTCTTGATTTCTCCTTTCTTTTCCTTTCTTGTTTGAATCTGAATATTATTTTGCTTTCATGGATTTGGTTTTAGCCGTGTGTGGTTAAGTTTTCTTTTTAACCTAGAGAACCTATGAACTTGTTTTGATTAATTTTATTCGGTTTATTTATTCTTACTTTTATTGTTATTGCTTATTAATTGGCCACTAGTAAGTGTTTTGGGGATTTAGGGTTGAACTTGGAAGAGGGAATCCTAAATTGACCTTAGGATTAAATAATGTGTAATTAGATTTTAATCTAATTTGCGTCCACTACACAAAAAAAAAACTGTTTTTTGCAGCGGAAAAATTCCCTCGCAAAAAAGCTATTTTCCGTCGCAAAATTGATTTACGGCGGAAAAAGTTGTGTCACAAAAAATGCCCTTGCAAACCAATTTTCCATCGTAAAAATGCTTTTTTCCCTCGCAAAATTCAAGATTTTGCGACGGAAAATCCTTTCCCTCGCAAAAATGTAAAAATTTTGCGAGGATTTTCCTCGCAAAATTTGAAATTTTTGCGAGGAAGAATGTTCCCTCGAGGGAAACCTCTTCCCTCGCAAAATTTTGGATTTTGCGAGGGAAGCCTTTTCCCTCGCAAATTCTGAAATTTGTAAGGAAAACCTTTTCCCTCGCAAATGCCAATTAATTTTAAAAAAATCATAAAAAATAAAATAATCACATAAAAATATTAAAAATTAGAAAATAAAAAGACTTGTGTATCATAAAAATAAATTGTAACAATCATAAGAGTTTACAAAGCAAAAAAAAAAATATTACAAATTATAATGTTTCGACCAAAATGAACAAAAAAAAAAGTCTAAACTACAGCAGTTTTGTCATGATCACCACCGATATCGTCATCATCACCAGGAGGCAAATCCGTACCCTTGTCCTTCAATATGGACTGGAGAAGTGCCCGCATCTCAATAATAATCTCTCCTTGCTCTTTCACCTTATCTCCTAACGCCTTTGCCCTCTTATTGCTATATGCTTTTTTCTTCTTTTTCAACCTCTTTAGATTCAGTAAACTGAATATTTGTCTTGGGCCAGAAAGAGCTTGCCTAAAGTTTTGCATAGCTTGTGACTCTGATAGAGTGTAAATGCTTGGCAACACTTCTTTTTCAGTGAAAGGCTATACAAAACTCACAAAATGCAAAAGAAAACAAAGCAACGTGATTAAGTGCTTTGTTTATCAGACTCTATCAACTTCCTGAATCCTCAAAGATAAGTAAACAACACAAATTGCACATGAAGATTATGAGCCAGTCATGGTTAAAATTATTATTTTCATGACGAACTCCTGTTGGCACTTAAATCACAACAACATAGCCCTTTCATAAGTGATTTGTGTATTATTGCACAATTAATTGTATGATGATTTTAAGAGAGATTTAGAATAGGTACCACGCTTGATAGCCGATTTGCTCTCGTGCTTGTATTAGAAAAGCTATTATGTGTTGAAGATTCTCCTGCGACAACATTCACACGGCTAACTTTATGCTCATCTTTTCCTTGAATCTCACGTCCATTCTCTTTTGATGAGACAGAATCCTCAAATTGGCCGCTCGTACCGGTACATCGGAGACTCATAAACATAGCTCGAGAACCAGTTTTTGATATCAGGAGGCTCTAAATAACCAAAGAGGGAAAAAAAAAAAACATTTAACAATTGGAATTGGGTTATTTCAGATCCTCTGCTTGGCTATTAGGAAAAGCTAATGGAAAACTACTGACCTGAAAGGAGTACTGAGTGGGAGCTGAAAGTATCCAGATCCTTTGGCTTGGGGGGATGAAAATTCCATCGATTTTTAGATTAATTGAAGCACGGAAAGACATTCTTCTTCCAATTCAGAAAAAGGACAAGAAAACCTATCTTGGCCAAAGACTGGTCTTCGTTGTGCTTATCACCTCCATAACAAGTTCTTAATAGCTTCTCTTCAGTATACCTAATGAGTGAACACAAACAATTTCTTATTGCCAAATTAACATGACAAAATTTTATTGGAACGAATGCTCCTTTTCATGAGGATTAAAGGCAGAACTCCCCACCATGGTTCAATTGCAAAGTCTACAGGTTCTAGAGGTAAGGAATCTCTTGCAATTGACTTGTTCAGTTTCCACATGATTTTCTGAATATTCCAAAAGAGAACATGTTGAGTGAAAAACCACGATAATAAATTTTGCGTTAAAAAAAGCTCATATCTAATTAACGAAGTTTGAACATAATGGAATTACCATAACCCATTAAGGTTAATATGCAAGATCAAATCAAAACATATAAAATAACTATGTTTTCTTTGATGGCACAAAAGCAAAAAAAGAGCAAATCATACAGTTGGAGACATGAAAAAGATCACCTTCTCTTTCAATGCTGTTTTTTGACATATTGTTTTAGTTATAATGACATAGAACTTTGATAATGCAGGAATTTATACATATTGCATAAGAATGACACCTAATACCCCTTTTCTACAAACACATCAATGCGGGAAGTGTCCAAAGAAGAAGATAAGACATTAAAAACCTTCAGTTTGGCATAGACTTATATGAATTGTTTGTTCCACTAATGAATTTGAGAAAGTAATATCGGTAGGATGATTGTTACAATTATTTAGACGGACATCGACATACAAACCAAAGAATGCATGCAATGATTGTTAGAGACAGTTAGACACACACTTGACATGCAAATGCAAGCAAAGATACAAACCAACTATTAGTATCAATGCCATATTTGTGAATAATATACATATAGAAAAAAAACATATGCGTACCTTAGATCGACACTTGTTCATTATGTTCATAAATTCATTCCTCCCAATTCTGTAAGTCTTAAGGCATCTGCGGCACTAAAATTCGGGATCTTTGTCATATGGTTTTTCTACAAATAATAGAAACATGAACGATAGTTATAGTGTCCAGCTTACATGCAAACTAACCATCAATATTTGATAAGGTATTAACAGCATAGAAATTTCCAAATGGAGATTCACAAACAGTTTACACAACAAATGCACATCTAGTTGAGATATTTGACACAAACACCATTCCTTGGATAATCCAGAAACTGTCAAGAACAATAAGAAACTAACGAGTAAAAAAATACCAAATTTATAACATGGAGAAAGCCTCAATTTTGAGTTGCAGCAAAATTTAAGCAGAATCTTTAAGCAAATTAAACCATTTGAGAATTTTGACAATCAAGGAACAAGTTACCATTTCTCATTACTTCAAAAATCATATCACAATAGTATTGGAAAGGTGATACCCTCATTACAGCGGACATACTCGCCAAATGATAAGGAAATATCTGCAAGGGAAAATAAAACATATTAAATGCGAGATGTCCAAAAACAAGAGAAAAAGAAGATGAAGGGGCCAGGAAATCTTTGTACTATATGCGTGGGTTAATTTCAAAAGGCATGGAAATATATTTAATTTTTTATACAAATGAAGGGTAATAAGATTGAGCTAAATAAACAAAACCGATGATAAAAATTAAAATAAAACTAAGCCCTACTTTTGTGAACTACAATATTACTACTTCTAATTAATAATACATAAAACTAGGAATATCGGCATCATGATCAGCAAAAACAGAGGCTAGATGTCTGATGAGGGCCTTTTTGTCATTAGCCTTGGGGTTCACAATCAAAAATAACTAAGAATTGCGTATAGGCAAACCGATGATCGTTCTCTCTTCTCGAGGAGCCTTTTATTGAGTCCTAAGTAATCTAAATGCTATGTAAATGCAATTAAAACAAGGGGAAAAATAGGTTTTGTATTTTCAAATTAATAAACTAACAAATATGCAATTTAATTAAATCGTAACTATTGTTTTTGGTTTTTTTTTTTTTTAATAAAATGGAATGGAGTATGAAATGTATGAATGATTACTCTTGGAAATGAAATAGCGACTATCATTGTTCAATTAGATGTAGGAGTAATTTTCATTAAGTCTTGATGAAAAACCCCAAGATAACACTTGAGTCTAATATTCCCAATTAATAGTAGTTCCTACAAACGTAGCTAACTACTACCTCTTGAGATATTGTTTGAAGCCACTTAATGTGCAATTAAAATTGGGATGATGCAAATCGGGTCTTCTAAAATTAAGTACTAAACAGTCCCTCAAAGGCACAAATCAACTATACTAACTAGATAATAACAAGCTAATTAATATAATCTCATTGGTCACAATAAAAGAAATATATCAATATAAACACCAAATCACAAAATCCAATTCAATTACATGTGTTCAACCCACAGAGAAATCCAAACGGCAACTCAGTCTCAAGCATTACAAAACAATAATCCTAAAACTAGGAAATTAAAATGTAAATAGAGAAAATGAATTGAACATGAACTCCCCCTTGAAGCTTTGGAACTCAAGCCAATATCCACAACCAAGAAACAAAAATGTCTCAGCCACTCATTGCAATCGGACAAACCCAAATAATGATGGTGTGGTGAGATTAGGAGTAGAGGAAAGTGAATCCAAGATGAGGAAGGGGTGAGAGGGATGGTGGAGTGAGAGAGAGAGAGGTAGGATGGTCGCTGGTGGTGGCTGAGGAAAAACTGACGGTGGTGAGGATGGTGATTGAGGGAAAAGGGTGGAGGTGTGTCGTGTGTGCTCAAGAGCCCCTGGATATCAGCTCGCGTCTCTGTGGTGGTGGAAAAACCTCTCTGTTCTGGTGGTGGATGCTGACGGAGAGGTACGGTGGTGGTGGATTGATGCTTGTGTTAGGATCCGTACACGAAGTGGATTAAAAACTTTACCAATCCGTGCAAGGATTACTCAATAGCGTTTAGATTAAGGCTAAGGGAATCCGAAAATTACCTACACGCCGAAACCGTACGAGTCTCCTTCGATTTGAACGGTGGGCTACCTTCTCGATCAACGAAGTTGACTCTTAGAATCGGCTTCCTCTACCGGTATCCACACGAATAATCCCGAACCCAATTGCGCGGCTTTGCTAGTGCCTTTAGAATTTTGCGTCTCTCTCAATTTTTACTCTAGGGTTTCTCGCGGCTTTCTGTAATACGCTCGACAAAAATCCCATAGTTTTTCTAAACCCGTTCAGCGTATTATATAAAATTAATCCTCATTAATTTTGAAACTCGAATTTTAAATCTAGATTAAAATATATTAATTAAATCTATTTAATAGATCTAATCTAATACATTTATTTAATCCGAATTAAAAGCCAGATCTGAAATTTGAAATTTGAATCTTGATTAAAAATACATTAATTAAATCTATCTAATAGATCTAATATAATATATTTATTTAATCCGAATCAAAAAGCCTTCGATTTAATTTATCTCTATAAATTAAATCCGAGAATTGATATCTATCTATTTAATTAAATGTGAGATACTATAACTCAATTTAAATTAAATAGATATACGATATCTTTATTCGAAAATTAAATGAGATACAATATCTCTATTTGTTTTAGATATTTAATTTATTAAACAAATTAAATACAAAACAAATGTTATATATATTAATATTATAATCTCTATTAATAATATTAATATATATTAATTTCGAATTTAATATATATATATATATATATATGTATGTATGTATGTATGTATTCACTCCAGATTAATTTAGTATTCATTAAATCTCAAATTAATCTAAGATTCAATGAATCTGAATACTTTTGCTCGTGTTGGGTTATTCTTGTGTGCGACCCTGCAGGCCCATATGAGATTGGCGGTGGGCCAATACGTATCCCGGCCCACAAGTCGCAAGCGGCTTCTAGCAAGACATTGCGACTACCCAATTCACATGGGGATCGATGACACGATACAACCTATCATACAACCATGTCACGTCCCTTTTGTCACACGATAATTTGGTCAAGAATGAGGCATGGATAATGTCAACTTCCTTTTCTTGACCATTACTTTCTCGATTCTCGAGTAGTCTAATAAGTGAAATGGAAACTCCTTTCCATCACAGTATGGCCATACATTTCTTAGACTCACTCATCGAGGGGCCAAGTATTATCTCTCTACAAATGTGAGGGACAAATTTCATCTTGACCATTCACATTCCTCCGCATGAAAACCACTGATCCTGATCCAAGCCTTTATAATCACCCGGTCAAAGGTGACTTTTGACTAGGTCAAAGACTAGTGACTCATCATGTAGGAATTCATGATGATCTTAGGTCATAGGGTGTCGTGACACGGTTATACATGATATAAGCTCATGACTAGATCCATGCACAGGGGCGGAGCCACGTTGAGGCAAGTGGGGGCAAGTGCACCCATAAAAATTATGATAATATATATATTTTGAACGGATCTCGATATCATTGGTGTGGTTGGTTGGTTTGGTTATACCTCTTGCACATTATAATAGAGGTCCACGGTTCGATGCTCTCCTCCTCCCTTCTTTTTTTTTTTTCCATTTAATTTTCGTCGTTCTCTCCCCTTTTTCCCCCTAATCCCGTCACCTTCCCCCGTCCTTCTTCCCCGTCTCATCATTCTCTCCCCTTTTTGCCCTAATCCCGTCGCCTTCCTGTCATTCTTCTTCCCCATGGCCCTCATTTTCATTGTCCTCTCCCCTTTTTTCCCCTATAGTTCTCACTGGACCGATTGTTCTCTCTCGACCGAGACTGTGCACGGGCGTCAGGCAACTCGTCTTCCTCTCTTTCTCCATGAATCGCGTCAAGCCACCATCCCAATTCGCCGTTGCTTGTCGTCGATTGCGCCTTGGGTCGTGTTTCTCCTGCTTGTCGCCGATTGCGCCTTGGGTCGTGTTAACCTCCGTCGTCGGCGTCTTTTAGCTCCTCCGAGGTAATTTTGATTGTCTTAGGCGTTAGAGCCAACATTCGATTCAATTTTGATTTCATTTTTCAATTAGGGTTTATCTTCTATTTGAATAAGGATTATCTTATCTTTATCTTCAAGAATTTGAGTAGTTTGTGAAGATAAGGAAAAAAACTAAGAAACTACAATGGCTTCGGTTTCTTGGTGACATACTTTGGTTATGAGTCATAAGCATATCATTTTCTTGATTTGTGTGATTTGCGTAGAGCCCATTTCCTTGATTCATAACATACTTGGTCGTTGGTTTGATAATTTGAGTTCGTGACATGGGCAATAATTGCTATCTTTGGTTATAAATAGTGTGGTTAATGGTTATCGCCATGGATGATTCTATGATGCGAATTTTTGTGTGGTTGATCAAGAGAATTTATTATGAAACCAGTCCCCGCTAGGCGAGTATTGTTTACGTAGTTAGGTGAGTTGCATTTTATGAAGGTTTTCAATGTATCCTTAGAACAATGTCAGTGTCTCGATCATTTTGGGAATTAGACATCCATAAAGCTCACATGGTTTGGAGTATTGTTGAAACGGGTTTGGAGGACGCAAACCAAATTTGCTACAAGGACCCGGTAATAGAGGCGCGAGTGGAGTGCATATATTGACCGTTCTCCTGGAGAAGCCTCTTATTTAGTGGTATTTTCTATTCTCATCTAGTCACTATTACTTGCTATGCTACTGGTTACATTGTTGCAACATAAATTAGTGTTTCAGCTTTGTTCTGTTTAAATTGATTTCCTTGGAAATACTTTTCAATTGAACCTCATTTCTGGTCCTAAACTTTACGAATAAGTGGATTGTCTTTTATCCTCCTTAAATAAAAAAAAAATCGGGGGCGCTGCCCCCGAACCCCCGAATCCTACCACTAATTATGCACCCATAAACTTTGAATCCTGGCTCCGCCCCTGTCCATGCAGCTTTCTCATAGTGGGTCGGTCCAGCACCTTGTACTCTTATAAGTGCCCATGACTTTGATTCGTATCTCCATACCTCATCAAAGTCATACTGGTCTTATCTCATCTTCGCTCCCGCGTAGATGACCGACCAGGGACATTTAGGATAATCTATAAGATATATCTAGGGATGCAGTTATCACTATAAACATGTGAATGAAGTGATAACTTAATGGAGAACAATGACTTGCCCCTAGGGCATAATTGCCAACAGCTCGCTGGTGGACTGGGCGATGGAAGATGGTGCCGCCGGCGAGAGGGTTGAAGGAAGATGGAGGTCAGTGAGACCGAGAGTCTGTGGTGGACTGTGTAGGCGTTGATTCCAGCTTGAAAAAGCGTGAGCTCGCGGCGTTGTTTCGATTTAATCTCCATTCCCTCGGTACAAGGCGTCTCGGATCCTCCAGCTGCTCATTCAATGTGTCGGGTTTTTAGGTTCAAAGGTCTACTGTGTGTTTTTTTTCTCTCAGCTGGTGTCGGGTCGCTGGTTGCTTTGTTGGGTCCTATACCAATTGAATGAATAAGCTCAGCTGCCCTTATTAAATCAAAACGCAGTGTTTAAATGACAGGGACCTAAGTGCACATATTAAAACTTCTGGAGAGGGACTAAACTGAAAACTTTTAAAACTTGAGTTTAAACTTTCATTTTCAAATTTTATTTAATCTTTTCAAGCATTTACAATCAAAATAATTAATCTAACATCAAACATTCTCAGAAAAATCGATGATTAAGAGTAATTACATTTTTTTTTGACAATTTTGCCCTTTTTAGCCCTAATTTAATATATTTACTCTTAACCTCAATTTATCACAAGAAATATAGTTAAAGCTCAATAACTACGACAAAATGCATTAAAAATCCCAATTTGATTATTAAAAATCATATAAAATTATGGTTCGATCAATGTCTCTACTAAAACAAGCCCAATAAAGCATATAGAGAAGGCAAAGTAACAATGCAAAGTTCATTTGATATATATAAATATATGACTTCAATAGGATGGTGAATTGGAATTTCGAGTTAAGAACATCGCGATTCTTTTGCAAGTAACGCAACATTTCTTCATAATATTCACTTTCATAACAAACTTTGCGAGCAAAACAACTATTCCATTGCAGCCTCTTCTTTATGCAATAATCGGCAATCTGCGTAATAATTCCTGACCCAAAAAAACGGAGGAGAGGCATGAGAACCGAAGTTTTACATTATCTCACAAAATTCATTGATGCTTTGGTATAGATATCAAGATTGATGTTGAATGCAGTACATCTTTTTGGAGTCTCATTCTTTTGCAATTAATTTACTTCTACAGAGACCCAAAATTTATCATTCTTGACAAAGCGAAGTGAAAAAGACATAAGAAGATAGATACAGAGGTCTATCAGTTTTTCCTATAAGTGAAATTGACAGTTGAAAATGGATTTCAAACAAGCTAAAATAAATTGTACGATGGAGAGAATATGATAATGAACGGAATGACAATTAAATGGTTTATTTTAACTAGAAAAGGAGATTAGATTTTAAAAAAAATAATGGAACCTGAAGGTCCATGCGCGTTCTCATCGCATAATAAATCACACTTTGAGTGTGTCAATTACTGTTGATTCAAGATTTTGAATCAAGAAGTATAAAGCTTTCCTCCCAAACAAGAGGGTGTAGAAACAATTCTCATGCTCAACGTAGAATAACTAAAAACAAACGATTATTAGTCGGTATTTCAAAACTCATTGGCTCATTCCAACTTGCGATTTCACCCCACTTGAAAATCCCCAAATCCAAATAAAATTGGCGAAAATAAAAACCTTGCGAAATGAAGAAATTAAAGGCAAGATAGAAACAGAAAAACAACAGAAATTGGGGGGAAAACAAGACTGAACTTGTATATTTTTATCCTAAGGAAAACTCGTAGAGAAGGAGGAGGAGCATTTTGTTCATATCAACAGGAAATGGCTCAGCTGATGGAGAAGAAGAAACAGAGGGCAACATTGAGAGGCAGGGTGGGCGACGTTGAGAGGCACGATGGGTGACGCCGAAACGAGGCCGTGAGCGACTCCAAGAAGAGAAAGAGACCGAGGATTTCGACCGAATGAGTGATTACAGAATTTAAAGGGGACGCCAAGGATTTAGGGTTTTATTTTTTGCGGCGGAAAACCGTTTCCCTCGTAAAATTAAGTAACTTTGTGAGGGAAACATGACTCCTCGCAAAAATCACCCCCATTTGCGGGGAACTTCTTTCCCTCACAAAATGGGTGCTTTTTGCGAGGGAATTTTTTTCCCTTGTAAAATGGGTGATTTTTGCGAGGGAAACTTAGATCCCTCGCAAAAATCACCCATTTTGCGAAGGAAACCTAGTTCCTCGCAAATTTAGCAAAATTTGTGATTGAATTTTTTTCCCTCACAAATTCCGTCACAAATATTGCATTTTCTAGTAGTGGTCTAAGATAGGCATATACTTAGAAGCTCCGCATAATCAAATTAGAGTGAGTTCGATGTAAAACGCATCCTAGTTAGTTGTATGAGGCATTACATAATTAATTAAGATAGGTTTATAAATAGACCGAAAGGCATTTATAGACATTAATACTCTAGATTAGCTGAGTAAATTAAGTCAAAATTTATTTAGTGGGAATTAATTCTAAGAAACCAACAAGAAATTAGCGACTCTAGGTTGTACTTCTCGAATTAGAATTCACTCTTTTGCTACTATTAGTTTCTTATTAATTTTCTTTATTATTGAAAATAATTCTAACTCGCTCAACTTAAACGAAATAAGGAATTTAATATTTAATCACTAGTTTGACCGAGTCTCGTGGGATGACCTTGATTTGCCACTTATTATTTTCATGACCGTATACTTGCGGTGCTTAGTTAAATTTTGGTAGCATCACAAACTCAAGTGATAACGGTGTAAACTTAAATGATAACTGTGTAATTAAATGCTAACACTTTAATTTAAAATATGGGTAAACCAAAAAAAAATATAAAATTTGTATAATTAAATATTATTAGTCATCACTTGAGTTTGTTTTGATCGAGTTTTTCGTTAGCAACATTAACGGTGTTAGAATTTTAAAACCAAAAGTATACTTTATAAAGTTAAATGACAAAAAATATGTCTTATGTAAAAATTAAAGGACTAAAAATATACTTTAGCCTTTAAAAAAATACCAAAGTCATCATTTTTAATTCTCTATTTCCCTTTTCTTCTTGATTATTATAGAGAAAACATCAACAAAGATAAATTAGAAAAAATAATTAATTGATAAATATAAAAAATATATTTTATATTTAATACTAAAATCAACTCCCTGAATATATTTTATATTAAAGATGAGAAGAGTTATTTATTAATTTTAAAGAAGACTACAACTTCAACAACCAATTTATATACAGTTATCGAATTACGGTCAAAACTGGACGGTGGCGCAGTTACATGGGAAGAAAATGATGCGTTAAAATAACGGGAAAAAAAAATATATATCAAAAGGTCTCAAATAAAAACTTGTTTATGAATAAGTCAAAAGACAAAATTGCCCCTTAATTAACATAAGAAGTATATGCAAAATATGAATAACTATTGTACCATGACAAATTGACAATTATGCATACCAATAAAAATCATGAAATAATTGAAAGAAAATCCGAGCCAATTTGTCCGTTTGTGTAAGCAAGACAATATTACTTTTATTTCTTTCCATTACTTTCAAATTTCACAAGTGCCAAAATCAATTTTAAGACCAAGTGAAAATCGTTTTTTACATTAGTTTTAGACGAGGTCTCAATATAGCTGGTTTAAAAGTCTCTGTTTTTTTGGTGGTTGAGAAACCGGTCTTAAAATCACTTCTTAAACCAGTTACTCAAATATTATGTCTAAAAAGTTAGACTCTTTAGACTTGACTTGGCTTATATCACGTATAAAATGTCTTACTTTTTAGACCAGTTGCGAAAAAAATATCAAGTCTAAAAAGTTTGATGGCTTATATGATGATGTCTAAAATATCTTATTTTTGGACTGGTTGCGAAAAATATCAGGTCTAAAAACTCAAACTTTTTAGATGGTTTGCATAAAAGATCACGTGTAAAAATTCAGACTTCGGACCGGTTGCGTACAAGATCAGGTCTTAAAAATAGTTTTTAAGACTAGTTGTTTCGAAAACATGTCTAAATAATAGTTTTTAGACCTGATATTTTTAAAACCAATCCTAAAAGTTAAAATTTTTAGACTCCATTTGTGTATTTCATGTCTTAATTCTTTTTAGCCCCGATATTTATAATATGCGGTCTAATTTTTTTCATGTTTTTTCACATAACCACTCTATTTCTTCCTCTTATCCACCATCCAATCCAGCACCTAAAAGACAGTTTAAGCTACAAGCTCTAAACAACTCAATAAAGGTTACAAATTGAATTATTGAAAATAAATAAACAAATTTAATTATTGAAAAAGAATATAATGCCAACAATATTCCAATTCAAGGGCTAAATTCATGATGAAAAATATACAAATTGGAAATGAATACATACATGATGGAAAACACAAGACCTAAACTCACTGACGTTGTTAAATCTCATGGATGAATTCACAACAACATTTACGGATAAATTCAATATCTTCTTCAAGTAATTGATTAGTAAGGTTAAGCATTTGTAATATCAAAGGCAGACAAATCATTAACTTGCTAAATTAAAAAATTAATAGTACGAAATTATTGAAATATACATTTACCTCTTGAATGGATTCAATCATGTCTAAGGTGATAATATTAAATATGTGTCTCAACACATAAAAGCTACATGACATAATTAAAAAGAATTATGGTGGTTTCCACGAGTGGTGTGTGTGTGTGTGTTGAGTTATGGTGTGTGTGTGTGTGTTTTCCGGAAATTGAGTGGCAGTGAGAGTGAGGTGAGGGCGAGGAAAGAAGGAAGGGAAATGGAAAGAATAGTTTAGAAGATATATTAAGATACGTTATTTATTTTAGAAGATTATTTAGATAGTTAAATTAATTTCTTTTCAATAAACTTCTTTATAAAAGGTATTCTACACATTTTTTCTCTTTCTAATGAAAGTAATATAGTGTTGATGAGTGAAAATTTTGGGATTAGAATTATGATAAAGTTTTGAGTTTTGGTAATAGATGATTGTATATTTCAAGAGCATGATTAATAGGTTATTCTAATCGGTTTGAATTTATTAGTTGGTAGTTATGGGAATTTAAATTTATTTTCTATTTAAAAGAATTTAGAATCTATCTCATATAGTATATTTTTACCGATTAAATGCGGATTTAAGCATTTAGTTGGACTATTAGAGATATTATTAAAGATTTAATCAGTTAGTTTTGTTAAAATCTTGAAATATATGAAATTATGAATTGAAATTTGAGATTTTAAATTATAGTTAATATGATTCTAAGTATGTGGAGGTTTGGAGATTGTTTAATAAATTGGGTTATATTTATAAAAGTTAGTATTCGGTTAAAAATTGAGGAATAGATAAATTGTCATTTTTTTAAGGAAAACTAAGGTAAAATAATAGTTTAGTTAATTATTTAATTATGATATTAGTGATTATTGTTGATTCTATTAATATATAATTATATGTTTATTTTTAAAGGGGATTGATTTTCTCTTACGCTTAGTGTCGTGTCAAGAACTTGAGGTAACCACTTTCTACTCATTGTACTTGCTTATATGATGTTTTGTGAGTGATTTTTAATTTATGAAAGTTATGTTTTTGACAAAGTTGCTTAGTGGGATTTTTTTTGGAATGATTAGTGATATTATATGTTATGGAAAATGTACTTTTATGGTTTCTTGAGTTGAAATAATATTGTTATCTTAATGTATTACTATCATAAATCTTGTTTGGAATTTCATATATTCATGCCAAGACTATGATGATGTGGAGCAGTGATGGTTGTGGAGTGATGATGGAAGTTATTGTGTATTAAATACCACGTGGTATTGCCGCCACTGAGCTCACAGTTGATGGCCGGACATTGCCCTTGGTATCATCCTAATCCTTTGGCCGGGATTAGGGTCAGCCCTTGGGACAGTGACACCTTTTCATATTCGAAGGAAAGGGAACCCCTGGTCCGATATGAGTTATGTAGTCTTTGGCCGGGCTAAACCTTATCATCGAGAGCTTGGTGCAGTCTTGTCACAAAGACTAAGCCTATTATGTTACAGTCCATGGGTTCTGTCAGCGGGATGAGGGGTGATAAGGATTGTCAGGGTATCAATCTGTTGCTTGGCATGTTATATATGTGATTCATGATATGAAATTTGATATAGAAATTTTTACAGAAATTGTGCTATGATAATATGTAAATTTGATATTTAGTACTTGTTATTTAAATTGTTCCACTTGGCACCTCACGAGCATGTATTAGCATTTATAATGAGCTGGATTGATGGTTACAAATACTTTTCAGGTGAGAGTTCTCGTATGGGTCAATCAGGGAAGGCTTTGGAAGCTTAAGCTACTTTTGCTAACGGTAGTGCTTCTACCTTTTTGGTATATGTTGAATTATTGTATATTGCCATGTCGCGTGGCTCACTTGACATGTTCTAGTATATTTTGGATATTCTAACAAATTCTAAAGGAATATTTAGTTTTGAAATATGGGCTTAGTAAAATTCAAAGCTTAACGTGCAAAAACATTTTAATAAATAATAAATTGTCTTACAATTATAATGCAAGCATACAAATTATAACGGCTTAAATATATTGTTAAAATATTTAAACTTACAAGAAGATACTTACATAAAAAATAGAGTAAATATCCTATTTGGTCCTTGAAAAAAAACACGGACCCATTTTAGTCACTAAAACAACAAAAACCCCTTTTTAGTCCTTGAAAAGGGCGAATTTCCAAAAAGGACCCCATTTTGGTCCCTCGAAAATTCCTAAAAACCCATTTTTAGTCCATAAAAATGTCATATTTTAATCCCTAAGGACAAAAAAGGGGTCCGTGTTTTTTCCGGGGACCAAATAGGGTATTTACTCTAAAAAAATATTTAGATAATTGCTGTCATAAGCTCCTATTTAGGAGTTCTAAAGGACATTAAATCCTCCTTCTCAAGAAAAAAAGGTACCAATGACTTCACTATTACAAAAAAAAGGCTTTACGGCCGCCTCGTTAAGATCGAGTATTGAGGCTCCGGTCTTAAAAATATAACCGGTGGTAGTTTCATAAATATTAAGAACTTTTTGGAATTTGGATCTTATAAGCATAGGTCTATAAAGTATGACCGTGCGATTTTGTAAATATAAAGAACTTTTTAGATTAAATTATAAAGGATCTAGTCTAAAAAATATGGCCGGTAGTTTGATAAATATAAAGAAAACTTTTTAGACCCAATGTTACAAAGAACCGGTCTAATTTTTTTTTAAAAAAATATATCTATTACTTTTAAGACCGGATGCTATAAATAACCAGTCTAAAATGTTAAAATAAATAAATAAATAAAATGTTTATTTTTTTTAAGATCGGATGTTATAAAGAACCGGTCTAAAAGATTAACTTTTAAGATCTCATTTTAGTAACAATCAGTCTAAAAGATTTTCATTAAGCGCGGTGAACGAAAATTGAATTTTCATTATTCCTTTTCTATTTCCCTCCACTTCCCCTTGATTTCTCTACTCTCTTCTCATATCCACTTCCCACCTCCCCGCCATTCACGGTGGCCGCTGGAGCCTCAGATTTAGGAGATCTGTGGCTCAACAACAATCCAAGAATGATTCGCGTGGCAGAGTTCGTGTTTGTTTCGCTTCTGTTTGCATCTCTGCAAATGGCGCTTATCGAAGCTACTTCGGGGAACAGATTTCATGTGAGTTTTTTCTTCCCCGTTAACTTGCTTTTTGTTTGGTTTCTTTCGCTGTTCTTCCTCTTTGCTGTTTTGTTGTGATGATAGATTTAGATTTCTAGGATTAGTATAAAAATCGATAAAGAGAAAAATTAAATCGCATTGACGTCGCAAAACTTTTGGAAGATTTTATTCTTTTTGTCAGTTTGTGCTTCTTTATAATAGTCTTAAATCTACAAATTGTGAGCCCCGGGATATTGCAAATGTTGCGCTTTATCTAGCTTCTAATGATGCCAAGTATACTAGTGGCCATAATTTGGTTGTGGATGGAGGTTTTACATCTTGTAAGAGTTTTGTGTTACCTGCTTGAGAGCAAGTTCAGTAAAATAATCTGCAATGCTTATAACAAAGTACCTCAGAGGCACATGCTTGTATTCATGTTTGAATTTACTTGCAAATCGACCACGCACCTGATAATACAAGAACAGATGCTGCTCTTGACGCAATGTGTCCATATGGATTCGATGAAAGGCTTGCACCCAAAATTTTACAAGTAATAGTGAGTGAATCAGTACAGGTGTGAGGGCTGAAAAATAACCCTGTACCTTTCTTCTCATAAGCTCCTTCTCTTTGTCCCCCTACATTTTTTTTTTCTTCCACCCAAAATTTTCTCTATTCCTTCTTCTTCGTCTACCGCTTCTCAGAGTACTCTCTGAGGCAGCTGAGGTAATTTCCTCTTTGAATCTATTTGTTTTTGTTCCTCTAGTGAAAGATCTGGAAGCGAGTTTTCTCCGAGGGAGTTTAGGTGTCTACAATCTCATCGTCTTTTTCATATTGAAAGAGATTTTTAAGACCGGTCTTAAAAGTCATTTCCTTTTTCTTTTTTTCTTTTTTTGTGATGAAAAGGGACTTTTAAAACCAGATATTTAAAGGGTCCGATATAAAAAGTTTTACTTTTAAAACCTTATATTTTAGAAGTTTGGTCTTAAAAGTTGGACATTAAGACCCCATATTTTAAAAATCCGGTCTAAAAAGTAATTTTTTTAAGACCGGACCGCATTCGGTCTTAAAAGTAATAGATCTTTAAGACCGTTTGTATCAAGACCGGTCCCAAATCCGGTCTTAGAAGGTTTTTTTGTCTGGTCTTAAAAGCCTTTTTTGTACTAGTGCTTGCTTGCAACTAAATCCATAGGCCACGATCTTGTTGTAAAAGATGTATCATATGCCATAAGAATCACTTGGTGTATAGCATTCAACTTAGGCTATGAAACATATTGAGTGGATGGAACTATAATTGGGGTTGGCATCAAGGTTTCCTCAGCTCAAATAGAAACAAGGTTCTTTGGCCACAAGATAAAGTTACTCTTGATATCACTCACAATCTTCAAATCACTAGTACGGATAAGGGTGGGTATATCTATAATTATCACCTCTTCAACTGACACCCTGACTTGATTATCTTGTATTTGTTAGTGGCGTACAGTTGATTCCAAGTGTTGGACACTCCCACATGCAACTAATCGTCTTAGAAGATCCTCCACAAAAAGTTCCCAAGGTTAAGCAATTTGAATATCAGGACCCTCTAATGATTGCCCAATAAGCAACAACTCCCTTTAGTACTCGAATATGTGCAAGTCCGGAATCTTTTGGTCTCTTGACGTGTGCTCAAAATCATCATCATTTCCTCCTTCATCTTGCTCAACCGGGCTTCTAACATTGCATCAAATAAAGCTTTTGCCTTTGACCTTGCTTTCACCCTCTTAGTGGCCAACATAAGTTCTATCTCCTCCCTAGTCACCATACTTGAGAAATGGCGTTTGGCTGCTCTAAAGTAATCCTTATGCCTACCCCTCCTCCAACTCCCCTGACATGCCCCGAATGCTTGTGCTTTCGTGTAGCAACTGTCAAAATGTCATTCGTCTTGTCTAACACAAATGATTCCTCGGCTTGCTTTTTTTTTTTTTTAAAGTTCTTCCTATAATATAAGATACAAGTAACAAAATAAGTAAAAAACTTGTTTACTAACTAAAAAATAACAATAAAGATACTTGTAATTTTTTCAACAACTATACAAATTTGTTCACTCGTAAAAGACCCGCTCCTCATTTGGTGAGCATACAACCATTTTTCTTCACAATGTATTGGAGATGGTGGAGAAACAAGAAGAGAAGGATTAGATTGAGCTTCTTCTTCAAATCTCTTTTGCTTGGCCGCCATAGACTCTTTTTCATCTTTTTTATAACCGCCACGAGACTTGTATGAGTACAATCATTCTTTCTACCATTCTCTTGTGTTTTTTCATTTTTTTTCATTTTTTGCTTGAATAATAATTCAAAACTACAATCAATAAACACAAATGATAACTAAATAAAATCCAAAATAAGTCAACTCACTAAAGCTTCTAGAGTAGTTTGAATCGCACAAAATTCTTGCCAAGTCTTTTCATTAAGATATGAATACTTGCTATAAAGATTAGGACGAGACTCACCATCTTTTATCTTGATATGCACATATTTGCTAGCGAAATCTGTCTTAAACTTCCTTTAGCATTCATAACAATACGTCATTGTCTTCTTATACAATATGTCACTCTAAGGAACATTGTAAGTGAGCTGTAATGCTTGCATTGAAGTAGTTAGTCACAAATTTGATAAGAATTACAAACATAAAAGCATTTTATATACTTGGATAGTGTCTCAAATATGTTTCTTTAAATGATCATCAATATTTCTCCACTCCTCTATCAAGATGTTAGGCTTGTTACATGTTAGGAGGTTGATAAAATTCCTATATCGTCTTGTATTAGGCCTGTTAGTATGATTAGTATTGTATCTTTGTGTATTAGGCCCATATAGGAAGTGTACAAGAGTGTGTGTGTGGTCTGGGCCTATATAAGGTTGTCTATGTACATTGGTTTAGTGATTGAATATACTGATCCATTCAGTTTAACATGGTATCAAAGCCTAGGTTATTGATTCTGAGTTAGGCCTAATAATTAAGAAGTGGTGATTCTTGGTTTACCAATATATCTAAATGCTTTTACAATTCTGATTCAGAGGGCCCAAAACCAAGAAGAAGCCCAAGAGAGCCCAAGATAAGGGCAGAAGTTCAAGAACCTGGTGAAGAATTCGGGTCAAGTATCGACCCGGTTGGTTCTTGCTTTCACGGTTAGGGAAGGCAACGCGCGACTGATTCAAGGCAACGCGCGACTGATTCAAGGCAACGCGCGACTGGTTCTCTTCTTCCTCGCCCTGCCGTGGTTTCTTGCAGAGCATCGACGGTGTGTCGCGGTGACGTGTGTCGCGGTGACTCTGGTTCGCGAGTTTCCCAGTGGTTCGAGCATCGACGGTGGTTTGCGATTCTTGGCATCATTCTCCCGCGGTGGTTCATCAACGATGGTTCAAGATCGACGATGGTTCGAGCATCATTCTCCCGCGGTAGTTCAAGAATCGATGATGGTCCAAGAATCGACGTTCTAACGGTGAAAGATCAGTCCCAATCGCGGATTTAGTCGGAAGGTCTTCTCTCTTTCCGGTGATCCGACGGTAAATTGGAGGTTTCGATCTTGGTTTTGTCTCATAGAGAAGTTGGTAAATGTCTCGACTGTTCTTGGTTGCGGCGGTGAATCTCGGTGAGGTTATTCCATTGAGGTAATATTCACTGGTTCACGGTGGTCCGGTGGTTCCTGTTTCCTGGATGAAATCACCGACGGTGGTCGCGGTGGTTTAAGAATTAAGGTCGACAGTGAACACGCGACGAGGAGTTACTCTGGTATTTCAGAGGTCTTAGCGCGACTATGAATCGCGAAATCATGTGCAGATCGGTTTCAATCTAGCGTTTCGTCTGGCTGGAGGTTCGGTTTCTTTCTGGTGCTCTGTCATTGTGAAAGGTCGCAGGAGGTTCGTCATTGTGAAAGGTCGCAGGAGGCTCCGTCATCTGATATATTCTTCAGTAATGGGAGTCCCTGTTCATATCCCCTGGTCTCCGAGTTTCTACTTTTCTTTTTTGCAAAATTAAAAGATTTTGGAGTCAGGTGAAACAATATGAAAAGTAGAATCAGAGAAAGAAGGAAGCGCGATACCAGCAGGAGGTTGCGGAGGATAATGAAGTGCCTATGTTCGGGGGAGCAGTTAAGAAGAGAAGACGAAATGGTTCCCTCATCCGAATCTCATGCATCCAAGGATTATTCGGTGAGTGGGAATTCTTGCACGGTGAACAAGTTGACAAGAAGAAGCCGTACACCGGTAATATAGAAGAAGCTGAATCATCCCTTCGTGAGAGTGGTTACTTGAACTATGAGACCTCATCTTGTTCACATGGAGCAAGTTGATGCATATGGTGCTTGGAAGCTAGAGCTCTGTTAAGAAGATATGGTGAAACAGAGTAATTCCAAAGCTTTTGTGAATGCTGTACAAGATGCTGTATTGGAGATTGGTAGGCTTTTTGATTTGAAGATGACTAATTCATGTGTTGCTTGGAAAAGTAAGGCTGAAGTTGCTTCCCTTTTGACAAAGAACTCCGGAATAAAGGATGGAGTTCTTGTATCTCGAAAATGGTATAGGGAAATTCGCGATCGGTCTTTTCGACCCGGTTGAGTTGCTTTCTCAAGTGAGAAAGATTCCGAGGTCATTGCTATCTCGTAGTGTTCTTGATTTGGAAATACTAAAGGCTCGTCTCTCAGCCTTTTATCTCTCTAGAGGAGGTTATAAGTTGCCTAATTATCATGCGCCTCAGCCAGTTCCTGGACTTGAAGACAATAGAAGTGATGAAACTTCTATTGATTCAGCTGAAATAGCAAGGACCCTCAGATGAGGAATATTCATTGCCAGTGAGTCCAAAACGTCGTCAAGCAAATCATTCCACAGGTACTAGATTGCATCATAGAAGGAAACAGAAAAGCATTGCTGAAATTATAAGAGTGGACAATGATCTTCATACCAAAGTAAATGAGGAGGTGAAATTGTTTTTGGTGGAATGGACCCTGATCATTATAAGGGTGAGCACACATATGTACCAGTGACTAGAAAGGGGTATTGGCAGTTTAATTTGGCTGATGTATTGATTGGTGGTGAATCAACGAGATATTGTAACTGATGAGCCTGTTATGGACATTCTTGAGGGGCAACTTGAAGAGGATAATGGAGTATTGCTGATTCAAGCTTAGTCTGCAACAAAGATAATCATTCCATGATCTCACATTTTCCACTAGATTGAAGTATTAATAGCCACTCAAAGAAGAAGTTGCTCGTTCTTGACGTGAATGGATTGCTTGCTGACTTTGTTGATCATGTTCCTTTTGGATATGAACCAGATGCGTGGATTTCCAAGAAATCAGTTTTCAAGAGGCCCTTTTGTGATGATTTTCTAAAGTTCTGCTTTGACAAGTTTCATGTGGGTGTTTGGTCATTGAGAAGCAAGTATAATATTGAAGAGGAAGGGACTAAGGATAATGATCCTGTGAAACAATTGATGGAGGAAGAGAGTAATAAAACTAACATCGGTGAGGATTTTAAAGAGGAAGTTAATAACTGGATGAACTGATGAGTGCCACTTGCTGGAGATAATTAGAACGGGGCAAGGCAGTGGCAAAGGTGAAGATTGTTTTGAAGAAATCATTGTATCATTGTATTCTCTTTTTAGTTTTGAAGAGATCATTGTTAATTACCCCTTATTTTTGTGTTGTTCAAGTTGAACACTTTGTGTTAAGTAGTGTTCAACTTGAGGGGGTGTGTTAGTATGATTAGTATTGTATCTTTGTGTATTAGGCCCATATAGGAAGTGTACAAGAGTGTGTGTGTGGTCTGGGCCTATATAAGGTTGTCTATGTACATTGGTTTAGTGATTGAATATACTGATCCATTCAGTTTAACAAGGCCTATTTAGTTTCCAATATCTATCAAATTGAATCGGGTCTTTTGCCCAGCACTCTAACTTAGAACAATGTCTCTCAATCGTGTTAGCATCTTTCAATACAAACCAATGGGTCTAAACTTTAAACTAGAAAACAACTTCAACTTATTGCAGAACAAGAATCCACATTCTTTTGAGAAACAAAATCTGACAATATGATTGGATCAATTAACAGAGCATGGAGAACCATACACTATAATATTCAATATGCAAAATTGGCAAACGCCTTGTGGGCAACTTTGATCGAACAAAGTAAGCAAGGAATGAAGATTAATTGTAAGCAACTTGAGAGATTGAATATGAATTGAAACTGTATAACTCAAAAGTAGAGAATGAATAATTAATTGTGCAAAGGCGGAAGCAGAAGTGACAAAGAAAGATATATAAAACCAGTTCACAAAATCAAAATGAAATGAAGAGATCGAAGAGAGAAAGATTACTGAATGCTATTTCAAGTTCTGGATCGAAGCATGGCAGACGGCTCCGATGAGGCTCCGATGAGAAATAGTGTTGAGTTGATTTGATTCGTCCACAAAATGGAGAAAGAATATTAATAGACATAATAGTGTTGGCCAAATAGTTAATAGGCCTCGGAGCAAAAAAAAAAAAAAGAAGTTAATAGGCCATTAAGAAATATGGGAAAATGCATTTAAGGGCTTTTTTGCGATTTTTAGAATCTTGGTGAGTTGTAAATGGGGTTGATATAGTTGTTAACCAAAGCGATATTGTTGTTAATATGATTGATTTAGTTGTTAAAAAATTGTTATTAATATGACTGATTTAGTTGTTAACGGCTATTGATTTTGTTGTTAATTTAGCTGATTTAGTTATTAAATTTTAATGAATTTATCTCAAAAAGAACCCAAGAATTTTTTTGAGATTTTCATAATTTTGAGACCCTTTTTAATTTTTTTTTAAAAAAAGGCCCCATATAGATTTTCCCAAGAAATATCTGTCCTTTCTCATCATGTCAACCATTCTGATAAAGGACTATGTGATTACAGCTGGAGAACGTTCATCACTCCCGTGAATAAAGTACACAATAATGCTCTCTATGCTTTAATAGTTTGGCAAAAAAAGGGGATTTTGACCAAACTAAAAAAAAAAAAAAAAAAAAAAAAAAAAATTACCAGATTAAGCCACATTAGAAACTTTTACCATACTAATGTTTACGCCACCGGCCACGCAGGAGGAGGATGCGCCACGTCGGTGGCGTGAAATGCAGTCCACGCCATCAATGGCGTGGACGTATTATACGCCACCTAGTGGCGTGAACCTTGTTCACGCCACTAGGTGGCAATCAATAATTAGACCCACATTCGTGGGTCTAATTCAACAATAAAAAAAAAAAAAAAAATTAAATGTCGTGGCGTGAACGGGGTTCACGCCACGACATTTTGTGTCGAAAAATGTCGTGGCGTGAACCCCGTTCACGCCACTAGAAACGTAGCTTGTCCTTGCGCCACTAACCGCCTTATTTTGATAAAAAGTTTCCAATGTGCATTAATCGGTAAATTTTTTTTTTTTTTTTTTTTTTTTTTTTTTTTTAGTTTGGTCAAAAAGCCCAAAAAAAGATTACTCACAGAGCAATTATGAAACTCAACTGATGCAAATCAGTTATAAATAATTTGGCCCGTCATGAACATGTCAGACAAGTCTGGAACACTTGTTTGACATACTTAAGCTTGATAATTCCAAATTTGGAGCATCTTTTTCCAAAGCATTATTTAGGGGCAGGGCTTTCCTCCAATTCAATTTACATCCGCTGCCCACCTATTCTCCCAAAATGGTATGGTTTTGGTGTCAAATGGCACTGTTTAACTCTTTTTTTTTTTTTTTTTTTTTTAAATAAATAGCATTCACCATCTTAAAGTATATTTTTAAGTATCGATCAAGTATTTAAAGTATCTTTTTAATATCATTCAAGATTACGAAATATCTTTTTAGTATAATTCAAGTATCCTGAAGTATTTTTTTTAGTACCAGTCAGTATCTTAAAATATTTTTTTCTGTTAAATATATTTCCACGGCATTGATTGGTACTAAAAAGATATTTTAGAATACTAACTGGTACTAAAAATATATTTCAGTACCCTGAAAATATTTTTAGGATTTTGAAAAAATATTTCAGGGTATTGACGGGTACTAAAAACAAATTTCAGAATACTTATTGCTACTGAGGATACTGAATGGTATTAAAAATACTTTATGATACTGAATGGTACTAAAAAAATACTTTATGATACTGAATCGTACTAAAAGATACTTTAGAGTACTAAATGGTACTAAAAAGTAACTTCAGGTATTGGCTAGCACTCTAAAGATATTTCAGGTACTATAACTGGTACTAAAAAAATACTTAAAGATGTGAATGCTATTTTTTAAAAAAAGTTGGAAAGTGCCATTTGGCACCAAAACTGGACCATTTTGGGAGAATAGGAGGGCAGCAGATGAAAATGGAATTGGAGAAAAGCCATGTCCATTATTTAGAATTCAGAAACAAAGTGGCATATCTTAAACATGTATATCACTTATATTTGCCATGACACCGCATCTCATTTGTCACTGATGGCGAGTGGCGAAAAGGCCCCATTGCTAGCCTCGACTAATTTTATAAAATTTGTTAAGAAATATATGTATTTATTATATGATATTTTATAAAATTTGTTAAGAAATATATGTATTTATTATATGATATTTTATTTGACCACCAATTTAGCCCCAACTAATTTTTAATCTTCTCTCGTAAAGATAATGTTTATTTCATTACTCATTAGGCGAGAGGAAAGTAAAATTCTTGTTTGAGATCGAAAAGGTTGGTATCATCTTATATATTGTTTTGATTTATAATTATCGGTTATTATTTATTTGTATTTTTAAGGTTATTTGATACTATTTAGTAAATACTCCCTCTGGTCCTTATTTAAGGAACCAACTAACAATTCTTACAAGTCAATAAAAATAGTTAAAGTCATTAAATTTGTCCTAAAATTTAAATAATTTTCAATATTATTCCTATTAATTACGTTAAACTCTAATATCATATTAATTATATTACTCTTTTTTTTTTGCTCAAAAAAAGAGTGTTAATTAATTTTTATTAATTATTACTGTCACTTAGTACCTTTTTAATTATACGTATACATGGAAAAAAATATTTAATGCTATTTGGAAACAATCAAATGTCTTATAAAAAGGACAAACTACATTTGTTAATTGGTGTCTTATAATAAGAACTAAAAAGAATATTTCAATATGTTTATTTTTTGGCTTGGGTTAAATTTTTTTTTTTTTTTTTTTTTTCTGGTTCCGCTGATGGCACAATAATTTAGCTCAAAATATGTGAGGTTCAAGTACAATTTTGAAGCATCTGTAATTTCAAATTCTGTCTCATTGTCATCAATGAAGGATGATTACTATTTTACATGCAGGAGATGGATTTGTGTAGCATGGATTAGAGAATGTGAAATATTATATAGGATTAATTATGAAAAATTTGGCCTTAAAAATTTAAAAACTAATATTTGGAAATTGAAGGCCTATTTTTCCGATAATTCAAGAAGAATAATTAAGGGATAATTATTTACCTATAAATTTTAGAGTCAATATTATATTCCTAGAAAAATTAATTGAGGAAGAAAAATCCTTATATAGGATCAATAATTAATTTCTATCACCTGACTAATGTTTGTAATTTGCAGTTGAATAAGTAAAGCACCAAACAAACAAAAGTATTTTAGGAGCCCAAAGAGGATTAAATAAAATTCCTTTGGTGTGGACCCCACATTCTTTTACATGTTTGACGGGCGCATACACTCCCTCCTCCTTTTCACGCCACATGCACCTCACACACTTTTGATTCAGCCAGCACAAAAATCAAACACTTCACAAACATCTTTCAGACTCTATATTATGTGCCCAAACCTTTTGGTGCCTCTTATATGTTCATACTTTTATTAAAGAGATGAATATATGTTTTTTTTTTTAATTATTTTTATTTTTTTAATATATTATATTTATTTAGATTTAAATAATATGGTTGTTTTTTACACCCATTATTTTAAATTAATTAATTTTTATGATACTTGTGTTATAGACAAATATTTCTGAATGTATGACTGAAAATTAATTAATTTGAAATACTGGGTACAAAAAACATTTCAGAAAACAATATATAATTTAAATCTAAATAAATATTATAAAAAAATAAAAATATATCCATCCCTCTAATAAAGATATGAGCATATAAAGAGCACCTAAGATTTAGACACCAAACCTGGACTCGTACTATTGCTGGGTCATTCAACATGGGATTACATTGAGCTCATTTCTAATGATTATTCTAAAGTTTGTGTAATACATTAATACACACACATATATCTAATTTTCTTTTCGCCAAAAATATAATTTTGTTTTCTAATTCTTCTAAACTACAATTTCATCTAAATGGTATGAAAAAAAATGTAATTTACATTTGACATGGCAAACTGAAGTTTAGGTGAAAGTTAAATAATCTAATATGATTTGTGTTTGATCAGACTTGAATTTAAAATTAATTTGACAAAGTGAACCTTGTTTGGATGATATAATTAAAAATTATATTTAAATGTAAAATCACTAAAAATGAGATAAGTTTTATTTTGTACATATACTCATATATTATATGTATATGATTTGATAACTATCTTTAAGGGAAATATTAATATTAAAATTATAGAAATAAAAAATAGTTAATATATTACCAAAAAATTGTAAATACTGACAAACACTTAATTAGATATATTTAATGGGAATTTTTCACATGTGGTTATTGAATATTACTATCCCTGGTTCTAAATATAGGATAAATTGTGTAGTGCAATTTGTCCTATATTTAAAACTAAAGGGAGTATTATATTTTCTACTGATTCTCACAACTTAATTAAAGAGTAATGATATGGTAGGAGTGGATTCTCATTTTTTTTTTTCATCTTTATGGTGTTTTTGTAAACATCAAGCTATAAGTATAGTAAGTCTCTTTGAGTAATTTTATCTTTTCTTTCATTAAAGTAAGGTACCCATTTTTAAAGGACCTGGTTCCCATACTCATCAGGTGTGGTGCTCATCACTTTAAATGACACGAGCACCATTAAGTAGGAGCAAGAATCTTTCATATTAATGAAGCACATCCTCAACAGCTTTCACCGACTCTGATATCTTCTCTACTCTGTTTCAAGTAAAGTCTTTTCTGCTCCACAAGAACTCAACCAACATCCTCTAATCCAAAATGGAAACTATATCCTCTTGTAATTCATTTTGAAGGCCCTTTTTCTTCCTTCCTTCTAAGCAGCTTCTTCCTTCTTTCCTTGGTGAATGCAAACGCAATTGTAGAATATTTAAATTTGGGCGCTTATCACATAACATAGTTGTCTAACAAAAACCTTATTTGCATTGTCGTCTATCCTAGTGTCCCCGCTTCGACTCACTCATTTGCACCCCCCAACACCATACCGGTGCCATCGCAACACAGCCCTGAACTTGCCACCATCGGCAACAGCCTCTTGGCCATCACGCCTCCGCACAACACCAAATCAGCCTCTTCTTCAGTGGATGCTGCCGACGGTGATCCCTCAGAGCAGCCTGACACGTTAGCGACGGCCGAATCTGAGCGACAAGACTCGGGGCTTGCAGAAATCAATGTCGAGGGAGAAGAAGGAATTCACATCATGTGCATATAAGATATAAGATATGTGTTTGTTATGTGCTCATATAGTATGAGCATTTTTTATATATATTTTATTTATTTAGATTTAAATTATATGCGTTGTTTTCTAACATATTTTACGTATCCAGTATCTTAAATTAATTAGTTTTCATGATATTGGTGTTATGACAAATATTTTTGAATGTAGAATGAAAACTAATTAATTTGAAATACTTTTGGATAAAAAAACATGTTAAGAAAACAACATATAATTTAAATATATATAAATACAACGAATAAATTTTTTTTTTTTTAAAAAAAATGCTTATGCCTCTAAGCACATAAGAAGTACATATCTTACGTGTACTGTGGACTCGACAAGAATATGGACCAAGGGACGCTGCTGGAGGAGGTGTACTAGTAAAACAGAGACCTGCACTAGCTGTGCATCCGGCGGTTGATAGTGATGACAGAAGCTCATATTTTTTGCTTTTCCCAGTAATTTTTTGTCCCATAAGCCCGTCAGCACTGAAGCTTTGCTAAACACCAACATTTCACCCACTGGACTTTCTTTCAGCCTCACTAAGCTTCTACCTATTGCATCTCTTTGCCAAACAAGCTCTCAGTCTTTCAAGAGTAAAACTGGAAAAACGAAAAAAATACAAAGAAAATGAGACACTGAGTATTAGTTCCTTACGATTGGCAACTTCAAAATCCAAGTTTATTGGTAAGCCCAGTAATTAATTATGTGGGTGTCTTTTCTTACAAAGTCAGATATCCTCATAGACAAACCCAAAAAAAGCATGTTCCCGAATTAAAAATCATGCATATCTTTATTCATAATATGACCCCATTGACACTTGTCCCAAATTTGTCATGCATTCGAATTAAAAAATCACGCATGTTCAAGGATTGCTCAAGGTTATTAACAAGGTATCGTTAACTAGAACGGCAAGAAATCTAGTATACATTTACATATACACACACATACGTAAAGAGAGTGTGTGTGAGTGGCTTTCTTGCGCGATACATCATGATTAGGCCATCCCTTTTGTTTGCACTCAAACTTGTTGTATAGTCAAATGAAAATGCTCCTTCCAAAATCCGTATGTAGTGTATAAGAGCATTACTGTTACTCACCTTACCTTTACTTTGTATTCACTTTTCTTTTTCATGAAAAACAGAGATGGACAATTGTCTTACCAAGAAGGATCAAAGTCTTCCCATTGATCCCACATTCAAGCTTCCTGCTCTAACCCCATTCTGGCCACCAGGTAATAATCACTATCTAGCTTTATAAACTTGTTTTTCCTCATTTCTTGTTGTTCAGTGATAAGTAAATATTTTATAATTAAATAAGTATAAATTCTAAGATATATTGAATTAAATTTATTTAATTATCTTTTATATATTTATCTATCTTTTAATTAAATATAGGATAAAAGAATATTATAACAAAAAATCTATTGATATCCTATTTTATTGTGTAGGAGATATTATATGAGGAAAGAGATAAAAAGGAATCAAATTATTTATATATATATATATATATATATTTTAAAGGATAAAATGAAATAAAGAAGCGTGAACCCCATGAAGCTATTGTCACGGATGCTCAGAGTTTAGTTATTGAGGAGATATTAATGTGAAGATATGATATCCAATAAAAGATAGAAAGCCCGTGGGACCCGCACAAAAGAAACCTAGAGAATATCTATTAAAAGGCACGCACAGGAGCAAGGAAGTAGGGAAGACGCATGAGGAATTGAAGATAATTCAAGAAGCAAGAAAATACCACGCAAGAACGCCGCGAACGGAAAATCAAGAAGTAGAAAAAGCACGCAACAGTGAGGAGTAATAAAGGGACGAAGCTCCATATAGTGGTGTCATCACTGCCTTGTTATTTCTCTCATTTTTTGATTCTAATTTTCATCTTTTTGTCATAGATTTTAGATTTTAGTATAATCATGTGTGGCTAAGTTTTCTTTTCAACTTAGAGAACCTATGAACTTGTTTGAGTTCTAGAGATTATTCTCACTATTACTTTTGATTAATTTTATTCAGTTTATTTATTCTTGTCTTTATTGTTATTGCTTATTAATTGGCCACTAGTAAGCATGTTTTGGGGATTTATGGTTGAATTTGGAAGAGGAAATCCCAAATTGACCTTAGGATTAAATAATGTGGAATTAGATTTTAATCTAATTTGCATCTAGGATAGGCATATACCTAGAAGCTCGCATAATCAAATTAGAGTGAGTTTGATCTAAAACGCATCATAGTTAGTTGTGTGAGGCATTACATAATTAATTAAGATAGGTTTATAGACCGGAAGGCATTTATAAACATTAATACTCTAGATTAGCTGAGTTAGTTAAGTCAAAATTAATTTAGCGGGGATAAAATCAAAGAAACCAACAAGGGATTAGTGACTCTAGGTTGTATGTCTTACTATTGGAATTTATTCTTTTATGCATAGTTATGCTATTATTAGTTTCTTATTAAATTTATTTTATTATTGAAAAACAATTCTGACTCACTCAACTTAAACGGAATAAGGAACTTAATATCTAATCACTAGTTTGATTGAATCCTCGTAGGGAACGATATCTTACTTACTCTTTATTATTTGATTAGGCCCATGCACTTACTTGTTTATAGGCTAATAATTTTGCCCTATCATTCAGACTCTTGCTTGTTCAAAATCAAAGATGCAAAAAATAATAACAGATGCAGAGCAATTATTAATTAGAGTATTCGGCATGTAATGAACATGTCCGACACATGTCTTGAGCACTTACTAAACATACTTAAGCTTGATGATTCCAGATTTGATGCATCTCTGCGCAAAACATGTAGACTTCAGAAACACAATTATAAATCATATCTTAAACATGTATAACACCCCATGTGCCACAGATTCTGCACTAGTTTAGGACAAAACATGTGAGGTTTTAAGTACAATTTGAAGTATGTGTTATGTTAGATATTGTCACTTTGAGGAAGGATGATTACCATTCTAGACGCAGGTGATGGATTTGCTAGTGGGACAATAAATCTGGTCCAGATTTTAACTTTCAACAAAGAGTGGGCATCCTATGAAGGTGGTCCAGAAAACTACAATCTTTGAAGCCATAGGACTACCAGAAGGAATCTCTATGTTAGGTTACTATAGCCAATCAAACAATAAACCATTTTTTGGATGGATTCTTGTGGCCAAAGATAACTCTTTTTTGGATGGGTTCTTGTGGCCAAATATCACACTTCATTCAGTAACCTAGCTCTAACGGAACCACTTGACTATACTCTCACATGGAGTACCAAGTACCTAAAAATCAATCAAAATAGCTCTGCCTATTTTTGGCAACCTAACTCTCTTGATTAGACCTCACCGATGAGATTGCGACATATAATTGGATTTGGGGACCGGTAAGCAGAGGTACTCAAGCTCCTAGACTTCCTGTAGGGACTTTTCTAGTTCAAGATCGTGGAAACGCTAGTCCTCTTACTATATCATGTTTGAAAAACACCAATATTAACTTAACCTCTATGCCAAATCTACAACAAATTCAAGTAATAGTTCAAACTTACTCTCCAATAATGTGCTTACATCCTGATGAAGAATACCACCCTTCCCCTGTAAACTGGTTTTTTTGCCAATGGAGGATTACTCTATAAGAAGGGAGACGAATCACATCCTACCCCAATACAACCAAACGGCACTAATCTTTCTCAGGATCCTAATAATGACGGTTCCTATTGGCTGGATCTTCCAGCAGACGATGAGAACATGGAAAGAGTTAAAAGAGGCGAGTTACAAAGCTCACAAGCATGTAAGCACATAAAACCCATGTTTGGTGGAACATTCACAGACATAGCCTGTTGGGTATACTACCCATTCAATGGACCAGCAAGAGCAAAAGTAGAGTTCATCACCATTTAACAAGGGAAAGTTGGCGAACACGTGGGGGATTGGGAACATGTGACATTAAGGACCCATTTGGTGCGAGGAAGATTTGAGGAGGAAAGGAACTTAGAGAAGGGAAAAGAAGGAATAAAAGATTTTGAGGGATGAAGGAAGATGTTTTGTTTGATAGGAAGAAAATGAAATGGTAATAGTTGGTAAAGAATAAAGAAATACTTATTTTACCCTTAAAAGTAATTAATTCAAAATGAAAAGGATTTTTTTTTTTTTTTTTTTTTTGCTAAAATATATATTTTTTAAAAAATCCTCTTATCAAGTTCAATTTTGTTTAAAATATTCTTTGGCCAAATTCGAATTTATCTAAAAAATTTTCCCTCCAAGTTCTAATTTTCCTAAAAAACTTTCTAACCAAGTTCGAATTTGCTAAAATATTCTCCCACCAAGTTCGATCTTATCGCATAAGTTTAAATTTATCACATAAATTTAAATTTAATCATATTTTCTTGCATTATCAATTTTTTTTTTTTTTTTTTTTTTGGTGAAGGGTAAATATGTTCAAAAGTGTCTTTGTTCACGTAGAAACTTGAGATTCCACCAATTTTAGTGGGATTTTATCTTCCCACATATAAGGAAAGATTAGTGGGCCTAGGAATTTGGGTTCTCGAGAAGATTTGACATAAAATGCGTACCAAACAAAGGAACTAGCTAATCTTCCTACCAAATGTGTACCAAACGGGGCAGAGTAAGCAATTTTGATGGAGAGCCAAAAAGTGTTCATCTTCTACCCTTATTACAATTTTTTAGAAGAAGGCTTGAAGTATAATGTAGAGTCATATTTATATTTATAATATTTAAATAACTAAATTATGTAACTTAAAGAGTTAATTAAAATAATAAAGATGTAAAAAATGAAAATTATTTCCCCAAGACATTTTTATTTATAAACAAGAAGGGGAATGACACACATGTTCCCAGAAAGAGAAATAATCACAAACTTGTCCCTTAATATCATTATATTACATTGAAGGCTCATGAAATCTGGGTTAGATTAATTCTAAACATGAAAAGACCGCTTTACCCTCCATCCATTCCTTCTAATTCGGTTTTTTCTTTTTAAATGAAAGAGTAAAGTAGTTTTTTTGTATTTAGAATTAATCTAACCCATATCACATGAGACTTCAATATAATTTAATAATTTGAAGGGACATGCTTGTGACTATTTTTCGTCTTTGAGACATGCGTGTCATTCCCCAAAAAAAGGAATAAGTAGAAAAAGAGATTAGGGAAATATTTAATTAATTAGCTAGGGGTTCAAGGTTTTGACATTTCCAAAATGAAAAAGCAATGCAATAAATGTTTTAACATTTCCAAAATCAAGCTTATAAAAAAGACCAAGCCCATTTAAAGAATTGAAGCTTATAAATATAAATAGAGGGGGGGGAGGGAGTATTATTCTTTTATGTTGGTTAAAAGAAATTTTATTATCAGACAGTTGATAATGAGTTAATTACTTGGAAAATTTTCATTAAGGTACCGCATGATGAAATTTATTTAAGTCAAGCACCAAAACATTTTGAAATTTTATTACGGGACCAAAGACCAAAATGAAAATAAGTTTTGTAGATAAGAAGATAATAATGCCCCTTGCTTTTTTTTTTTTTTTTTATTTTTTTAAAGGCATGATTGTTGCCGGACCTTCGGAAATTGGTCACCGGCCGCCACTAGGTTGGATCGGCCTCCACCGCTGACCCATTAAAGCTCTGACTCTGACTAGGTAGAAATTAATGTATTATTCATAGGAGATTCCACTTGATCATGAAGAATAGAACACGTGCAAATGTGATTTATTCAATTTGTTTTGTTCATATGTATAATCCACTTATTCATGAAGAGCTTAACTCTTGCAAATGAAAGTTGTTCATGATCTTATGTTTTCTTGTTAACCTATTAATTTGTGTTGTTCAATGAGGAGTTTGACACTTGCAAATGAAAGACACAAATTGAACAAGTCTTGTTTGTAAGTGTGCAACTCTTTATGAATAAGTAGATTATACATATGAACAATACAAATTGGAAGTCGCATTTGCAAGTGTTATACTTTTCATAAATAAGTGAAATCCTCCTATGAACAACACATTAATATTTGGTGATAAGATCTTCGATCGGTTGTGGTTAAAGCTTGGATGGCTGGCGGTGGTGGATGCTTCACTTTGCGGATGATGATGATCGTCGCCAAAGCTCCAACGACGATCATACTTTTTTTTTTTTTTTTTGAAAAAATAAAACAAGGGGCATTATTGTCTTTTTATCTACAAAACTAATTTTGATTTTGATCCTTAGTCCTATAGTGAAATTTTAGAATGTCTTGGTCCTTGGTTAAAATAAATTTGGTCATGTGGTCCTCTAATGAAATTATCGCTAATTACTTTTTCTTGATTTTATTGAGGTAGTTAAAGATGACTCACAATATGATTGGAAAAGTATACTTAAGGTGTCTTCGCATTTGAACAAAAAAATAAAAAGGTGTCTTCGCATTAATTTTTAGAGAATGACTTCTAGAGAAAAAATGAAAAAAAAAGTGATTTTAGACAATAAATTTTAAAGAATCTTTCTGAAAAGGTAAAAAAAATGGCTTACAAGAAAAAGGTGGAAAGGAGAAAAAGAATTGATCTTTAATAAGTTTCCGCTCGATAATTTGTCATTTGTTAGATCCCATGAGAATAAAAGATCATTCAATTATGTTATACAAAAAAAATCATTCAATTAGAATTCAGTTTACAAAGGTAAACTGAACCCTTCATAGATTTCCATTGAGGGATCTCAAGGGGAGATATTGAAAAGAAAAGTTACCTTAAAGATAAAGAGGAATTATATTATTTTATCAAAGTGAATTGTGCAATAAAAATTTTATTTTTAATCTCTCCTCAGTAAAAACACCTTTGAAGGAGAGACTAGGAAGGAAAAAGCTCCTCCTTAAAAATTGTCTTATCTAAATAAGGGAAGGGAATCTCTGAAAAAATTTATGGCAAACCTCCCCTTAAAAAAAAAAAAAAAAAAAAAAAAAAAAAAAACCATATCAAATAATTTGAAAAAAAAAAAAAGTATTGAAGTCCTATATTAAAGATCAGAATAAATATTTTAACTATATTATATTATATGCGAAAACTATTAGCTCTAGTCTTAAAAGAGATAATACCCTTAATTAAATAAAATAATCGGGTGAACGAAACTGAAATGGTTAACAGCAGTTGTCTCGGTTAAGCATAAACCAGGAAACGCATTTGGATCTTCGTACAGATGTCGATAGAAATCCCCGTCAATAGCTGGAATTGATGCTCATCAAATTTTGGTAAACGAAACAAAATATTTCATAATATGTACGGGTGGAAGGGGGCGCAGTTTAAAATAATTAACTGAAGAAATTTAATTTTTTTCAGTTAACATAATCACACAAAATTCTACTCCCTATTTATAAGTGTCAAATAATCGAATTAGGTGTTTTAAAAAGCAGTTAAAACTAGTTAAAAATAATATGTATGTCTGAAATAAACTTTATTTTCTGAGTATGTTCTTATTTAGGAGAGGCAAATAAGAGAAATAAAGTAAATATGAGTATCACCTATGTTCTGTTATAGAACAAAGATGTCCAGCCAAGTGGGCTAGTACGTTGATATTGGATCAATGGGTTCGTCTGAATGTCTATAAGGTAAACACCTAGGAAAACGTGGGATCATTGTACACAAACGTGGCTTGCGCCTAAGGGGTGAAATGTGTGCACAGTAATGACCGTATGTAAATAGGGTAAAGTTAGAATATGTGCACCTTAGGATTTGACCTCTGTATTTATAGGGTGCCTTCAGTTGGATAACTTGGACCTTACATGATCTTTGGCTCAAGCATCCTAACTACTATATCGTATCTAAAGATACTCCTTGATTATGGGTGAGTTAGGATCCCCCTTCATAGTAGATAGATTCTGATACGCATTATATTCATTGTTGGGCCGTTTCGCTATTGGCTCTGATATAGGTCCGTAACACCTACCTTTTTAGTTAATGCAGTGCATATAATTAATGAAGGGTAAAAATGAAAAAACTCATTAAATGTCATAAAACTTTTGTCAGGCTTTTATAAAAAGGACCAAGGCAATTCAAATTTTAGGCTTTTATAAAAAAAGATTGGAGGAAGTGTAAGTTATTTGAAATAAAAGTATTTGGTTTTCTAAAATACCCCCTTCCTAATATATTTTTTTCACACAAAAGTATAGATGAGTTGGATTCTAATAGCTCGTTAGAGTTGTAGCATGTTTTAGACTCAAATACTTCTCCAATCTTTAATATAAGACATATTTGAGGAGTTGATTTTGATCCAAAATATAAAACATAGTTTTTATATTTGCCAATCATTTTCTAATTTACTCTTATTGATGCTCCCTCAACAATAATAAAGGATGAGACTATGAGAGGAAAAGAGGGAATTAAAGAAGATAACTAAGATGTTTTAAAAAAATGTCATATTAACTAACTTAACTAACTATTTTAATCTAATTAAGTTAGGTAAAAATTTCTTATATTAAAGACCAAAGGGAGTAGTACTTATAGAGGTACTTATAGATCACATACCAACAAAGTTTTCAAGTTGGCAAAAAGATTTGAACTTACAACCTTATGTGCTATGAGCCAACTTTTTACAAATTAGATTAAACTTGGATAATAATTTACATTGAAGTGCTATCAACAAAATTTATATGCTCCCATCCTTCCTTAACGTAAGACTCATTTATCTCATTTGATAAGATTAAAGAAGTTAACTAATACAACATTTGCTGTCTTATTTGATTATTATTGAGGAAGTACTAGTATGGATGAATTAGAAAAATATTGACAACTTTGAGAAATAGATTTTACATTTAGAGTCAAGATCAACTCCCTAAAATTAGGTCATACATCTAGGATAAGAGAAATCATATAAAAAAAAAATAAAGATAGGATAGTTTTAAGGGAAAAAAATTAAAGATGGGAAATAAATCTCAAAGGGATGAATATTCCATTCCATTTCTATTCTATTAATACTCCCTCCTAGGTCCTAATTATAGGACATATTTACTTAATTTTAAAGAGATCAAGGATACACTACTACAAAACAGGGATACAGAATCTTATTTTTTGTACTTTTGACGTCTTTTTCCGTGGGGATGTATATCTCGGGGGCGCCGTAAGGAAAACTTAAGGAGTCATATTTTAAAATTAGACGCTTAATATAAGGCGTCTAAGTTATAGAATTAGACTCCTTAAGTCATGGTTTAAGGAGTCTAATTCCATAACTTAGACTCCTTAAGTCATGACAATTACGCTCTCAGATCTCACTTAAGGAGTCTAATTTTGAAAATTAGACTCCTTAAGTCATGACTTAAAGAGTCTAATTCCAATACTTAGACTCCTTAAGTCTCACTTTAGAAGTCCAATTTCGAAAATTAGACTCCTTAAGTCTCACTTTAGGAGTCTAATTCCAAAATTAGACTCCTTAAGTGTTCTTTTTGTAAAAAAAATATTTGCTTAGTATATTCACTCGCCCACACTTTTTTACATTTCAGCAGGCGCATAATGATAAACACTTTTAAAGAAGTTCAGCCACACATATTTATCCATCATCTTCAACTAAAAAATGAAAGCTATCATAATTCAGATTGCTTACCTGCTTCATAGTTCAAGTATTCAGTAACACTAATAGTCTTCATTAGAGTCCAATTTTCACCAGTTCCAAGTAGAGGGGAACACACTAGTGCAAAAAAGGGCTTTAAGACCGCCTCATTTAGAGCGGACAATCGACACCCCGGTCTTAAAAGAATGACCGGTGGCAGTTCCGTAAATGTAAAGAACTTCTTGCACCGGACCATTTTTTCACCGCTCTTAAAAACATTATTGAGACCGACTAAAAACAATCGGTCTTAAAAATTGAATTGAAATTTCAATTACTTTATAAATATATCTCATATAGCCGTACTTATATTTTCTGCGGTAAAACATAATAAGGAAAAATTTAAATATAAAAAGTCTAAAGTTTTAAGACCGAACTTATTAACAAGACAGTCTTAAAAGTTTTCTTTTATGATAGGACATATGATACTTCCATATTTAAAAAGTTCATTAATATTAAGACCGACGTTTTACAAGGAAAGGTCTTAAAGGTTAAACTTTTAAGATCGGACTTTTAATATGACCGGGATTAATGTAAATATTAAGACCGTCTCTTTTGCATCCGGTCTTAAAAATCCACGCAAGTTATACATTTCTTCGCGCGAAAGCTTTTGTTACTCTCGTGGAGAACCTCGTTCACATTCCGAAACCCTTCTGTTGTTGCATTACCTCTCTTCCTCGCCCACGTACCATCAGCCCCCGTTACTCTCTCGGCATTCCTCTCTTCCCGTCTCGAAAATGGACGGTGAAAACGATTCTATTCGTGTTCGGCAACCCGGTTCTGGTGTAACCGGTGTGAGTGAGAACGAACCCTCTTCATCTCACAATGAGGCTTGTAATCACCCTGCACGCCGTGGTAGAAGAGGCACACAATGATGGATGTGACCCTAAGTCGGACTTCTGGGTCAAAGCTCGAGATTCAGTTTGATGGAAGGTTGGAACCCGTCGGTCCTAATAAAAGCAAATATAATAGTTTTGTCGGCTGTCTAGCACGTTAAAGCAAGGTTAGCATCTTGACGGATGAGTGGAAAAGTGTGGACTCTAAGAATGTAAAGGATCCTATTTGGGAGACTATCCGGGTTACATACACGTCCCCGATCGTCGAAGTTGAAAGACAAGACATTGTCTTATTGTGCTGATCGGTGGAGGAAGTTTAAGACCTTTCTCGCTAACACGTATATTTTCTCCGAGGTTCCGCTCGCCAAACATCCTTGGGAAGTTTACACATTTATTGATGAACGAATTTGGCGACAATTTGTTCTTTCGCGAACACTCCCGAAGCTCTGGTGAGTTTATATTTAGTTTTGTTTTCCCTTTTGTTTGCTTATTAACCCGTGCGGATATGTGAATGTTATTGTGTTCATATAATCCGTTAGTTATATAATGGTTCGGTGTGTGAATAGAAGTATATATTTCCGCCTTTGTCTATGCAAGTCCGATATGTCAACCCCGAAAAGGTAAATTACGATGAGAAGGTATTAATTGTGTAATGGTTTGTCTTGCAAAGGAGGAAATGCGTAGTCTTAAAAGGGAAACTTTATATACCCAATTGTTACTATCTAATGGGGACTGCTAATCCCACTGGATGCCTTAAAAAGGATCAAGTTTGGATTATTCTCTAAGCATAATTCTCTTTTGTTTCTTAACCTATCTATCTAGCTAGCACTACAAAACATAGCTCTAATTTCTTCTACAATTCTACATCTTCCTTAAATAAAATGTTGAAACTTGATGAAGTGAAGAATTTGACTACTTGTTTGATTGACGTTCATATGAAGCGAAGTTCTCTAATTTTTGTTAGTGACATGCATGGCTGGAATTCATAATTAATAGATGTTTTCAATTCGATTCACGAAAGGAAGGGAACAAGCACAGGAGATAGGTAGAAAGAATGATTGCCCTCATAGGGCTTCTCGGGCGGATATCAAAAGGCCGAAAAAGATTTGATGGCGGCCAAGCGGAAGAGATTGGATGATGAAGCGTAATCCAATCCTTCGTGATACATGCTCCTCCATCTCCAATACGTCGCGAGGAGTTGTGGTTGCATATTCGGCAAAAGCCAAGCGGCGCCTACACGAGTGAAAAACTCGTCTAGTTGCCGAAAGAATTGTAAGTATCGTTATTGTTATTTTTTAGTTACTAAACATGTTTCATTACTAAGCTTCTCGTTATCCGTATCTTACAGAAGATTTTAAAGGGAAAGAAGCGAGAGGGATCTTTTGTGTCGGACGGGAGGAATGATGTTCGACCGTTGCGAAACCGGATCACCCGGGCGTGTAAGGGGGATTGGAGGACGGGTAGGCATAAAGCAAGTCTTTGGTACATCCAAACGCCATAGACAAAGTATGGTTACCCGGGAGGAGATGGACCGTACGGCTGCTAAAAAGCTTCAATGACCGCAATGTTTCAATCCCGGATGAGCCGATGAGGGAGGAACTAAGTCGATGAGGCTGCTTTTGAGCAATCGTCCGCAGACCCGTGTTCCTTCACACACTCACTCGCAACCGTAACAGAGCACTAGAGGGAGCCGCATTGTTGGACGGACGAGCAACCTTGTGACCTTTATGTGGAGGATCCGATCATCATGATGGACGATTATTGGTTGCAAAAGGACTGTTCACAACTTGGGATCAACCGTACACCACCAACAAATGCCCGATGATGAAGTCGAGTGTCGTTGAAAATGTGATCATTGATGCACCGCTCCTCTCCAAACCGATGAGTGAAGCTTGTGAGTGATGTCAAGGGAACCTTCATCCCTTGGCCGGTGATGCTTGTACATGTCTCTACCGCTCCGAAGCTTCAACCCCTCCTCGTCAAGCTCCATCCCTCCTCAAGCTCTATCCCCTCTTTTGCTAAGTTGGTCGTCGCTGGGAAAAAATATCCGATATGATGAAGAGTGGATATTTTAAGGATAAATCGTGGCCTACCAATGAAGTAGTAGGCGTCCCTCACCCTCGCCCGTTCAAGTTGACACCGTTGATGTTGAGTCCCCGCTCGCTTCCTCGACAGAGCTTATCGATGCGCTTGTTCAAATTTTTATGAAGTAAGTATCTTATGTCTATGAGTACATAATTTAAATGCATCGTTTAGACATACATACATATATACTAATTCCCTGATCGATGTCATTATTGTAGGTTCTTGCATCAAGAATTGGTTCAAAAGGGCAGGATCAACGATTTTGGATTCTTGTGCCCTGTCTATTCAAGTCAAACATCCATGCAGGAGAGACAGACATACATATCAAAGAGGTTGTGTGAAGTGAGAAGAAAGTTGTACTTTTTGCCATTCTTCCACAGGTACATATCAAAAATCTTGTCCGCAATTCACTTAATTCCCGCTACATATATCACCGAGTATAGTTTATCGCGTGAATTTTCAGCGCCCCGGCGATTGGTCCTCATGTGCATAGAGGAGCATAAAGTTATCTTCTTATACTCCACTCACGATGAGCCATTGCCTACGTTGGTGCAGACCATCAACGAGTAAGCATGTCATTTTGATTCTCTTGTCTGAAATCTCTGCTGTGAATTTTTAGTGAATCATTGATAAATTTGTGATTTTGATGATAGTGCTATGAGGACCTTCCAAAGAGTAGAAAAGAAAAGGCGTGGTACTCGGACAAAGACCCCATATGGTATGCACCGTAGGTTGGTACAATATTTGTAGCACACCGCCTTGTGAACTTGGTCATTAAGCTATATATATGCTCTTATATATATTTCTTGTTCTTTTTAGACCCGTCGGCAACCACCGGCGTCCAACTTATGTGGCGTACATCATAAAACACATGTATGATATTACCACGCGAGGGGATACTAAATTAACTCGCAAAGGTAAATGTATTTGATGTTACATATTATGCAAGTTAATTTAGTTTCGGCTTCCATGTTACAAATGAAATATGCACACAAGTTAATTCAATTGTCTTTGTCTTTGATGTTACAGATGTTTCAATGCACGCTCCCTTTTCTCATGATGAACTCGGAGCACATACGCAATGTGTTTTTTGAATATCTGTATGGTCCGATCTTAGAGTCACAAAAAGGACAATAATTAATGTCCTAAATTCATTTGTAAGTATATTCTATAGCAACAATAATCAATCTTCTCGTAAATTTGTTTATTTTTTTGAACAATTCATTTGTAAATATACATAGGCAATGTAAAATTCAATAAATAAATTTAGTTAATTTTTCGAACAATTTTCTTGTGTCCATTTTGGGTTTCGAATGTATTATTGGATGGTGGATATAGCTATTTAATTTAGTGTTTGAAATTTGAGACTTTTAGGACCGTTCATTAACAAGATGTCCGGCCTTAAAGGTCCAAAGTCTTCGGTGTAAAAAGTATGAGACTTTTAGGACCGTATATTGCTTTAGTGTCCGCTCCTAAAAGCCCCATATGAACTTTCAGGACCGGATGTATTATAAAAGGCCGGTCTTAAAAGTCACTCTTAAAAGCCCTCTTAACTTTTAGGATCGTATTATTATAAATAATCGGTCTTAAAAGTCCTTTGCTTACAAGTCTCGTTTAACTTTTAGGACCGTATATTTTTATTTGTGCGATCTTAAAAGTCGGTCACCTTTAAATACCTCTTTTCGAGACAAATTAAATGGATAGGGTTGAAGACAACCAAGGTTCGGCGTTCTTCAAGCTAGGTCCTTCATTATCGTCGTTTTTACCTTTCCATATGTGGAGCAAGCATTATCGGTGTCCCTTTTATTTTATCTTTTTTCTTTTTGTCTAAAAAAGAAGGAAGATAATGAAAAGGACACTTTGTTTCCAATATGGGGAGGTAAAACCGACGATAACGAAGGTCCAACCTTGAGAAGAATAGTCACTTTGTTTGTTCTTATTCGAATAAGGTAAATGATCCCTTTTTTTGTATGTTCTTAATCGTATTCGTGAATTTCTGTTGTTGATTTACACGAGGACAATGTTTTGTTTATTTCCTTTTTGTCGGAAAAAGAAAGACGATAATGAAAAGGACAAGAGGCAATCGGATATGGAAACCAAAGCTGACAAAAAATGGCAGTGCTTTTAGGACCGTCGATTTACTAACTAAAAGTCTTCGTTCTTTTATTTTAGGTTTTTTAGTCTCCGCCATTATCCGTCCTTCATAGTTGCCTTGTTTATTGCTTTCCGGTTCGATAATGGATAAAGTACTAAACTCACACGAGAACAAAATTTAAAAATATTTTATTTACTAATTTTTACGCCGCCTCTATAGGGGCGCGATCACAAAAAACAAAATAAAAAAGCAACAAAAAAACTAATCCCTCTCGTAGTCGGAGAGGAGGGGGCGTCGAGTCGTCGGAGTTGTCGGAGTCGTCGAGTCGTCTTCGACGGATCGTACTTCACGTCATTGGCGTGGAATACCATGTTCAGCTTGTTGTTCATGGTATGAGCAAGCCGAACCAATTGGCCCAAGTGTCGATCAATTTGATCGACGTGGGCCACAAGTGATTGCACCAACTGCTTCACAGTCGGATTTGGAGGAGGCGGTGGCGGAGGGGGCTGAGGTTGAAGAGGAGGAGGAGGAAACGGAGGACCTGGGGGAGAAGAATGTGAAGAAAGTACAGTAACAACGGGTTTAAATAGAGAACCCATCCCGAACAATGTGAAACGCCGGAAACTTTAATGAGGAGATACATTGTTCATCGAATACGAGGAGACGCCTAGTTGAGAAGTTTATCTCGGAAGCCGAAGAGACTCGCATCATTCATTTGAACAAGTGTGCAAGTACGGTAAATGATAAAAGGTCGGTCTTAAAAGTAAGACTTTTAGGACCGGACGTACTATAAAAGATCGGTCTTAAAAAAAAAATAAATAATAGAATTTTATACCGCATACCTATAAGTAGGGTTAATGATAAAAGGTCGGTCTTAAAAGTAATTTAGACTTTTAGGACCGGATATTTTAAAAAAGGTCGGTCTTAAAATAAAATGAATTGCAAAAATATTAAATAATGGAATTTTATACCGCGTACCTATAACTCCTTATTAATTCCTCACTACCTCGTAACTCCAAACCACGTACGTGGCTATCTGAGAACAACTCTCTGCCTTTATTAAGTAACTCCTCATACCTCTCTGCCCTACCTAACTGCTCAAACCATGGTTAGATACAAGATCACCGCTCGTAGGGGTACTCTTACTCGTGATGCTCGTGCCTTCCGTCGATCGTTATACGGTGCGCCTCCTCCATCGAGAGTGCGTTCCATTTGTGACGAAGAGTCTCGTGTCGTTGGACCCATTGTTATTTCTTCGATGATGAAGAGATTGCCACACCCTCCATCCTGCTCCCCCTCTCCAACCAATTGGCCCCAGCGTGCCTCCCGCTGACCCCTCTCCTCTTTCCTCTAGTGATGCATTGTGGCTGATGCAACGAAGACAGGAACTTGCTGATCTCCGACGGGAAATTAATGTTGTTCACGCCGAAATCGCCAAGGCTTTGGAGGATAATAAGCTTTAGGAGATGTTTAGTCAGATTCTTGTTTTTGATAATTTTCTCGCTTGTTTTTCTTTTATATTTTTTCTTGTGTACGTGCATATGCAAGTAATATATGTAATTAAAGAAACTCCAGTTTTCCTTTAATTTTTATTCATTCGATTCGCGCCACCAAATCCTTTTTTTAGAAATCACAAAAATGAGGAATTTTAGGACCGGAGTATTATAAAACTTCGGTCTTAAAAAGTTTTATATATAGAACCGTCTACTTTTTAATGAACCGGTTTAATTGTCTCAATTTAGGTCCGGAGTATTATAAAACTCCGGTCTTAATAAAATCCAAAATATAAAACATGTCTCGCTCCGTCGCGGAATATTAAATTTCCCTCTCTCGAACTTCTCTTGTCGCGCCTAAAGTGTTACTCGGGTTCGTCGCCACTTCGTTCTTTGGTTCGCGTTGCTCTCTCGACAATCACTTTTTGGTTCCTTAGCTAAACGTCTATAGACCAAGCTGTAAGAGGTGTTTCGGTTATATAACTTTATGATTTTCCCGCTCATCGTTCGGGTTTTTCCCGGGTTGAGCGAAATCGATCAAATGTTCTTGTGGGTTTCGTGTTGTTAATGGATATTGTATTTTGAAGATTATAATTGCAATTTAGACCTACCCAACCGACCAATAAATGTTTTTAGGTTACTCTTTCGTTCGCAACATCAACGTTCGTGGCAGGAGAAGAAAGACTAAGCAAACGCATTTGAATTTATATGCTGGTGAGTCCACAAGACCTTCATGCGATGCATTTAATTTCCTCGTCATGCATTTATTTTGGTTCTTGGATTCACTGCGATACATTTATGACCAAAAGTGATTCTTCGTTCTGCATTTAATGAGCAAGTTTATTCGAAAAAAAAGGAAAAAAAAGACATAACCGACATTTGAGCATATATATGTATGTTAAATCTTTCCGTATATATATATATAGGAATTCTACTATGGATCACGGTTGGATAAATGCTAAACGGATGAGTGTTGAATATCGAATGGGGTGAGGGACTTTATAAAATTTGCTAAACAAAATGCCCATGATGAGGGTGTGAAGTTTTATTGCCCTTGTGTAAAATGTTTGAATGAGAGGCGACTAAGTCCCGAAGTTATACACATACATTTAATTTGTGAAGGAATTTGTAAGACTTATACAAGTATGGGTATGGCATGGTGAAAAAATACCAAGTGGGTCTCAACATAGGGAAGTGGCCTTTGATGATAATGACACGGATATGGATGATCACATAGAGGACATTATCTCGTGATGTAGGAGAAGAGGCTTTTCATCAATCACATGCATATGGTAATATGTGCGGTGATGCGTAAAACCCTCTATACCGTGGGTGTAAAAAATACCAATTGTTGAATGCCGTATTGAAATTGGTAAGCTTGAAGGCACGTCATGGATGGAGCGACAAGAGTTTTTCAGAAATGCTTGAGGCTTTTAAGGACATACTTTCGGATGATAATGTGTTTCCGCATGATACTATGATGCTAAGAAAATACTTTGTCCACTGGGGATGGAGTACAAAAAGATCCATGCATGCCCGAATGATTGCGTATTGTATAGAAAAGAGTTTGAAGAGGAGCAGTAATTGTCCGCTATGTGAAACCCCAAGGTACAAGTCAAATAAGGGGCCTGCAAAAGTGTTGTGGTATCTTCCAATCATAGCAAGGTTCAAGCGGTTGTTTGCGAATGAAAATGATGCAAAAAATTTGAGGTGGCATGCGAGATGAGAGGATTTCGATGGAAAGCTTCGACATCCGGCCGATTCTTCTCAATGGAAGAAAATCGATCAATTAGTTCCGAATTTCGGCGAAGAACCTAGGAACCTTAGGCTTGCCCTTAGCACGGATGGCATGAATCCATATGGAAGCCTTAGTAGCATACATAGTTCATGGCCTGTACTACGATTATTTACAACTTATCTCCAATGTTATGCATGAAACGAAAGTACATCATGTCAAGTTTCTATGTTGATTTCGGGACCGAAACAACCCGGAAATGACATTGATGTTTACCTTCGCCCTTGATCGAAGACTTGAAGGAGTTGTGGGCGAAGGTGTTGATGTTTTTGACTCTTTCAAGAAGGAAGTGTTTAAAATGCGAGCCATGATATTTTGTACTATAAACGACTTCCCAAAGATATGGGAACTCGTCAGGTATAGTGTAAAAGGCCATAAAGCATGTCCGGTTTGTGAAGAAGGCACACGCTACCATCAACTTCAACATGGAAGAAAGACGGTTTATCTTGGGACAGGAGATTTCTTAGACGGGGCCACCCATATCGTCGATTAAAGAAAGCCTTTTTGGTGGCCAAGAGTATGAAGATGCTCCGGTGGCATTGATCGGGGAGCAAGTTTATGAAAATGTGAAAAATATCAATGTCGTCTTCGGTAAGACCGCAAAGAGTAGAAAAGAAACAAATATATGGAAAAAGAGATCTGTATTCTTCGATCTTCCATATTGGCGCAATCTTGATGTGAGACACAAGATTGATGTCATGCATGTGGAGAAAAATGTATGTGATAGTATTGTCTAAGACGCTTCTCAACATACAAGGTAGTTCCAAGGATGGTGTGAAGGCAAGATTGGATCGATAGCAATGGGAATACGCGAAGAGTTACATCCAAGGCCAGATGGGAAGAGAACTTATTGTCCCCGACTTCTCATACTTTGTCTAAGGATGAGAAACGAAGTTTTGTGAGTGTTTACATGGCACAAAAGTTCCCACGGGGTATTCTTCAAATTTGAAGAGGCTTGTATCGATGAAGGACTTGAAATTAGTAGGCCAAAAGTCTCATGATTGTCATGTCTTGATGCAATGACTACTCCCAATAGCTATTTGAGGCATTGCCGAATATGATCTTCGGGTCATTTTGACTAGACTTTGTGTCTTCTTCAATGCGCTTTGTCGTAAAGTTTTCGAGATTGAAAAGTTGGATGAATTGGAGAATGAAGGATATCTTATCTTGTGTCACCTTGAGAAGCTTTTTGTTCCTACATTTTTTGACATCATGGTTCATCTAATTGTTCATCTAGTGAGGAGATAAAGATGCGGCCCTATCCATTTACGGTGGATGTATCCAATTGAAAGATCTATGAAATTCCTAAAAGGGTACGCGTGGAGAACGCATACCGGCTAGAAGCATCGATTGTTCGAAATATGTTTCGAAGAAGCCATGGAATTTTGTCAAAATTATTTGGCCAAAGTAAGACATATTGGGCTTCCAAAACGTCAAAGCATCTTCGATGGGGGTAGACGAGGGGCTTCCATAAAGAGTGTGGATCCCGATGAATTGTCACAAGTCCACTTATACATCTTGAATAATGTCGATGAAGTTCAAGTTAAAGATAGCCGCACATAAAGCATTTGTAAGGAAAGAAAATCATCGAATGATCGAACAAAGGTTGATTAGGGAGCATAACAGAACTTTTGCAAACCGGTTCAAACAAAAGGTCGAGGGAGAGGAATGTGTTTCGATCAATCAAATGGTTAGCGGTGGTCCCGAGGTTGATGTTATAAGTTGGAATTCGTATGTGATCAATGGTTATACATTTTACATGAAGTCCCTAGATGATACGAGCACAGTCCAGAACAGTGGTGTTATGTTAGAGGTTGAATCTATGCACTTCTCCAGTTCGAAAGACAAGAGCCCTTTATTGGCAGTCATGCCATATTATGGGGTTATTGAAGAGATTTGGGAGGTGGACTATGTGAAAATTAGATTTCCCATTTTCAAATGCAAGTGGGTTAATGTCAATAATGGTGTTCGGATCGATCGGCTAGGATTTACATTAGTCGATGTCAATGGTAGAAGTTTTGGAGATGAACCTTTTATTATGGCAGACTGTGCAAAACAAGTGTTCTATATCACCGATCAAGAAAATAAAATGTGGTCCGTAGCTCTCCAAGGAAAGAGGGTCATTGATATTGATGAGGAAATGAATTCAAATTATGGTATTCCTAAGAGTACTCCTTTTTCAAGGGGTCTAGGACATGAACGAAGAAGATGAAGCGGATAATGAACCCGCATAAGAAGTGATCATCAAGAAGGGATATGAGAAGATATCACTTTATAAAAGAGTCAATTCATAAGGTAATATTCATATGCAGATTTCTTTGAAGACTTTAAGGCTTTAACTATATATATTATATTCCTTCTATCTATGTTCATAGTTAATGTCACCGATATGAATTTTGTTCTTGTTTTATTTTTTGGCGGGATCCGATCCAAAGGGGCATGTTATATAAGAGGATGTTATGTTGTTGGGTGGGGGAATCAGATGAAGGCATGGTGAATATTATTTTGGGCGCATGTATGTTGTACTTGTAACTTATTGTATTTGTAAGTAAGTTATCTTATTGTATGAATTAATTTAGGTGTTGTAGTCATAGTAATCATTAATTAAGAGGGCAAATAGCTCATGGTGAATAATATTTGTATTCTTTTTCCAATTCAATTTATTAAAATAATTGTTCATAGCTTGTAGCTTAAAGTATCGACTTTTATGTCTTTGGATTGGGTGGTGGATTTGTGTATATATATAATCGGAAGAGCGGGGAAAAATTGGGAAAATTTAGACCGGAAATAATAAGCCGGTCTTAAATGTTCACTTGTTAAGATCGGATGTAATTATATGACCAGTCTTAAAGGTCATGACTACTTTTGAGTTTTGATATTAAACCCGGTCTTAAAAGTTGGTCTTTTAAGACCGGTATATTTAGACATCCGGTCTTAAATCAAAATCTTTAAGACCGGATGTATTTATCATCCACTCTTGAAAGTCAGTCTTTTAAGACCGTGTATAATTAGTCGTCTCGTCTTAGAAGCCGCTATTTTTCAGACCGTATGTGTCTTGTCCGGTCTTATAATTTCGATCTTTTAAGAGCGGCCTATTTTATGGCCGGTCTTAAAAGTTGAGCTTTAGGACTGAACAAAAAATATTTGGGCTTCATTTAGTACAACTTTTAAGACCCAAGTTTTTAAATGTCTGGTCTTAAAAGAGTTTCTTTAAGACCGGTTCGTGTCCGGTCTTAAATGGTAGACTTTTAATACCGGCTGGAACAAGACCGGTCGCATGTCCGGTCTTACGACCCCTCTTTTGTCCGGTCTTAAAAGCCTTTTTTGCACTAGTGACATCACTTGAAGAACAAGATTTAATATATGTGTTACAACTATTTGCCTAAACTATGCTTGAACTTAGTACATCAATTATAAATAACACATGTTAGACACCCATATTAGATGCAACATTTCACTTTAAATTACATATGGACACTTCATTTTATGTCATGTTGCCATATCCATGTCAATGTTAATTCCTCCCAGAACTCCACCAAGAAAATAGCTACTATGCGGAGATGGTAATAAGTTGTAGAGATCCACTTCCAGAATACATTAAAGATATAACCCCAAGCAAAACAAAAAGAGCTCTTAATAGCAAAAAAACCCCCTTCAATTAAAAATAATAAATAAACTGCTTCGATTTTAACCCATCCAAAAATATATATATAAAAAAAACCATACTTACAGTGTGGAATGGCACATTGTCTTTGCTCATAAACTGATACAACTCCACTTTCTCTGGGTTCTTCCACCATTTCTCCCAATCAGATGTGTAACATGAAGTGATTGAGATATATCCAATTAGTGCATCAAACCAGACATAGAAAACCTGAAAAATGTAATCATTAAATAATGAGTCAAAGATCAAGTATTATAAATTAAGCTCTAAAACGAGACGGTGTCAAGTATGAAATGCTTCGTATCAGGGGAAATTTATCATCAAGAAGAGGGATGAGAAATGGCTCAATCTACAAATGCAGAATCACTAATGATTTAATAGTATGAATTAGACAATAAACAACCAACGGTAACAATAAAGATAGTGAAGTAAAAAAGGAAACAAAAATCAACCATGTGAACATTTAAAAAAAAAAATAAAGCAGATGACAGGAAAGCCACTAATAAAATTGTAATTGGAAGTTTTCAAACAAATAATTCACTTTGCTTACGACATAGCTTTACTATATTCAAATCAATTTAAGCTTTGTCCTTAATTAATCAAACATTTTGCTTAAGATTAAGATCATCAGAGAATCAATTAACTCAGACTACTTCTGACAAATGAGGATATGGACCATTAATGCAACCTTCACCTATGGGCCCAAGAGCCAAGAATGAATGCTGAGCAAATAGAATTGTAATGAAAGCAACAAGACTCCATTCGTAATTCCTCGACATAATCCATTAGAATTGTAAATAACATGTAAATCGGGAAAGGGAAGGTTCAATTGCCATTCTATAGTTAAAATCCCAATTATAACTGCCAAATAGACCTAAAAGTCTTTTTGTCTCTAAAATTCTCCTTTGCCTGGAATGAAATTTAAGAAAATCGCATCAAATGGCCCAAAACAAGTGTTGCTTCCTTTTTTTAAAGGGTAATTCTTGCTTTAATTTGAGTCATTTTCTCCTTCAATCATTCTACAACATTTTTTTTAAAAAATAATCAATTACATAAAATTTTAGTTTTATTTTTTCTTCAAAGGACCAGACTCAATTTTATCAGTCCTAGCTCTGTCAATAGCCAATTGTATCAAAAACATCCCAATTCTAAATATATATCGTCCACCAATCCCCTCAGTTGAAAAGAGCAGAAAAACACAAATCCTCAAGAACAATAACAAAACAAGAAAGATAAAAAAATTAGTACCATGAGTATAATCCACTTATAAGATGCATTTTTATAGTAAGAGAAACTGCAAGCTTTAAAACTTACATCAGAACGTATGAGCATCACCCTTCATCTTAAATGCATATTAGAAAGGAAATGCGATAGCCTGTTCACAGTTTGACCCATCTATCAGTTAGTAAAATAAATAAATAAACATATATAGGAAGAGAGGAAAGGCGAAACAACAGAGCAGAAGATAAAAGAACTGATAAAATGACAGGGCAAACCTAACGTCTTTAGCAATCATAGTGTTTCCATCTGCAGCCCCAAGATGCCTTAGAACTACTTCCTCAAGTCTGCCATCTCGGTAAGCATGCTGCATAAAAGATAACAGAGATGAAGTAGGCTACCATCAATTTCTAAACAACACTTAAACCAGTAAGTAAGCATCAGCATTAGTATGGGTCAAAGTCAAGACACCATCCAAACATTTCTATAAATTGGGGCATGGGAGAGATAGAAATCATACACCATAAAATACAGCTGCATATCAATACCTAATTAATTATTTGATTAACATTGATGTTATTAAATCAATAATATGAAACCAAGAATGCTGAGCAACTCAACCCAAAGAAAAATTTCAAACCTGATCTCAATCAGGTAAGAAAAACTTCAGCTTCAGCGATTGATTCATCATCATCTGCATAAACCATGTTTGACAACAATACCTACAAATATACAACAGCCACGGTTGGAAAATTACACATCTCTCAACTTATCTAAAAGAAAGCAAGTTTAACTGGAATTACTGGAATAAGACGAGGCAAGAACTCCCTCTAGTTTTCTGGAGGTAGTTCAACATCACAATAAGCAGACTTGCAAACATAATTACAATTTTTTAATTTACAGAGATTATTGTTGTGATGCAAAAAGCTCCTAGTTGGCAAGAAAAAGTTGAAGAATTTTAGCACTGCCTTAAATTTAAAATACACAACTCTGGCATTTGCATAAACTTGATTATCATAGAAACAGGAAATAGTTAGCCAACACACTGTCAGAATAAGTGGGCCAAGTTAGGGGAACCTCATTCCTTATTGCACTACTATCTCAAACATAAGTTTTAGATTAAAGTATCTTCAGTTGGACATGTTGGAAAAATTCTCTGGCTGGTTATAACAGCAAACCGGGGAACTAAAGTGATTTGAAATAAGAACAGCATAAGGATGATATTTAAAGAAAAGGTCCAACTCAGGGACCAGATTTTTAATATTTTTGTACTGGTAGCGTATAAAGTATATTCTAGCTTGGGAAAAAAAAGTCCTGCCTACACCCACACCCCAGTCCCACAAAAATAACTGTAGATTAATTGAACAAGAAGTCCCTGGTGTTCTCACTATTCTCTCCTAAAATAGTACCAAAATTCACAGGCTTCATCAAGAGAAACTTCATCATCTCTGTCCTTGTTGACTTGTAGCATGTATTCAATTACGTTCCTCAGATGTGGCTGCAATGTAGTTAACAATTGAATCAGAGAAGCAAATTAGAGACCAAAGAAAAACAAATAGACAGATTCTGAGATAAAGAGTAGCACAACAGAAAGATAAGCAGGATTCAGCAATTTAATGGGCTACAACCAATTTTCGAACTGGACAAGATGCCCACCTCTAAGAAAGATGGGCAGACTTCAATTAACTGAAAGAATGCTACACAAACCTAGTCAGTAGTGAAAACCAGAAGGATGGATTCAATATTTGATCATAATTTCTTAACAGCTCACACAAAAATGCAGTTTCCCAATAACGGGCAGTGAGGACTCTAGAAGACTAACAAGGGACCAAATTGCCAACTATCACATGCTCTCCAAAATCAAAAGAACAAAAACAAAAAATGTCAGGAGTCTAATATTTTTAAAAGACAATATTGTTAAAAATAACATCAAAAATTGAGGAAACACAGATGTGATGCCAAGGGGGAAACCTCAAGGATCAGCAATTCAAACAAGTAAAAATCACATTAATCAGAAAACTGGCAATTATGGCCATGGGCTACTTATTCCCACTAATTACCTGAAGTATCTTCCCTATAAGCAGACAGCAAAAGACTAAACCCTTCATCTAACTTATTTTCAACAAACACATCCCACATTTACCGTTTTTAAGTATATTTTGCCTTAGTTAACTATTATCATGCACGATTGCTAATGAATCACTTTTTTATAGATTGAGCTTAATAAAGTCTCTCCAATCTACATAGAAAATAAACTGACATTCAACCAAACTTTCAATTTTTCTAATTATAGAATCAATGCTAGTAATTTACCGGCTCAACTATTAGCGGTTACATAAAGCTTCCCTAAAACGCCGTACCAGTTTTTCTCAATGTTTCTAAAATGTGAGCATTGAAGTTAATCTTGCACCTAAAAAGCTACAATCCATACCAAGAGAAACGGACCAAGAAAATTAAAAATGAAATCTCAATGCGAACCTGCCCCCTTTGTGCTTCACATTTTTTGTCTGGTAGAATCCTTTCCGATGATGTGAGAGAGGAGGCAAGGAGGACAAAAAAACAACAAAATAGAAACAGCAACTAACTATGGCTCTTGGCCCAGACAACGTCCTAGGCGTCGGGGAGATCGGAGCAACAAGGAACGCCTAGACGACGTTTTTATTCCTGGGCTGCAGTAAGTAGATCGAGAGGTCGTTCCGCCCCTTGTCCCCGAATATGGGTAATATGTTCTAACAAATTCTTGCTCCAATCTGACCTAGCTGGCGAGCGATCCCAGTTCGCGGCAGAGAACAAGACAGCAAGCGAGCGATCCCAGTCCGCGGCAGAGGACGTTGATCGGAGGAGCTTTGGTGGAGAGGGGGATGACGGAGCAACGGTGGAGCGAGAGAAGAGACAAGGCAGAATAGGGTTGAGAGAAAATCTAAGAGACTGAGAAATCGACGGGCACGCGGGAGACAATACGAGGAAGGGTATGTTTTTTATGAAAAACAAAAAATTAGGGTGTCTAATAATTAAAGTTAGACTCCAAAAATGGTTTCTTTTTGGCCCAGCTTTCCACTTTGGTGCACTTATCACGTGCTTTGGGCACCACGACTGGACTTTTGGCGTTCTAGTATAAAAATTAGACTCCAAAAGTCATCCGATAATTACAAAAATGCCACCGCATTTTTTTACTTCCTTTTTTATTAATAGGACGCCAATTAGAGACGCAAAAGCCATTTTCTCGTAGTAGTGATAGTAGTTAAGTTAGTTAATTATATTTGTTTTCCCAAAATGCCTGTATATAAAATTTAAAATTGCATCCAGTTATTCTGACTCGATTTTTTATCGGACCTCTTCTACCTCATACATGACTTCTCCGAGCTCTCGCACAGTCCGGCGTCGTCATCTTTCTCAACAACTTCCGGTTTACTCTTGAAGGTTGGAAGTGTAATTTAATAGTGATGATATTATTAAATCTAACAAAAGTTGCTCAAAATTATTTTATTAAAAAAAATAAAAAATAATAGAATTGAGGTGTATGTGGCATTAATTTAGTTGCAAACATTACTGACTTTATAAAATATATAGGTGCATTATTAACTTATTATTGTGTTTAGGGGTATTTTGGGAAGAAATTGACAAAAATTAGAACTTTATCCTATAATCAGGACCAAAATTAACTCCCAAATTGGAACTTTAACATTACAGCATGCTTAAACTTATATGCAGCTTCATCACCCCTCCCACAAACAAAAAGAGAGAAGATAACACAGTCTACAGATTGTAATGGGTATCTAAGAATCCCTCCTCAAAAGCTAGTTATTGAGCCGGGAAAACGAACTTGTTCAAATACCTCCTTGAGCATCCTATACTACCAAGTTTCTGTCAGATTGCATCCCTACTCTTTCTGTAGCTAGTTACACGGTTCTTATTGCATGTATAGTTGTATTCAGTCCCTGTGGTTGGAGTAGCGATCCCTTCTGGGCCCACCAAAAATACGAGAAATCTGTAAACCTCTACTGAATGCTTGGTTGAAGAGCATTCTTGTTTGGAACCCTGAAACAAACGGAAACCATGCAAGGAAAGCCACCGGCATGAAGATAAGCAACCCCATTATTATCTCGTACCATCGAGCCAGTGCTCTAATCGATCCCCATAGCTGAGCTTTTTCAATCAGAGGCTTCAAGGCTTGTGCAATCTTTTGGAACAAAACAAAATGAGCACAAGTAAATAACTTTAGGAGCTATAATTCATCTGAACATGTAAGTCTGAGGATTTTTACGCCTATTTTCTTATTTGGTTTATGATGCAAATCTATCTATGAAGTATTCCCACACGTGCATCTGACACATAAAGTTTCCTTAGATGCAACAACACACATAAATGTTCCAATAAATGGAGCAAAAATGCCATGTTCGTTACCTAAACCGTCTGTTATTTTAGTATGGTGGGGCCCACTTGGTGCCAGGCATCATCAAGTGGCGAGCATTAGCTACACTTAACATACATGTTATTTATGTTCCGTCTGAGAACATTCATGTGTACTGTTGCATTCAAGGAAATTTTATGGTATTAGATACGTATGAGGAGAACATTTCATGGGTAGATTTGCACCTTAACCCTTATTTTATTTCCCAACAATCTCATTTCATTCTAAGTATTATCCTTAGAAATAAACATCGACTTACCAGGAGTAAACCCCAGCCAGTAGGAGAGAGTGCGAGAATGCAGACTATAATGTCCTTGAGAGTCATATGAGCAAGTGCTAATAATGTGATGAAAATGGCAAGGAATGCAATGAAAATAGAACCTTGAATCAGTCTAAATATAAGCCGGAAGCCTGCGCTGAGGCGCCGCCTGCGAACCAACACAGCCTGCAACTAAAACACAACATAATCTTTAGAAGACAATATTTTCTGTCTCACTGTTTTGTTTTCACTTGCAACCTTAATAATAGTTCATTAACAATCTGTGTCAACAAGAAAATATTAGTGCTTACCTTCATTAAGCCCAATATTAGAAAGATTACAACCCAGGAAAGACCATAAACCTGAAAGCCAAAAGCAGTAAAATTCAATTGCTCACAAGTAACAGACTGATAGTAAAATGAATACTCCCAAGGAGAAATATATGAAGAACACATTTACCAGAAAATTTTGATTGGTATTAGTGAATGAGAGGTGATATACAAGGCCATAGTGATATACGAAAAAGCGGAGGGCCATCATTATCTCAACAGCAAGACCACGATTTCCAGATTCGCGAAGATGTTCTTGCTCTTTTTCCCACCATGATTCCCAACTTTTTTCGGGAGGTACACCGATACCTCCACGGTTGTGTATCCATTTTTCCCAATCTCTCCAGTCATCAATGATCCTTTGCCACTCAAAGCCTGATGGATTGAAAAGGAAGGGAGCAAAAAGCCATGTTGCCACCATGAACCATATTGACATGGTGAACAAAACATAGACACCCACATTTGTATATGAATGACCAAATATGTGGAAGACTAGAAGCAGAATCATCAATTCAATTCCTTTAACGAAATGACTGCGCGAATAGAGCCTGTAGTTATCAGCAAACTTGGCATGAAGCACCACGAAACCACGATCTGTGCGTCTGTACTGAGCACCCCCATGAAGCAATGTCCTTCCATAATAGTGGGTTTTTGTTCCAAGAGAGAATGTGAAAAACACAGGAGCCAGCTGAAGTTGCATTAACACGAATTCACTGAATGCCACGCGAAAGCCTTTCTCTAAACCAATTTCCATAATCATAGGCAGAGCTAACAGAAGTCCAATTTGAACCACTGACTGAGAAGCAAGGGCCACTTGAAGAGGCTTGTCTCGAATAGCACGTGTTTTGTTCAGACCTTCTTCAAGCCCACTGAAGACAAGATAGAGGCGGCCGTAAAGGAATATATAAACAGTGAGGACAGTCAGCTGTCAAGAGCTGAATCAGTAATTGTAGTGGATCACATATGATAATATAATACACAACAAATCAGGTTTCAAGCATACCAAGTTGCTGAAATAGGAGCCGACGGTGGTGAAATAACACGATAACATTCGAAAGAAATCGAAGCGGTGCCCGAGCCTATACATGTCCCTACTCATAGTCTGCTCACCATTCCCATTAGCTATCTTTGCCTCAAACATCGAGATTTGATTAAGACCCACATATCTTCCTTTACCAACTTGTATGTATTCATGATGAGTGACATTTCCGTCACGTAGAGTAGAATTAAAACCTGAAAACCAAAGAGAGAAAGAAGCATAAATAGTGAAGACAAGCCATACTATTGATATCTCTAAGAGGAAGAAAAACTATCTGCAAGAAATGGAAATTATTTATCCAAATGGAGAACATTGTTCACAACACTCATATACCTGCAAATATGTCCTCACTTAAATTGATGACTTTAGAAGCCTTGCTTACTCCCCCTATTGTCAGGTGGAACAGTCTGTCAAATACATCTGGATGGCCATAATGGAACCGCACTCTGAATGAAAAAGCACAAAAAACATCACACAGCACTTCAAGCAATATGAACAATGCCAATTGAGAATACAGATTAATCGAAACATCAACAAAAAAAGTAACATATAAACCATGACATAGGCGATTCACTAACCTTAGATAATGAAAGAAATAAAACATGAAAAATAAAGGCAGATACTGGTCCATTATTAATTTGAGATATTTTAATCATGATTATGATTATGGGACATACAATTTCTATTGCGTAAAAAAGGAATTATGTTTCCATTTGAGAATAATGCTTGAAGAAATTATTGGCCTCTTTTCCTTTTGATTGAAAGGTCTGCAGATACCTAATTTGAGCCATATGTTCTAAAAAGTATCTCCTTTTCCTCATTACTAAAATTATATACCAAATCATCAAGAAACATTCTGCAGTGAGATCCATTTGGTTTCACAAAGAGCAATCCTCAAAGATTGAATGAGGGAAAAAAAAAAATGGAAATCTTACCTCAAGGGGTTAGCCAACACTCTTTGTCCAATTGACGCAAAACTAGTCTCCTGATTTGACACAAACGATGCGAGGGATGAAACACTGCAACAGACATATGAGAAAAAACAGATTAAATGACAGGCATTTATGAATTTTAGTATATGGAAGTGAGTTTACCAAAATTGATGGAACCAGTCAATACCTGCCAGTAAATATGAACTCCCTAACTCCAAGTATTGAAGGATATCTTACACGATCATGTTTTTCGAGAAATTCTTGTAGCAAATTCCTCATTTTGAAAGCTTCTTCCATATAATTATCCTGTAAAATAAATACTTGAGATATTTGAAATTTTAAATGCACCTCTTTCCCAATTTATTTATTTCTCATAACATAATGATGTAAGACCTGATTCATATCTATTGTCTGCAAGCCTTCACCACGAGTAAAAATGATGGCAAGGTTTTGATTTTCTGGCTTACCCTCACCTAATATTGGAGGTCCTGGAAGCTTTATCCTGTAAATTACCTGCAACAAAAATAATTAAACAATAAGTTTGAAAAAATTATGACTAAAGTAAAGAAACGTAGTGCCTAGAAATTTTGTCCTTATGTGGTGCTACAAAACATATAAAAAGGGTGGCCCAGTGTACAAGGCTTTCACCAGGTGGGATCTGGGAAAGGTCAGATGTACGTAGCCTTACCTCGCAAGCAAAGAAAAAATCTGTTCATGTAAAATTTCTTTCACTAGTGTAGCAGCTCATTTCATGACTAGAAGAAAGAATGTTCTACTCTTTCAATCTTCCAGAGAGAGGACTACTTTATCCAATGTGGAACTAACCACGCCATAATATCTTGGCCTCCATTAGTTTGTTATTCAGTTTGAGTTTCAATAACAAGGTTATGAATTTAATATATAATATGTGCAGAATAAATATCAAGGTCATCATCTATTGATGAAGTTATCAAAATCCCAAGAATGGTCAAAGAACAGTACCTGGTCTAAATTTGGAGCAGTTTCATTTGAATCAATTGATTTTGCTGGTATGGCAGCTTTTGCAAGAGCAGAATAATAAACCTTTTTAATCGTTTTTCTGGATTTGTCTTGGCTAGTCTCTTCAACCTCATCGACATAAGCTACTCGAAGAGAGGGGTACCTGCAGTAAAGCGATCAGGAAATGTAACAGAAGAAAGCTTGCAGAAGCTGCAACAATCCACAAGCTTGATTTGAGAGGCATACTTGGTCATGAGCTTTAGAATGTCTGTAGCCTTAGCATCACCAGATCGCTTGTGAATGCCGTATTTCTGGCATGAAACAACATATGTGAACTTCAAATCAGCTACTGCCTGACATTGCGTCCACAATGATCGCTCACTCTTTGGATTTTTCATACTTTCCAGTTCAGCAGCCTTGTAACCTTTGTTTAGTTCTGTTCAAGGAATTGAGATTACAAGGTTAAGTTTGTGTTGTAGAATTGAAAAGAAAGTGACTCAATTTCTCCTCTTTTACCTTCATCCTTTGCCATATCAAGAAAAGCTTGCAGCTCCAATGCTTGTCGGTAATACATCATTCCTCGTACTTTACTCAATATGAGAGAAGTAAAAATGAAGCGCAAAATAGAATGTTAAATTACATATCTAACACACACACACTAATGTTAGGAAAGGAGGGAGGAGAAGCAATTTGTACCAGTTTTGGTCAATGTCTGGCCTCTGTATGATGCCCATAAACAGAGTTCTTCTACCAATTTTTCATCTTCTCTGAGTCTTTCTTCACTAGGATAATTGACACGTTGAAGAAAGTTTTTCCATTCATCTGTTGTGAAATTGATGTGAGGGTTATCACTCCATTGAGTATGTGGAGGGAGAAGAAAACAGTAGATCATTTGAGTTATAAAATTTTGTGACCCTGGGTTGAGAGATTAAGCTTTTGGGTCAAGTGTTTCATTGATATGATATCAAAGACAAGTAAATCAGGCTGTCTAGAATTCAACCCATGCCACCATCAATCAATATAATAACTAAAAAATCATTTATAGTTTCACTTTGTAAAGCCAGAGAAAGAGAGGAAAAATGTATTCTCAGATGTGTGTTTATTCATGTATACAAGAGGGGTATTTATATGCAAGAGAGGAGCCTCAGAATTAATGGCTCATTATAATTGATTTCCTAATGGTAATCATAATCCCTAATTATGTGTGATACTAATTAATTCTAATATATTTACATTAATAGATTTCCTAAAAATATACTTTCTAGCACTCTCCATTAAGTTGGAGTATAGATATTAATTATGCCCAACTTGTTACAAAGATAGTCAATCCGAGTTTCATTTAAGGCCTTAGTGAAGATCATCCAATTGGTCACTAGGCTGCACATGCCTTGTAGAGGTAAAGTTCTCATTGATCTTATCACATACAAAGTGACAGTCAATCTCAATGTGCTTTGTATGTTCATGAAACACAAAGTTGAAGGTTATGTGTAGAGCAACTTTTTATCACATCACAGTTTCTCAGGCAATGACGTGGCAAGACCAACTTCCTTCATTAACTGGTGAATCCACACAATTTCTATACTAACTGAGCCGTGGCTCTATATTCGGCTTCTGCATTAGACTGAGAAACCACATCCTGCTTCTTGCTCCTCCAGGACACTAGATTTCCATTCACAATCATACAATATCCTGTGGTGGATCTCTTAGTAGCCTTTGACCCCGCATATATGCATCACAAAAGCATTCAATCTTGGTGTGGCCATGATTTGTATGGAGTATACCACGACTAGGTGAGCCCTTCAAGTAATGTAAGACATGCTCCAAAACGTCCCATTGAGCAACGGTCGATGCTATCATGAGTTGGCCAAGCACGCTAACGGGAAAGGTCACATCAGGGGAGTCACCGTAAGATAGTTCAATTTCCCAATCAATCTACGGTATCTCTTAGGATATGCAAACAGTTTGATCTTCTCAGGGTCAACCCTTTTTCTCACATCCTTAGGTAGCTCATCAAACGGTACACTGTCATCAATGTCCGGATTAAGAATCATGGGAAAGCTACTTGGTGTTGCCCAAAGCTTCTTGGTTTCTTTTAGCAAATCAAGAACATATTTCCTTTGTGTTAGGAGGATGCCTTTCTTGTTTCTCATAACCTCAATCCCAAGAAAGTACTTTAACAGACACAAATCCTTCGTTTGGAAATGAGAATTAAGAAAGGCCTTGAGTGATGAGATTTACGAAGTATTACTACCCGTAATAACAATATCATCAACATCTACCACTAAGAGAATCATGTTAACAACCGTCTGCTGATAAAACACAGAATAATCACACTTACTTTGGTTCAAACCAAACTTCTTAACCACAGAGCTAAACCTGTCAAACCAAGCATGAAGACTTTGCTTCAAACCATATAAAGACTTCTGAAGGTGGCATACCGTCCCACGCTCCCCTTGACCAACAAAACTAGGTGGTTGCTCCATGTAAACTTCCTCAAGAAGATCATCATTCAAGAAAGCATTTTTAACATCCAACTAATGAGGATCTCAACCATAAGAGGCTGCCATAGAAATGAAGAGGCGAACAGAGAACAATTTTGCCATAGGGGAGAAGGTTTCTGTAAAGTCGACACTATAGGTTTGAGCATATCCCTTGGCAAATAGTCAAGCTTTCAAATGTTCCAAGGTTCCACAACTTTTGTTTTCACCATGAACACCCACTTACACCCGATAGCCTTTCTAGGACAATGAGAGTCCAAGTACCTACTTTATCAAGGGCTATCATTTCTTCTTTCATCGCAACATGGCAACCGGGATGGGCCAGGGCTTGGTGGAGAGTAGTTGGAATGGTGATAGAGTCTAAAGATGCTATGAAGGAACAAGATGGAGAAGCTAAATGGTTATATGAAACAAAAGAAGAAATGGGATAGATACAAGTACGTTTACCTTTGCGTAAGGCAATGAGCAAGTCATCAAAAGTATCAGGAATATCAGGCACTATTTCTAGTTTAGGGGTAGGATCAATAGTAGGAGTGAGAAGGACTTGTGCTGGATAAGACACTGAAGTAGGCACTGGTAGGCCATGAACATGAGTGACTATGTTACGCTCCTTGGGACGTTTTCGATAAACATGATAGAGAGGTGGTTTAGAAAATGCTAGTGCTAAATGAACCCTAAACACCAATATATTAGCAAGACTTTCTGCTGTAACAGGGGATTCAGGCGGAGTAGAGAGGAAGGAAAGAACGGATTTGACTCATAGAAGGTGAAATCTGTAGACACAAGATAACGGCGAAGAGTAGAAGAATAACACCGATAACCCTTCTGAACCCTAGAATACCCAAAAAAGACACACTTGAGAGACATGGGATGAAGTTTTGTAATAGTGGGACGGAGATCTTGAACAAAGTAGACACAACCAAAGATTTTAGGATCAATAGGGAACAAGGGATTGGAAGTAAACAGAGTTGTGTACAAAGTGTCACCATTGAGAACAAGAGAGGGAATATGATTAATAAGAAAACACGTAGTAGACACATCATCAACCCAAAAAAGGCTAGGAACATTCATTTGAAACATTAAAGCCTAAGCGACTTCTAAGAAGTGCCAGTTCTTATATTTTGCAACACCATTTTAAGCTGGTGTATTTGCAGGGAAGACTAACAAAGCATACCATGTTGGAGAAATATTCTTTAGCATTGTCACTTCTTAAGGTTTTCACACATACACCCAAATGAGTTTGAATTTCAGCATAAAATTCGTGAAAATAAGGGAACTCAAAACGATTTTTCATTAAATAGAGCCAGGTGGTACGAGAAAAATCATTAACAAAGGTAACAAAGTACTTAAAACCAGGCTTTGGCTCAACATGACATGGACCCCAGACATTAGAATGGACTAAATCAAAGGGAGGCTCAGCCCATTTATTGACTTGAGTGCCAAGTGAACATGATGATGTTTAGCAAATTGACATAACTCACATTCTAAAGACAACAAATAATGAAACTGAGGATACATCTTCAAAGAAGACAAATACACATGACCTAAATGACAATGAACGGGGATGAACCACCAGAGCAAGCAATAGAATGCAATACCTGATCATCAAGGAAGTAATGACCACCAGATTCATAGCCCCTAACAGTAACTTGCTTTGTCGTGAGATCTTGAATCAAACAATAGTCAGAAAAGAGTGTGATAAAATAGTGGAATTGTCGAGTAAGCTTGCTAGGAGACAAAAGATTAAATGTATGGTCAAGGATATTAAGGCCAGAGGAAAAGGGAATGGACGAAGTAGGTTTAATAGTGCCAGAGCCAAGAACACGAGAGTAGGAACCGTTGGCAATTGTTATAGTAGAGGAATTGGCATACGACATGTACGAGGAAAACAAATGATGGTTACCTATCATATGACCAGTAGCATTGGAATCGATGACCCACTAGGAGGAAGAAGTGGCAAAACAGGAATCACAATTACCTATAGCAAGAGCACTTGATGTGGACGGAGTAAACCCATGATCAGTGATTTTGTTGGACACTTGCACAACCTCAGCTATCACACTAGTCTTAGAATCTACAATGAAGAAGAACCAAGCAAAAAACCTACAGACAACCACCAAAAAACAACAACAAAACCAGCAAGAGTGCCCAAATAAAGTCTTACACCAATTTGAAATTCCAAACCATAAATATACCCAACAAGGCTTGAAGATCCTTTAAATACAATTGCAAACGTCACACTAGTGACCAAATAAGACACTTTCACAGCCAAAACACAAACAACAAAAGAGAAAGACCCGAAATGATAATCTGAGAATTAGGCCACGAAACCACAGGAATAGACCAGGTTCAAAGAGTCAATCACAAAGAAGCAAGCAGCATTGCAAAAGTTTCCAGAGAGAAGCTCCACATGCCAACACATGTAACTGTTGACGAGCATCTGGGTAGCACATGCGAGCACACGCTCGATCAAATTGGAGATTGGTCGGTGGGGTTCTGCCAATTGGCATCTTCTTCTGAGTCCAGTGGGGTGGCGCCTGGGTTACAAATCATAGCACCAACAAAACCCTAAGTTCTCTCTTGCACACTATTACGAGCTAAAGAAGAATACGTATAAAAATATTTTGGATCAGCAACCCGAAGGCTCTGTCCATGTAAAGCCACAGAGAGAGAGAGAGAGAGAGAGAGGAAAAATGTATTCTCGAATGTGTGTTTATTCATGTATACAAAAGGGGTATTTATATACAAGAGAGGAGCCTCAAAATTACTAGCTCATTATAATTATTGATTTGCTAACCGTAATCATAATCATTGATTATATGCGAGACTAATTAATTCTAATATATTTACATTAATATATTTCCTAACAATATACTTCTTAACACACTTCAAAGGTGGTTTATTATCACAATTCAATCCTAGTGACAGGAAGACCGTAGAGAATGCTCAAAAAGGCTATTGAGCAAGATCTCTTAGTTAACAATTTATCCCAAGATTTGGTTTTTAACCAAACTCAATAGTGTCGTTTGATCCATGTAACTGATCCCACTTAGTGGGATAAGACTTGGTTGTTGTTGTTATTTTATGTGGCATCTCGCACCACTCAAATACCATGTGTGCCTCAAATCTCACCCTTTATAGCTTCATTGAGTTTTCACAAAACACCACTTGTATTGTTTCTATGATAATTTACAACAATCATACCAAATGTGGGCGCTATACTTTGGTAACATATATTTTGGCATCCAAAGGATCATAGTAGATGAGATAATAGTGTACCAAACTCATACTTAAGCTTTCTATTCTAGCAATTCTTCGACATTAATATTTAGATTAGAAAGGACTGACCTGGAAATATCTTTTGCAAGCAAAAAAGGATAGAAACTCCATCTTCATTCTCCTCTTCAAGATAGTACGAAGAGAAAAAGACGGGTTCTTCGTAGTATGGCGTCGGGACTCTACATAACAAAGTTTTACTATTTTGTCAATTGACATGTAACGAACAGATTATACTCACTAGTCAGCACATTTATGTCATATTTGCTACTTCTAAATGCTGTTTATTACAATTCACTAGGGAAAATTATGCGCAGGTCCCAAGGAAGAGAATTTATCACAATAAAATCTCTTGAAATCATGAAATTACACAGAAGTCCCAAAGGACCTGGTTGTAATTATTTGTGAATGTAAAATTACCATTTTGACCTTCCCTCTCATGTCTTCCAATTCCTCTTTCTCTCCATTCTCCTTCTTCGTTCTCCTCTCTCTCTGCAATTCTGAATCTCCGCAATTCATCTTCTGGAACCTCTATTGATGGCAATTTGTTTGTTAGGGTACAACGAGGAGAATCTGAGAAGAAACTGAATTGGCAAACTCTGACTGGCACTATCATTGGGGCAATTGCTTTTCTAGGTTTTATAGCGGCGACATTGTTGGTATTGCTGAATCGAAGGCGGAATAAGAAGAAACTAGAAGAAGATGGATTGATTCCTGTTCTGAATCTTAAGCTATTTTCCTACAATGAGCTACAATTAGCGACTCAGGGATTCTCAGGGAAGGTAGGTCACGGTGGGTTTGGGACAGTATTTCAAGGAGAATTACCAGATTCAACACGTGTAATAGTGAAGCGACTTGAGAGACCTGGTGGTAGAGAAAAGGAGTTCAGAGTAGAAGTTTCCACCATAGGTAATATCCAACATATTAATCTCGTTAGACTCAGAGCCTTTTGCTTTGAAAATTCTCACAGACTTCTGGTTTACGAGTTCATGCCCAACGGCGCTCTTAGTTGTTACCTTCGCAAAGAAGGAGGGCCTATTCACTTCTTAAGCTAGCCTTATATAGCTGTCAAAATTCTTAGAAGATGTTGTGAATATATGCTTTTTCTGTTGTAAATATAGCATTTATTGTTGTAAATAGCCTTTGGACGTGAGAAATGAAAAAAATCCAAGTTTTCAAAGGTTATTGTAAATATATGCTTTTTCTGTTGTAAATATAGCATTTGTTGTTGTAAATAGCCTCTGGACGTGAGAAATGAAAAAAATTCAGGTTTTCAAAGGTTGTTGTAAATATATGTTTTTTCTGTTATAAATATAGCATTTGTTGTTGTAAATAGCCTCTGGACTTGAGAAACGGAAATAATTACACAGAAGTCCAAAATAGTAATTTTACATTCACAAATAATTATACAGAAATCCCTAGAGACTTCTGTGTAATTTCATGATTTTAAGGGACTTTATTATGATAAATTCTCTTCCTTAGGACCTACGCGTAATTTTCCCAATTCACTATCATAGATACCTCTCTCCACTCTAATTTTAAGACTATGATTCATACTTGATATTAGACCCCGCAATCAGACTTAAATTTTTTTTTTTCAAGGAGTTAGAAGTTATGATAAATCAAAAGATTTTGATTTTTTCAAACCACCGTTTATCTTCTTCTTTTTCCCCCTCCAATTTAATCAAAGGACAAACGATTATTTGGATTTTTTATAAGTCATGACATGTTTCTGAAATATGTGAAACAAGTTCAAGATGAATTGAGCTTACGAAAAGGAAAGCATGTTTCGAACTTCGGGAGCAGCTGGCATATCCATAAACAACGAATTGGAGAAGAAAGATATGCGCCTCCTAGCATCCAAGTTGGAAGGTACGTCCATAGCAGACTCCTTGACTGTGAGCAATAAGTGAAGTCTTTTTATCTGCAGACGACAACATAGCAACCAAATTTAATAATAAGTTGGAGCAGCAGATAAGGAGGTGGTGATAAACTGATAATAGAGCTACACTTTCTATAAGAACTGGCTAGGGCTAATTCATTTAACAGACACAATCGATTTTCCAGTAAATTAGCTGATATATGATATAGAAAACTCATTATGTGACACACTAACAACAATAGCTTAAAACTTACTTTCTCTTTCCAAGCTTCACTATCTGTTGTGACAGGAAAGTTAAGTGAACGAAAAAACTGATGTTGCTGATCAATGGGAGTTAACTTCTCATCTTTTCCATAGGAACCGCCATGGCTTGACTCTTGCAAGCTATATGTGGAAGATAGTGAATCCACAATAATCACAACTAATCAAATTATTTAGCTATGTGGGTGATCTGAAATTACTTACTTATCAACCTCTCCTTCCATTATGTCTCTGGTCACCACCTCTAGCATGTCAAGCAAGAGAATTACAATTTGGTCCTCTTCTTCTTTTTCATTTTTCATCTGTAGATGTAAAATAAAAAAAATGGTTAAATATTACATTCGACACAGTAGAAAAACAGAGAAGTAAAATCTGCGAAACAATTACCAGATATTCAATGAGTTTAACAAATTGACAATATAAACTAGGAGGGAACTCATATTTAGTTCATCCAGCATTTCTCCCTTTTCTATGAGATCGTCAACTTTTTGAAAAAGACCATTGATATACCTGCATTAGTAAACCATCAGGTACCAATGCTATGAGATGAAATTATGCCGATATTTTGTTTTTAATTTAAATTTCAGACACCATAGACTTACACTTTCTCATGCTCTCCTGAAACCAAGAAGTTAATAATATTTTTAAATGAAGCATAGCATTCAAGAACTGCAGAAAGCATATAGTTGTCCTCAGACAACCCCTTTTCCAGCTCATGGCCTTTCCCAATACAGTCTTTCGCCATAGACACAGCTATAGGAATCTGTTAACAAGTGCTGAGTTCCAAGTAAACTAAAGCAGGATAAAGATTATGAAACCTCAAAGAATTGAACAAAGGTGTGTATGCACCTTGCTAGCAAGTAAGAAAGGAGGCCACTGGATAAGGTTCAAATCAGGGTCAGCCCCATATGGTACAAGCAAGAGATCCATTTCCCTATAAAATTTATTATTGTCAGCATTGTTGGAGAGATCACATAAAACCATGAGTACTTAATTTTCACCATGGAGAAGAAGCTAAGTTTAACAATTACTCTCTCCGGTTCTTAGTATAAGACCCAATTGACTTTTTTTTTTTAATTAAAAAAAAAAAACTAAGGAAGTTAGTTAATCATAGTCTATGTCGTGTATAATTTGATTATAGGGTTAAGGAACAAATTGGCCAACAAACTTTTACCTCGGGAGCTCCTAGCATAAATAACTTTTAAGTGGACCAAAAATACCAATAAACTTTTAAAAAAAAAAAGACAATAAACTTTAAAAAATATGCAGTTAGCACAACGCTGTTAGAAAAAGATAACGTCCATTATCTAAGGTGTAGATTGGCCAACGAACTTTTACTTCGGGGAGCGCCCAAAGACAAAAAACTTTTACTCAGGACACCCAAAGACACAAAATATTCTAAATTTCACTAAATTAAATAATTTTTTTTCTCAATTGTCATTATTCAAAACTACTTGTATAGATATCTATGGACAAAAATTATTCATTTGCTAAAATAAACAAAACTTTTCATTAAAAACATAATTATATGATTTAAATAAAACTCAAGGTGTTTTATAATTTATTATATATGTTAAACAAAAAAAAAGATTTATTTTTATTTTAAAAGAAATCTATGTGAGTTAAGAAATTCATTTAATGTTAATAAAATTTTAAAAAAAAATCTATTATATACGGAAAGAAATGAAATGTGTTTAATTTTTATTTTTATAAAAAGAGCTTAATGAATATCAACATTGATATTTAATAATATAAATCCAGTAACTTGATGATATATTTGTTAATTAAATAATCTATTGATTATATGAATATGGGTCTTGTTGATTTTTTTTTTTTTTTTGAAAAAGATAACCTAAAAAAGATTAAAAGTTCATTGATCAAATTGCTCCTTAACCCATTATTATATTGTCCTTAATCAAACCTCTTAAGTTATCTCTTTTTTTTTTTCAACAAGTCTCATATTCATATAATCAATAGATCATTTAATTAATAAACATATAATCAAGTTGTCGATTTATATTATTAAGTGTCAACGTTAATATTCATTAAGTTCTTTTTATAAAAATAAAAATTAAACTCACTCCATTTCTTTCAGGATATAATAGATTTTTTAAATTTTATTAACATTAAATGAATTAATTAAATCACATAAATTTCTTCTAAAATAAAAAATAAATCATATAATTTTTTTAACATATATAATAAATTACAAAACACTTGAGTTTTATTTAAATCATATAATTATATTTTTAATGAAAAGTTTTGTTTATTTTAGAAAATGAGTACTTTTTGTCCATAGATAACTATAAAAGTAGTTTTGACTAATGACAATTGAGAAAAAAATTATTTAATTTAATGAAATTTAGAATTTTGTACTGGGCGCTCTTGAGTAAAAGTTTTTTGTGCTGGGCACTCCTAAAGTAAAAGTTCGTTGGCCAATCACCTTAGAGAACAGACGTTATCTTCTTCTAAGGGCGTTATCTTGACTACACATTTTTAAAAGTTTATTGTCTTGGCTACACATTTTTAAAATTTTATTGGTATTTTTGATCCACTTAAAATTTATTTGTCTTCGGACGCTTCGAGGTAGAAGTTTGTTGGCTAGTTTGCTCCTTAACCCTTGATTATATATAAGTTTATAAGTTCAATAGATTAGTTTGGTATGAAAAAGATAAATATAAATACTTTAAAGGAAATTATTTAGCTTCCTTAATTTCTACAAAAAAAGTCAACTGGGTCTTATATTGAAGGCCGGACGTAGTAGTTATTTTATTGTATTACCTATTATCAATTAGATCCTCCTCCCTTAAACTAGTAATTATTTTGTTCCATAGCTGTGAAAACCTTGCAGCCTCCTTCTCTTTATTGCTAGGGACCTAAAACATTCAGCTTTGTCAGGTTTATATTCTAATGATCTAAACATACTGATTGATTTTCAGAATCAGTCACGATTAGCAACAGTATCTGTTGGAAAAACCTTATCAAATTTCTGTGAAAAAGTGACTTTCAGTCCCTTCTCCTTAGTTGCCTCAGCCTTATCCAATGGAATCAAGCGAGCATTAAAAGCACCCGGAAGTGAATCAAATCGAGACCTCAGCAATTCCAGGGTGGGAATCTGAAATTAAAATGAAACAGTAATTCAGTATTTGAGGATCCACATGTTCTCAATCAATGCAGCAGGAAGAAATGATGACAGACAAACCTCTCCCAAATGACGAAATGCACCATATAAACCTCCTACAAGTGTCGAGTAGATAGCATACCAAATCTGTGTATCCATGAAGTAGACCTGCAGAGGACCAAACTAACTGATTATTAATTGCTTACAATAGAGGTTTGACACAAAGGTATGACATTATATAGCTAGATGGACATACAAGAATGATAGGAGCCCATAGAACGATCACTATGCCAATATTATTTCTCGCTGCACCGCAAAAAAGGATGAGATTACAAGCAATCTCGGTAGGAACTAATCTAGTAATTTCATTCAATCATGCAATTACCTTGAGGGAAGGACTCGTGCCATTTATAAACTGATACGTGAAAACGCATGATGGCCTTTGTTGGGCTAACCAGAGGCTTAATCTGTAATGTAAAGTGTTTAGATATAGAGTTGAGAGAAAAATTGAATTGCTTTTATTCATATGAATATGCCTATGTATATACATTGGAAGCCTCTAGCATTAACTACAGTATAATTCAGTCATAATGACTACCTCTTTGATCAACCTGATATTAATTACAAAATATTTACATTAAACGAGAACATTCTCTAACACTTCCCCTCAAATTAGAGTATATTAGAGTATAAATGTTAATTATAACCAACTTGTTACAAATATAATCAACTCAATGTTCTAGTAAAAAATTTCCCTACTTGATCTCCAGTCATGACATATCTGATGGAGATGATTTTTTCTGAATTTTTTTCTCAAGCAAAATGACAATCATTTTCAATATGCTAAGTTTGTTCATGGAATACGGATTGGAGGCAATGTGAAGAGCATCTTAGTTTGTTAGGGGCCTCTAGCATTAACTAAAGTGTAATTCTATCATTATGACTAATTCCTTAAATCAAGTTAATGCCAATTACAAGATATTTACATTAAACTTGGAATATTCTCCAGGATAAAGAAATAAACCAGATGAATTAAATCTAGACGAGAATGGAGGATGCTAAGGCAAAAAGATTTGGCACCTTTGCAGATGTTGAACTACACTTATAATAACTCCATAGAGCATTTAGAGGTTCAAAGATACAGGAATGGATTTATATTTATTATACATAAATATATATATATATATATATGAAATTAATGAAATGATATGTGTAGGAAATAGAGTCTTATAATCTGAATTTCGTAAGTATACATGTACACGAGAGGGATATATATACACAAGAGAGGGGCCTTAGAGTTAATAGGCCCATTAAGACTAATTATGACTAATTCCTAACATTAAGGCTAATTATGACTAATTCCTAACACTCTCCCTCAAGTTGGAGCATAGATGTTAATCAAGCCCAACTTGTTACAAAGATAGTCAACCCGAGTCCCATTTAAGGCTTTAGTCAGAAGGTCACCCAATTGGTCACTAGAACGCACATGCCCCGTAGAAATAAAATTCTTCTTGATCTTATCGCGTACAAAGTGACAATCAATCTCAATGTGTTTCGTACGTTCATGAAACACAGAGTTAGAGGCTATGTGTAGAGCAGCCTTATTATCACACCACAACTTCGCAGGTAATGACGTGGCAAGGCCAACCTCCTTCATTAACTGGTGAATCCACACAATTTCCTGTACTGACTGAGACATAGCTCTATACTCGGCTTCTGCACTCGACTTAGAAACCACATCTTGCTTCTTACTCCTCCATGACACTAAATTTCCGCCCACAAACACACAATATCCCGTGGTGGATCTTCCGGTAGCCTTTGATCCCGCATGATCTCGCATCACAAAAACATTCAATCTTGTTGTGGCCATGGTTCATATAGAGTACACCACGACCGGTGAGCCCTTCAAATAATGTAAGACATGCTCCAATGCTTCCCACCGAGCAACGGTTGGTGCAATCATGAATTGACCGAGCATACTAACCGGAAAGGTCACATCGGGGCGAGTTCCGTGAGATAGTTCAATTTCCCAATTAATCTACAGTATCTCTCAGGATAGGCAAACAGCTTGATCTTCTCCGGATCAACTTTCTTCTTACATCCTCAGGTAGCTCATCAAACGATATGCGGTCATCCATGTCCAAGAATGGATTAGGAATCATGGGAAAGCTACTCGGTCTTTGCTCCAAGTTTCCGGTTTCTTTTAACGAGATCAAGAAATATTTTCTCTCGTGTCAAAAAGATGCCTTTTTTACTTCTCATAACCTCTATCCCAAGAAAGTACTTTAACGGACCCAAATCCTTTGTTTGAAAATGAGAATTGAGAAAGGCCTTAAGTGATGAGATTCTGAAGCATTGCTACCCGTAATAACAATATCATCAACATATACCACTAACGTAATCATGCCAAAGATTCGTATGTTGATAAAACACAGAATGATCACACTTACTCGAATCGACCAAACTTTTTAACCACGAGCTAAACCCGTCAAACCAAGCACGAGGGCTCGCTTCAAGCCATATAAAGACTTTCGAAGATGGCATACCTTCCCACGCTCCCCCGAGCAACAAAACCAGGTGGTTGCTCCATGTATACTTCCTCAAGAAGATCACCATTCAAGAACGCATTCTTAACATCCAACGATGAAGATCCCAACCATAATTGGCTGCCATAGAAATGAAGAGGCGAAGAGGACAGTTTTGCCACGGGAGAGAAGGTTTCCGAATAGTCAACATCATAGGTCTGAGCATAACCTTTGGCAACCAGTCGAGCTTTCAAACGTTCCAAGGTGCCATCGGCTTTCGTTTTGATCGTGAACACCCACTTACACCCGATAGCCTTCTTGCCAAGAGGCAAATCAACGAGATTCCAGGTACCAGCCTTATCAAGGGCCACCATTTCGTCTTCCATCGCAGCACGCCAACCGGGATGGGTTAAGGCTTGTTGGAGAGTAGTGGGAACGGTGAGAGAGTCTAAAGATGTTATGAAGGAACAGGATGGAGGAGACAAATGGTTATAAGAAACAAAGGAAGAAATAGGATAAGTGCAAGTACGCTTACCTTTACGTAAGGCAATAGGCAAGTCATCGGGAGGATCGACACTATGTCTAGTTCGAGGTAGATGCGAAGGATCGGGAGTATCAAGAATATCAAGCTTGGTCTTTGGTTCGAGGTAGGAGCGGAAGGAACTGATGCCAGATCAGACGTCGAAGCAGTCATTGGTGAGTCATGAACCTGATCAACTACATCACTCGCCCTAGGGCGTTTCCGATAAACATGATGAATAGGTGGTTTAGCAGGTGCCGGATCGATGCTTGCACCGGTGGTAACCGAACCGTATAGACCAAGAGATCATCAAGGCGTCGGAGGTGTCATTGATAGAGACGAGAAGATGGAGGTGGAGTAGAGACGGGGAAAAAATGAAGTCGACTCATGGAAGGTGACATCTCGTAGACACAAGATAACACCGAAGAGTGGGAGAATAGCACCGATAACCCTTCTGAACCCTAGAATACCCAAGGAAGACACACCTAAGAGACTTGGGATCAAGTTTGGTAACAGTGGGACGAACATCGCGAACAAAACAGACACAACCAAAGATTTTAGGGTCAACAGGAAACAGGGGTTTGGAAGGAAACAAGGTAGTGTATGGAGTTGCACCATTGAGGACAAGAGGGGACATACGATTAATAAGGAAGCACGCAGTAGACACGGCGTCAGCCCAAAAAGGCTTAGGAACATTCATTTGAAACATGAGAGCCCGAGCAACTTCTAATAAGTGTTGGTTCTTACGTTTGGCAACACCATTTTGAGCCGGTGTATCGGGACGGGAGGATCGATGAAGCATGCCATGCTGGAGCATATAGGTTTGAAATTGGGCAGAAAAGTATTCTTTGGCATTGTCGCTCCGTAAGGTTTTGACAGACACACCAAATTGAGTTTGGATTTCAGCACAGAAATTGCAAAAATGAGAAAACAACTCAGAACGAGATTTCATTAGATAGAGCCAAGTGGTACGTGAGAAATCATCAACAAAAGTAACAAAATACCGAAAACCAGGCTTGGACTCGACAGGACATGGACCCCAAACATCAGAATGGACTAAATCGAAAGGAGACGCAGCTTGTTTATTAACGCGAGGTGCCAAATGAATACGATGATGTTTAGCAAATTGACATGAATCACATTCTAAAGAAGACAAATGATGGAATTGAGGATACATCCTCTTTAAAGAAGACAACGACACATGACCTAAACGACAATGAATGTCAAAAGGGGACGAACCACCAAAGCAAGCAATTGAACGTGGTACCTGATCCTCAAGGAAGTAATGGCCGCCAGATTCATAACCCCTACCAATAACTTGCTTCGTCGTGAGATCTTGAATCAAACAGTGGTCAGGAAAAAGAGTGATAAAACAGTTGGATTGTCGAGTGAGTTGGCTAGGAGACAAAAGATTAAATGCAAGATCAGGGACCTTAAGGACATGTGATAAGGAAACAGATGAGGTGGGTTGGACAGTGCCAGATCCAAGAACACGAGAATAAGAACCGTTGGCAATTGTTATACTAGAAGGAGTGGCATAAGGCGCATACGAGGAAAACAAATGGTGGTTACCTGTCATATGATCAGTAGCACCAGAATCGATGATCTACTTCGAGGAAGAAGTAGCAAAACTAGAGGCAATATTACCTGTAGCAAGAGCATTTGAAGAACTAGACGTGGATGCAGCCATCAAGCCTTACTAACGGTAAGTTGAGCACCATGACAAACAATGAAGTACCAAACAACAAAGAACCAACACACTCTCTGAGCAAGAGCACCAAACGTGAGCAGAGAGCATCACCAAAGAAGATAGTACCGAGAAACCAAAGAGAACAGCAACCAAACAACACTCCAAACGTTGTCTTATTGCCAAACAGTCACACACGGACCACCGGACAACAAAGAAATACCAAATACCGGCAATCCGACGACCACTTGCCGAATCGCAAAAAAAAAGGTCACCGGAGTCTGGAAATTCTCACCGAGTCTGAAAATAAATGTCGCGGGATCTAGAAAAGCTCCTCCGAGTATGGAGATGTTGTCGGAAAAGTCAAAATCACCCGGAAAATTCAAAAGCTTGCCGGAAAAATTCAAACAGTTACCAAAAGCTGCAAATCTCACGGATCAGGCCGGAAATGAGACAAGAAGGCCGAAAAATGAAGTCGCCGGCGAAAAAGAGAAGCCACGCGCCATCACGCGCCGTCAAAGCGGGGACATCGCAAAGCGCGTGTACTCCACGCGCCGCCTTAACGATGACCGACGGCCACCAAATTTCGTGCGAACGCCGATCGGAGGGTGGGTATTCCAGCGAGAGGCGCGTGTTCCAAGAAAAACGCTTGGGTGGAAGTTCGAACTCTCTTTCTCTCTCTCTCAAGTTTGTTTTGTTTCAGCGGTGCACACCAGAAAATGGAACCAAGACGCGAACTGGACCCAGGGAAAAAAACCCTTGCTCTGATACCATGTAGGAAATAGAGTCTTATAATCTGAATTTCGTAAGTATACATGTACACGAGAGGGATATATATACACAAGAGAGGGGCCTTAGAGTTAATAGGCCCATTAAGACTAATTATGACTAATTCCTAACATTAAGGCTAATTATGACTAATTCCTAACAATATGCATATTTCTTGGCAGCAGGCAGCCAATTAAAATCCTCCTCTGTATGGGTGAATTATAGACACAAACTACAACAACACACTGTTCTATATTATAAACTAGAATCTGAATCAACCAATCAAATCATCAAACAAAACAGAAAATAACATACTCTATCTCGGGTTCTAAATATAAGTCTAATTGACTTTTTTAGGAAGATTAAGGAAACTAATTAAATTACTTTAAACTTTAAAGTATTTGATTTGTTTGACTTCTAAACTAATATTTAATTTAATCACAACATATGATATGATAAAATAACTTATCTAACTTCCTTTATCTCTTCAAAGTCAACTAAGTTTTATATTTAGGACCAAAGTATACATTATTTGGAATCATTCTAAGTGCCAATAGGAAAAAAAAGACACAGTTCTGAAGAACTATGACCTTACCTCCACATAGTAACTGAATGCTAATTTTGATAGAATTATGAGAACCCAGAACATAGTGTACCTAGAAATTAAGATAGTCATGATTGGATCAGCGAGAGTGGTAAAGCAGTTCGTAGCTACTCAATAAATGAAATATACTATCTTACTTAAAAAGTGAAATTGAGCTCTCATGCATTCCTTTTCCAACAAAGAGTCGAGGCTGCAAAAATATTTCAATAAAATTCAAGAAGAAAAAATAGAAAAGATACTGACCAAAGAAACCATACATATAGCATTTTCAAGCAAGGTATTTCAAAGCAGAAAAACATTGTTATTTTAGGTAAAGAACAGATTCCAAAATGCATAAATAAGAGATACACATGACAGATGCATCTGCATACCTGGGACCACCACATCATGAACTTCACAAGGTTATTGTTAGACCTCTCAAGAACCCGTATGAAGGGGAACAGAAATAGCAGTGCAGACAGCATATTTGGAGCTAGGTAGATGAAGATAGCCAAAATGAACATAGAAGGTGAACTCTCACTATTTCCAAACCAATTCCTGATGGTTTGTGTCAAATCAGAGGGATTTTTCCAGCTATATGCATAAGTGATGGGTAAAATTATGACCCATGCTGCTGCTGAAAGAGCTTTGCATATGTACCGTAGCTTGACATGAATTGACATGCACCTCCTTGCTTTCCAGACGAGGATTATATCTAAGATGGCTAGAGAATAAAATAAGACATCAGTTAGCCAACAGCTTCATAGACAAGAACAATTTTGTTTCATGATTCAAAGAAGGTTCATTTACACATTCAGTGGTCATTAACAAGAGTTTCATAATGAACATTTTTGACAATATGCTGTACATCACAATTAACAGCAATATATTTTTTGTCAAGTCAGGATAGATATTTAAGTGGACATATTTTGACTGGATTCTGACAGTAAGAACATAATTAAATTTTCCATTACTTTCTGAATGTGACAGGAAATTTTTGTGAAAGAATAAAGGAAATTATGTTTTGCCTCTACCTTGTGCAAGCTTCAATATTGCAGCAGTTATAAAGATGCTCAATACTTTCTTGAAAACATCACCATCAAATATGGAGCTTAAATGGCCTGAACCGTTCCAAGCTATGATGATCATTGCCTTAAGTAGACAGCTTAATCAGCATATTTCATAAGAACGAATGGAGCTACAGTCACATGAGTAAAGATGTCATATCTGGAATTCTTACCTGTAAACATAGTATATAGAAGCTCCACATTCTATCAAAACTTCTAAATACATGCCAAAACGTGCGTATCTCAACAAAATTAACTTTTCCCATCCATGGACCTCCCTTTTCCTGTTTTAAAAAATGAAAAAAAAATATATATATATATATATTTAGAATTAAACCCCGGGGGGGGGGGGGACTTTTTGCCAATATAGAAGGACATCACTGGATTGTTCAAAATTCAAAATAAATTCGGGGAGATATAATTTAGAAGATATGTGATGAAATAAGAAGGTTCTGTCAGCTCCTTCACTATGGATAAATAACTGGATCTTTGACCCCAAGAAAGTACATATTTCTGCCAGTTCAGGACCTAAAAACAAGTGGTTTCATTGGGGATTTATATGCTGAATCCTTTGTTCTTTTTAAGATTAAGCTTCATACTTAACGCAATAACAGACTACACTGGCACCTTCCATCAAGTAAGAAGATCAGCAATGGAAACAAATTTTGACATCAAAGTCAGATTGTGGTTTTGTCATGAACCACTCTTCCTAGAAGCTTAACTGCTAGGAGAAGAACTGTGAATGATTTTGACTTCAATCTCTAACACGTCCCTTCATGCAAACCTTTTTAGACTTGAAGTGTGGATAAAATATAAGCCTACCAAAGCCAAACCACGTGAAAGGATGATATGTAAATGTAATAAATAAATAACAGTATAGATAAATGAGGGCTAGTTAGAATTAATGAGGGTTAATAGAACCATTAAGGATAGTTAGGACTTAGTTGGGCTTAAGGGCTGAGAGATACTCGCCTATATGAGGCATATCAGTCTCGTTTCTCTCTATTCTTCTACAATAACCACAATAGGGAGAAGAGAGGGGGAAGAGAGGAGAGAGGAAGAAGAAGGAGAGAAGAAACAGGGAAAGAGAGAGAGAGAGAGACTGAGGAATTCGGCAATTCGCAATGCTATTCTGGAAAAACAGAGGTGATACAATGAGACTAATATGCCTTATATAGGCAAGTATCTCTCAACCCTTTAGTCCAACTAACTCCTAACTACCCTTAATGGTTCTATTAACCCTCATTAATTCTAACTAACCCTCATTTATCTATATTATTATTTATTTATTACATTTACATATCATGGGAACAGGGAAATAAACACACAGACATGTGGAAGGAGAAGGACGTAATGCAAATTATGCATAATTGCATACTCACAAATAGTAAGCATGACTTGGAGGAAAACATAGTCACAAGCTGCAAGAACCAGACCATTCGGTCTCTAAAAGTGAACTTATAGTTATATCCCCTATAAACAATAACAATGCAATGAACAATACCCTTTTTCATTCAATCTTCTTCCCAAGAAATAAGTAAATAATACTACAATTTCAATCTAGTTGTAGATTTATAAGGGGGCTAAGTAACAAATGAGATATTATATACCTCATCTTTATTACGTAGAGGTTGTTCACGGGGCACTAAGAAGAACTCACGAGTGTCGCGCATAGGCCAGCAAAGGTGAAAACAATCAACTGACCTACAATTTGAGAATGGTAGTCCCTTATAATATAACTCATCATACTAAAGAAACTTAATCAAAACGGAAGCATAATACCAAAAATATTCATTTAAATCATCATAGTTTCTCCACTGAGAATGCTTTGCTTTTCCATCCCTACTCCTCTTGGCTTCGTAATGCAGAAAAAGCGATATTTAAGTTATACAAGGTAATTAATATTGCAATTGACCAAAAGAATAAGTGTTAGGAAATATATATTATAATTAGTATAGCATACAATAAGGGATTATAGACATTAGGGAATCAATCTACATAATGAGTCATTGACTCTCTTGTCTCCTCTCTTATGTATAAATACCTCTCTCTCTCTGGTTCTACATGGCATCAGAGGTATCAGGTTGTGTTTTTTGATTTTTTTTTCCGCTGCTTGAGCTTTGTTTTATTTTCGACGACACCGTGAGAGTGAGAGAGAGAGAGAGAGAGAGTGAGTTAGGGTTCCTTCCTCGCCTGTATTACGCTCCACGCACCTTCTCACTGTGCTCAGGAGGTCCCGATCAGTGGAAATTAGCCGGCCGCTCCCGTTTTCGCCTGTGCGTGGATTGTCACACGCCTCCCAGAGCTCCGCTGTTGTCTACACATGCCGGCGCATGAAGCATTTTTCCGGCGACTTTTTCATTGCCGCTTGCTGTTTCGAGATCGACTCACTGATTCTGGTTGGACCCAAGTGGTTTCGTGCTCATATATCGTGTTTTCACCATTGTGTCTATTTAGTTTGCTTGCTAGTTGCTCTGCCTCAGGTTTGCAGTGGTGCCATTTCATGTTTCTGGTGGTTCTTTGGTCCTTGTGTGACCACTCGTTGCTGTTTTTTTGGCATTTTTCTGCTGTTTGGTAGTTGGCGCTCTTGCTGGCCTTTGTTCCTTGATGGTTCTTCAACACTAATTTGCCTCTAGTAGGTGGTTTGTTATTTCTTGGTGGTTCTTCCGCACTGGTTTGCCTCTAGTAGGTGGTTTGTTGGTTCTCTAGTTGCTGTTTTCTTTGGCTTCAGCATAAGACGTTTCCAAGGGTGTACGTGTATCTTGGTTATGTGAGCTTTATTTTGTGGTGGAGTTAGTACTTCGCTCATTCTACATTGTTTAGTCCAATACAGGGTTCTTTAGTCTCTTTAGTGGCTGCTGCTCTTGCTCAGAGGGTGTGTGTTGGTTCGCCTCTTGATTATTTGTTGTTTGGTACTTCCTCCATTTTTTGTTGTGGTGCTCAACTTGCTCCTAGTGAGGCTCGATGGCTGCATCTATGTCTAATTCTTCAATTGCTCTTGGTACAGGTAATATTGCCTCTAGTTTTGCTACTTCTTCCTCGAAGTAGATCATCGATTTCGGTGCTACTAATCATATGACAGGCAACCACCATTTGTTTTCCTCGTATGCATCTTATGCCACTCCTTCTAGTATAACAATTGCCAATGGGTCTTACTCTCGTGTTCTTGGCTCTGGCATTGCCCAACCTACCCCATCTGTTTCCTTATCCCATGTCCTTAATGTCCTTGACCTTCATTTAATCTTTTGTCTCCTAGCAAACTCACTCGACAATCATATTGTTTCATCACTCTCTTTCCTGACCATTGTTTGATTGAGGATCTCATGACGAAGTGAGTTATTGGTAAGGGCTATGAATCTAGTGGCCATTACTTCCTTGAGGATCAGGTACCACATTTAGTTGCTTGCTCTGGTGGTTCGTCCTCTTTTGACATTCATTATCGTTTAGGTCATGTATCTTCGTCTTCTTTGAAGAGGATATATTCTCAATTCCATCATTTTTCGTCTTTAGAATGTGAGTCATGTTAGTTTGCTAAACATCATCGTGTTCATTTGGCACCTCTTGTTAATAAACAAGCTGCGTCTCCTTTGATTTAGTCCATTTTGATGTTTGGGGTCTATGTCATGTCGAGTCCAATCCTAGTTTTCGGTACTTTATTACTTTTGTTGATGATTTCTCTCATACCACTTGGCTTTATTTAATGAAAACTCGTTCCAAGTTGTTTTCTCACTTTTGTTATTTCTGTGCTGAAATCAAAACTCAGTTTGGTGTATCTGTAAAAAACCTTACGAAGTGACAATGCTAAAGAATATTTTTCTGCCCGATTTCAAACCTTTATGCTCCAGCATGGCATGCTTCATCAGTCCTTCTGTCTAGATACACCAACTCAAAATGGTGTTGCAGAACGTAAGAATCGACAATTATTAGAAGTTACTCAAGCTCTCATGTTTCAAATGAATGTTCCTAAGCCTTTTTAGGCTGACGCAGTGTCTAGTATGTGCTTCCTTATTAATCGTATGCCCTCTCTTGTCCTTAATGGTGCCACTCCATACACCACCTTGTTTCCTTCAAAACCCATGTTTCCTATTGACCCTAGAATCTTTGGTTGTGTCTGTTTTGTTCGCGATGTTCGTCCTACTGTTACCAAACTTGATCCCAAGTCTCTTAAGTATGTCTTCCTTGGGTATTCTAGGGTTCAGAAGGGTTATAGGTGCTACTTTCATTCCTACTCTTTAGCGTTATCTTGTGTCTACTGATGTCACATTCCATGAGTCAACTTCGTTTTTTCTTGTCTCTATCGATGACACCTCCGACAGTCTTGATGATCTCCTGGTCTATACGGTTCAGTTACCACTAGTGCAAGCATTTGACTTAGCACCTACTAAACCACCTATATATCATGTTTATTGGAAACGCCTTAGGGCAAGTAATGTCGTTGACCAGGTTCATGACCCACCAATGACTGCTTCGATGTCTGATCCGGCATCAATTCCTTCTGGTCCTACTTCTGAATCTGCACCAGTGCCTGATATTCTTGATACTCCTGATCCCTCTGCTTCTACCTCTAAACTAGACACGATTGTCGATCCTTATGATGACTTGGCTATTGCCTTATGCAAAGGTAAGTGTACTTGCACCTATCCTATTTTTTCCTTTGTTTCCTATAGCCATTTGTCTCCTCCATCCTGTTCATTCATAGCATCCTTAGATTCTCTTACCGTTCCTACTACTCTCCAACAAGCCTTGACCCATCCTGGTTGACGTGCTGCGATGAAAGAAGAAATGGTGGCCCTTGATAAGGCCGGTACCTGGAATCTTGTTGATTTGCCTCTTGGCAAGAAGGCTATCGGGTGTAAGTGGGTGTTCACAGTCAAAACAAAAGTTGATGGCACCTTCGAACGTTTGAAAGCTCGATTGGTTGCTAAGGGTTATGCTCAGACCTATGGTGTTAACTATTCGGAAACCTTCCTTGTGGCAAAACTATCCTCTATTCACCTCTTCATTTCTATGGCAGCCAATTATGGTTGGGATCTTCATTAGTTGGATGTTAAGAATGCATTCTTGGATGGTGATCTTCTTGAGGAAGTATACATGGAGCAACCACCTGGTTTTGTTGCTCAGGGGAAGAGTGGGAAGGTATGCCATCTTCAGAAGTCTTTATATAGCTTGAAGCAGAGCCCTCGGGCTTGGTTTGACAGGTTTAGCTCTGTGGTTAAGAAGTTTGGTCTAAGTCAGAGTAAATGTAACCATTCTGTGTTTTATCAGCAGACAGATGCTAGCATGATTCTTTTAGTTTTATATGTTGATGATATTGTTATTACGAATAGCAATGCTTCGGGAATTTCATCACTTGAGGCCTTTCTTAATTCTCATTTTCAAACAAAGGATTTGGGTCCATTAAAATACTTTCTTGGGATAGATGTTATGAGAAGTAAGAAAGGCATCCTTTTGACACAAAGGAAATATGTTCTTGATATGTTAAAAGGAATTATGAAACTCGAAGCAGCATCGAGTAGCTTTCCCATGATTCTTAATCCCTTCTTGCACATTGATGACAACATACCATTTGACGAGCTACCTGAGGATGTAAGAAAGAAAGTTTCTCCGAAGAAAATCTAGCCGTTTGTCTATCCTAAGAGACACCGCAGATTAATTGGGAAATTGAACTATCTCACGGTAACTCGCCCCGATATGACATTTCTAATTAGTGTGCTTAGTCAATTCATGACTGTACCAACCATTGCTTAGTGGGAAGCTTTGGAGCATGTCTTACATTACTTAAAGGGCTTACCTAGTCGTGGTGTACTCTATATGAATCACGACCACAACAAGATTGAATGTTTTTGTAATGCAAATCATGCGGGGTCAAAGGCTACCAGAAGATCCACCACAGGATATTGTGTGTTTGTGGGTGGAAATTTAGTATCATGGCTCAATTAGTACAAGAAATTGTGTGGAATCACCAGTTAATGAAGGAAGTTAGTTTGGCCACGTCATTACCTACAAAGTTGTGGTATGATAATAAAGCTGCGCTACACATAGCCTCCAACTCTGTGTTTCATGAACGCATGAAACACATTGAGATTGACTGTCACTTTGTGCACGATAAGATCAAGGAGAACTTTATTTCTATAGGGCATATGCAGTCTAGTGACCAATTGGTTGACCTTCTGACTAAGGCCTTAAAGGGGACTCGGGTTGACTATCTTTGTAACAAGTTGGGCTTAATTAACATCTATGCTCCAACTTGAGGGGGAGTGTTAGGAAATATATATTATAATTAGTATAGCATACAATCGGGGATTATAGAGATTAGGGAATCAATCTACATAATGAGTCATTAACCCTCTTATCTCATCTCTTATGTATAAATACCTCTACTACGTACATGAATAGATACACATTTTTTAGAATATATTTCTTCCTCTCTCTCTCTCTCACTGGTTCTACATTAAGCACCAAAAAAAAAAAAAAGAATGGAGAAGCAAACCTCAGCTATAGTATCATAAATTGGTTTTACTACTTTAGTCAAAAAAGCCTCATTATCGCCTCCACAAGCTGGCTTTACAGGTTCACCTGTCAGTGGACTAACATTGCCAACCAACATCCCATACAGCTCAAATGCCATCTAAGCATATCAACAAAATAAAATTATCAAAATTGTCAATAAAGTTTTGTTGGCAACTACTCCACACTCAAATTATATACTTCTTAGGACAATAATATATCCGTACCCTTTCTCTAACTTATCATGAAACTTAAATGCAATAGAACTTGAACCAACAAGCATATGGCAACTTAAAAATTGTTCCTGACTGCCACTTTTCCCATCACTCTCACTTTCTCCATAATGAAGTTGTCAATGTACTAATCAAACAACAAACACTTATTTCAAAGCTTAAGTTGTTGTCTGAAGTGGAAGCTCATAAATGCTTTTCAATTATATCTTGAGATTCTGGCATAAACATGATGTCTAGACCCAGAGGAATATAAACTCTTTTGTCTGAAAACAGGAATGTGCATTTGGTTAAACAATGATGGACGATGGAAACCAAATCTAAAATTCCAAGCCAACTATCATATCTCATCAACTGGTGCATTATAGAAACAACAGTTATTATAAGGTTTATTTATTAGAAAAGAAATGAATTGTTCAAAAAAAAAATTCACATTAAGAAATTTAAGATTTTAAATTAATAACTGCATATCCAAAGCTAGAACACACTAAATATATCTTCTTTCTCGATATAATTCATAGACCGAATCCAGAAAATTCCAAAAATGAGGTTGGGTCCAAGTTCTCTTTCTTCTTATCAGGCATGTCCATAAAGGTCTCTAGGGTTCCTTCATGAATTTCTTGCCATTTGTTCACTAGTGAAAGGCAACTGGAGATCTTAGCATACAAACTAAGGTTTTTTTTTTTTTTTTTTTTTTTTTTTTTTTTTTAGCGGCCCAATGCACAAAGCTCCCACTAGGTGGGTTCTAGGGAAGGATAAATGTACGCAGCCTTACCCCACAATCCGAGAGGCTTTTTCCATGATTTAAACTCGTGACCTCAAGGTCACATGGCAGCAACCTTACAGCTGTGCCAAGGCTCACCCTCTATAGACTAAGGCTAGTAAGGCAAATTAATCCCCTATTTAGCGGGAGGTGATGTGAATCCCCCTATATGGAAAATGAATAAAATTTAGAACTGGATCATTCCTCTAAAAAGGCAATGAATTTTTCAGCTCCTTTCCCAAATTTAAAAAAGATTTTGAAATCTTCTATTTGGAATTACACTTACATGATGATAGATATAACAAAGGCATTCTGGCATGAATCTTAAATTTGCAGCTTCACCCCATATAAGAAGATATAGACCCACGTACAATAACTTCCATTGTTGAACTTCCTGCTGAATAGTTGGCAACCTGACAATCAATAAGGTCTAGATGCTTAAAAAATAGTACAAACCAATATCGGACCAAAAACAAGTGGTTTGAAGATCAATGATGAGTACAGCGTCGTAGGGTTTCACTAACTTCCATTGTACTTAAAATAGAATAAAAATATCAAACAGAAATTCCACCCAGATAATATTGTACAGTATCCTCAACCTACACAAGAGAGAAGCATAAAAGGTACCAACAATAATTGAAATGTAAGGCCATACTTGAGCTAAGCCAAAACCAAGTTGTTAGAACCAGATAAACTTTGGGAAGAAATGTCAATAACGTATCCTCTTTAATATAGAAAAAAAATGAGAGAATACGGTTCCTTGCTTCGTCACAAGTCCGAAACTTAATTAACGTAGAACAACAAGAACTTAGCAAAAAGAAATGAAGAAACACTCTGCTAGCAATTCGAGAGACTAGCACACTCTCCTCACCAATTTCTGCATAACCTCCACACACCTCCCCCTCTTTCTCTGTAATGTAACGCACTACCCGATAGTGTCAGTATTCTGTTACAATGTGGTATGCCCACTCTGCCCTTCCTTCTCCAACCCTTGCCGAGTGGCCTTAGGCCTTGGACTCCTAGCCTTTCTCTTATAAGTCCTATCCCAATACTTGTTAGGCCCAACATTTCCTTCCTCTGCGAGATTCACCTTGTCCTCAAGGTGGAAGTGTGGAAATTGAGCTCTAATGTCAGCTAAGTCCTCCCAAGTGTTCTCATATTCGGGAAGGGCCTTCCATTGAATTAGTAACTGCAACTACCCTTCTTTGGTTCTTCGCGTGCCCTTGACTACAGCAGGTTCTACTTGCAACTCCATCTCTTCTGTCCGACCATGGGGGAGGGGCTGAGCCGTAACATAATTGTTTTGGGCTTTCTTGAGCTGAGAAATATGGAAAACGTTATGGATCTTGGCTATGAGTGGGAGCTTCAGCCGATATGCCACCTTACCCAACCTTTCAAAGATTTCATAGGGGCCGTAATATCTAGGTGACAGTTTCTCATTGGGTTTTCGAGTGAGTGACTTGAACTTGTAAGGCTTGAGCTTAAGGTAAACAGATTCCCCAATGTTAAACTCCACATCCCGTTGATGCTTATCTGCTTGGCTTTTCATGCGGGATTGTGCCTTCAACTCCACCAGCACTTGGTTACGTTCTTGTATCTGCTGCTCTACGGCCTACACTCGGGAAGGCTGATCAGTCCATTTGAGAAGATTGGGGGGTGCCTTCCATACAAGGCTTTGAATGGTGTCATTCCTGTGGCACCATGGTAAGAGGTATTATACCAATATTCAGCCCATGGGAGCATCTTGGACCATTTCTTTGGTGTGTTCCCAGCAAAACACCTCAAATAAGTCTCAAGTCTTCTATTGACCACCTCGGTTTGTCCATTGGTTTCCGGATGATAAGAAGAGCTAAATTTGAGGGTGGTGCTTTCCATAGTGAATAGTTCCTGCCAAAATTGACAAGTGAATACTCGGTCTCGGTCAGAAACAATAGAGCAGGGAACCCATGAAGTCTAATTACTTCCTTAGCAAAAATTTCAGCTACCTACTTAGCATCATAGGGGTGTGAGAGTGGAATGAAATGGGCATATTTAGTGAGTCTATCAACCACAACCAACACCGTGTCAAATCAATTGCTTCTCGGTAACCCACCAATGAAATCCATGCTTATATCTTCCCAAGTAGCTTGTGGTATGGGTAGTGGTTGTAGCAAACTAGCAGGGCTCAAGGACTGATATTTGTTTTTTGGCAAGTATCACAACGAGCTACATATTCTTGCACATCTTTCTTCATTCCTGTCCAATACACAACGATAGCTAACCTCTTATAAGTCCTCAAATACTCGAGTGTCCCCCAAGTGGGGAGTCATGAAACTCCTTTACAAGTTCCCTAGTTTTGGGTGAGTGATGAGGTAGCACCATTCGCCCTTCAAAAAACAACACCCCCTTTCGTAAAGCATACTCCTTTGGTGCTTCCTGACCTTGCAATAGCTGCTTGCATGATATTATTCAGATGGGAATCTTTCAAAATTTCATCCTCAAGGGCAGAGGTCCCTTCGTATTGCCACAAGGACACAACTTGTAACTCCATTTCCAATTCTTGCCTTGAGAGAGCATTTGCGGCACGATTTTCCTTCCCAAGTTTGTAGTGAATCTCAAATTTATATCCCATCAATTTGGAAACCCATTTCTTCTGGTCTGGGGCGACTATTTTCTATTCTAGTAGATATTTGAGAGCCCTTTGGTCCATTTTAATGATGAATGGCTGGCTAGCCAAATAGTGTTGCCATTTCTTGACTGCTAGGACAATCGCCATGAGCTCCCTCTCATAAACTGAGCATTGTTGATGTCTTTTAGACAATTTTTGGCTGAAATAAGCAATAGGTTTACCCTTATGCATTAAGACAACCCCAACCCCTTTGCCAGATGCATCAGCTTCAATTTCAAAGGGTAATTTAAACTCTGGAATAGCAAGCACAGGGATAGTCATCATGGCAACCTTAAGAGCCTCAAATGCCCACTGGGCTCCTTCATCCCATTGGAAGGCATCTTTTTTTAGCAGCTGCGTTAGTGGTGCAGCAATTTTTCCATACCCCGGACGAATTTTCAATAATATCCGGTCAGGCCCAAAAATCCCCTTAGCTTCTTTAAATTAGTTGGCCTTGGCCATTGAACCATAACCCCAATTTTGGAGGGATCAGCCTTGACTACATCGATTGAAATAATGTGCCCCAGATATCCAATTTGCTCTCTTCCCAAAACACATTTGTTGGGGTTTATGACAAGTTGATGTCGCTGGAGTATTCGCATCACTGTTCTCAAATGCTCATAGTGAGTTTTCCTGTCTTTGCTATATATAAGTATATCATCAAAAAAATACAAGTATGAATTGTCTTAGGTGCTCTCTAAATATATCATTCATGAGAGATTGGAAAGTAGAGGGAGCATTAGTCAAACCGAAAGGCATCACCTTAAACTTGTAGTGGCTGTCATACGTACGAAAGGCAATTTTTGGCTCATCCCCTTCCTTAATTCTGATTTGATGATATCCAGACTTCAAATCTAGTTTAGAAAGTATGGTTGCCCCTCCCAACTTGTCTAGAAATTCATCGATGGTTGGAATAGCGTATTTGTCTAGAACAGTTATCCTATTCAAGGCTCTATAGTTCATACAAAATCTCCAACTCCTGTCCTTTTTCTTCACTAGAAATACTGGAACCGAATAAGGGATGTTACTGGGTTGAATGATTCCCACAAGCAGCATTTCTTTGACTAGTTTCTCTATCTCTATTTTTTGGGTATGCCCATATCTGTAGGGGCGTGTATTTGCAAGTTGAGCACCTTCCTTGACCATAATGGCATGGTCCTAAGATCTCAATGGTGGTAGTCCTCTGATTGGTGCACAAACTTCATGGAATTTATCCATAATGGCTTGCATTTCCTCATGGACCTAGGCGGAGAAGATTCCCTTCCAATCTCGGTGGCCCACAGTTCTACAAGATGTCCCTCCCCTTCCTTCCATATGTCTTTATTGATGGACCGATAGCTCCCCGGGATTTGGTGAAAGCAGGGTCCCCCTTAAGACACACCCACTTACCTTCAGTTTTAATTTTCATGTATAGTTGTCTCCAATTCATCCTCGTTTCACCTAGTGACTCCAACAATTCAACTCCTAAGACCACATCAACGTTGCTCAGTTTGAAGGGGTAGAAGGGTTGTCGGATTTGCTACCCTTGAATTTCCAGCTTGACTTCCGGACATTTAAGGTCCGAAATTGTCTTCCGTCCATCTCCAAGAGTGACTGAGTAGCGCTCAGTGGGGATCGTGAGCTTTGTTATGAGGGAATCTGAAACAAAATTGTGTGTGGCGCCACAATCAATTAGCACTAACACCTCTCGAGTTTCGACTGTGCTTAGCATCTTCAATGTTTTTTTCCTATCAGTCCCACCGCTGTAGTGATCGACAATTCCAAGGAAGTTAATTCCTAATCAAGCTCTCCCTCATCCTTCACTTGGACTTCTGTTGGTTCTATATCGAGCCCAGGCTCCTCTTCTAACACTAGCAGCTGTATTTGTTTTGGATTGCACTTGTGGTTAGGCCCGTATTTCCCCTCACATTTGAAACAAAGGCCCAATTCCCTTCTCCTGTTAATTTCAGCCTCTTGGGAGTCTTTTCCGTACTGTACTCCCTGCGTTGCTACTTGCCAATGACGCTGCGAACAAAGGCACACGCATTGGCGTTCCCTTACTGTCGTCTCCCCCTCCTTTCTCCCTGACCTCCTTCGTCGGTGGGGCTCGGCTGATACTTCTAAACATATCAGTGTTGCCAAACTTGGAGAACCGCAGTTTATATTCATTCCATTTGTATCCCATCACTGTCCGACTTTCTCTATTTTTCTTCTCAAACCTCGCTTTCACTAAATTTTGATCCTCTGCCTGATTAGCAAATCCCATCGCTTGCTTTAAACTCTACGGGTGCAATAGCTTAACATCATAGCAGATGTCCTCTTTTAGGCCATTCATGAATGCCCTAAGTAAAATCTCATCGCGCACATTCTCTAGAGGAGCTGACAGCAACTCGAACTGCTCTCTATATTCCGCATAGTACTCTGTTGCTTGAGGGCAAATAATGCTCATACTCGTCCTCCAGTTGCTTGCAATGGAATCTTTCGACCACTTCTTTTTTAAAATCAGACCACGAAGTCACTGGTGTCCAAGTTTCCAACCATTGGAACCAAGGCAATGCCTTCCCTTCTAGACTAACCACTCCATCATCCAACTTCTATTTCAGATAATGCATCGGCCATGAAATATCGCTCAATCCGAAATATCCACCCTAATGGGTGCTCTCCTGAGAACAGTGGAAGCTCCAACTTATGATGTTTGGGCACTTCATTTTGCCCTGTCTCTTCAGCCCTCCTTTTGTCATGTTCTTCTGATTGGGGTTCAGTCTGCGACGGTCTTGTCGGGATTGGGTTGTTATTGGTTGCGTTAAAGGCGGCTCGGAACTCATTGAGTTGTTCAAGGATCATATTCACTGTTGTATCCACCCCGGTAAGATTTTCATTAGACTCGGCTTGTTTCCTCTGTATCTCATTCACCACTCTCTCCAATTGCTCCACCCTATTCTCCATTCTAGTAGTGATGCCCAGAATGATGGCTCGATACCAAAATGTTAGAACTAGATAAACTTTGGGAAGAATTGTCAATAACGTATCCTCTTTAATATAGGGAAAATGAGAGAATACAATTCCTACACTTGCTTCTGTCACAAGTCCACAATCTAATTAACGTAGAACAACAAGAACTTAGCAAAAAGAAATGAAAAAACACTATGCTAGCAATTCGAGAGACTAGCACACTCTCCTCACCAATTTCTACATAACCTCCACATACCTCCCCCTCCCTCTCTACAACGTAACGTACTACTTGACAATGTCAGTATTCTCTTACAATGTGGTATGCCCACTCTGCCCTTCCTTCTCCAGCCCTTTGCTGAGTTGGGCCCTAGACTCCTTCTAGCCTTTCTCTTATAAGTCCTATCCCAATACTTGTTGGGCTTGACAAGCCAATCCCATCCTTCATTAGCTTCTCAGTAACTTTATAGGCACTCACCTAACTATAATTTTTAGGGTTAATATAATATTTGGTCCCTTAAGTTTGCCCTTATTTTAGTTTTGGTCCGTCAAGTTTCAAACAAAAGGTTTTGATCCCTTAAGGTGCAAAATGGTCCAGATTTTTATTTAATGATATAGACCAATGTTTTAAACAAAATGGAATTTGAAGGACTAAAGATTGTATTAACCCTAATTTATATTATAAATCTAAATTTTTTTAATTGTAATATTAAAAGAAACTTGTGCCTTTAAACAGACATATCCCTACATATAACTACACGAAGACAAAACTAACTCGCTCTACAACTGTTCGTTCATGAAGGCCCTAGGTTTAGCCATGTCAAGTAAAGTGAGTCTGCTAGTACTCTTAACTTTAGCCATAACTAGGTACACTTAAGATCAAATTCAACTTTACTATATTAAGATTTGGGAAACTCACCGAAGGCTACTTTTGCGACCCAAATACTTGCACCACCTTTTGTAATTTTTAAAGAGCTTCTTCATCATTTGTTTGTAGAGCACGGTCATCCAACTATTTAGAAAAACCATAGCATAGTAAGGGGAAAAAAATAGAGCCTAAATAAAGTATAAGTCAAAACATATACTCCCTCTTGTTCAAAATATAAGAGCCAAAGTTGTGAGGGGTGTGGCTTTTTTTATAAGATCCACCCTGCTTTTTCTCCAAAGCTGTACTTATTCTCTCCTTTGCCACACTCATCATTTTTCTCCCATACATTATCTTTGTTTCTTTTTCCCATTTATTATCTCTCTCACTTATTCCCTTAATAAATAAGGGTATATTTGAGAAAAAAAAGCAGTACCTTGCATATTTATTGTTTTTAACTACTTTTAGCTAATTTCTTGATAAATGTAAGAGGGAGTATAACAATTAAGAAGAAACCTCGGTGTGCTGCCCAAGCTTCGTATTTTGTCGTACGTGTACATTTGCAAGCAAAAGAATCAAGTGTTCCCTTTGATTTTCCACGTTGTCCTTCTGCACAATAATATAAGGATCTTAACGTGCGGCAAATATGAAAACCAGATAATGAACACCAATCCATTAGACTACTACCTGGAAACCAAACATGATCTGAAGCCAATCTAGAATGTCTATATTTACTTTCTTTTGGTAACCATTTGGCCAAGGCGGACCCACGATATTACGAAGGGCGCGATCAGCGGCTCGAATCTGTACATAGCTAATAAGTTCATCACTATTCTAAGAAGATTCTAAGAAAAAAATTCCTGAGTGAAGGAACATAGCTTCAAGGAACAAGTTCTTGGATATGTAAAAGGTATTATAGAATTGTTCACCATCTAAGGCTGCATTTTCCCATTACTATTGTTGATCGGCACCTTCACTTAAGGACATTTGGTGATAACAAGTTATGGATATTAAGAAATAATGCACATGAACAAACCTCAGGAAAACTGATTATAGACTCTTTCCCACTCTCTGGATCAAGGGGCAGAATATTATAAGGGGCATATATTTGCTTGTTTTCCTCAACCTTTTTCTGAGTTTCCAAGATCTACAATCAAAACAAAAAAAGATAATTAACAAAAAATAAAGAGTGAAGTTACTTTACTCTGTTGCGATTCCAATCAATGACCAATAAACCGATACTGACCCTTTAGAAAATCTCAAGCAAACAATAATTTTACCTCCCGCAGACTTCTTGCTGAATTTGATTAACTCGCTTTCAAAACCTCAAACAAAAGAAGAAAGCGAGTATGATATGCTTTTGTGAGCTGGGCACTAAAAAAAGATGTGAAGTTAATTTCAACATTATTTTTTTTAGCGGAAGGAAGAATATTGAGTATTATATTTAGAGAGTTGAGGAGATTTTTGCTATCAATGAAATGTAAGGCAGCTAAAATCAAGTTAATGGTCAAATTATTGATTGATAAATAATGTAAACTTACCGGTCTTTATCACCGCATTGTGCAGAGCTTGTATATATTTTTGGTAGTAATGGCGATAAAAACTCGTATTTCACGAGCATCACTCCTTGCCCTTCCACCAATGTTGTTTCATTTTCCCGAAAAGATTAAAACTTGACTCCATAATGTGTAGGAGACTTTTTTCTTTCTTCTTTACATCTACTTTGGCCTACTTAATCTGATGTGTTGATATGGGAATCACTGCTTGTTCCCAATATATAAAATGTCTTCATGATTTGTTTTGTCGATTCTCTTACATAAACTTTTAATGTTTGGCACGGTTTCTAATGCAACTTCAAAGGAACTACTACTAGTTTATTCTACTTAAATCATTGATAACTAACACCAAATCTTCCTCCTCTATCCGGTACTCTTCAAATGAAAAATTTACTCCCTGGAGGTTGTGGAAGGAAAGAATCATAAAATGATTATCTTAGCAAATGAAATTAAGAATTACCCTTTCCAGACGCTGAAAAAGAGCAGTTTTGAATTGGCGAACACCACGTCCATTGGATGAGGGATCTAGTCTCGTGAGCTTTTTCAAAAGCATAAAACCGACCTAAATACACAAAGTACATTTATGAGCTCTCAAAATTGAGTAAAGCTTACAAATCATCTATTGAAAAGTCATAATCAAAGATAGATATCAACATCCCATTTAGAAAAACAAAAAGCGGCAGCAATTTCCCAATTATGTAACAAAGAACAAGAAAAAAAATGAAAAGAACGAGGTAATGGGTTCCCTTTTCAAATGAAATTCAACACACGAGACATAGAATACTACTAACGAGATTAAATTTATAGAAACCAATTAACTTAATGAACTAAACAAAAATGGGGAAAAAAATTAGTGAAACTTACTAAATAACACATCATTTTACTTCTTAGGGAGTTAAATGAACTATAAAATAATGCCAGTTTAGCTATTAAAAGCAACAAACTTATTGAGAAATCAAGAAAAACAAGAAGCACTCATGATTTGTTGTTATCTTTTTTGCCAAGACTAAGAACCAAATTGTTTTTTACGCAGCAGTCTTTAACAAATCAAGATTTTGGGATAAAGATATAGTTGAAATTATATAGAGACTCCGTGACCAAGTGCTTAGGAGTTTGATTTATGCTCATTAGTTTTACAAAGATCAGTTATAGAATCTGTCTGATCAAAACTTGTAATTATCAGATGGAAACAGTAAAAATGCTAGAACTTCAAGAAAATCCAGCAAGGCTGCAATTAGACATATCAATGCAATAGTAACTCACATAGATATGCAACTCTTTGGTTGCTACTCTCTATTTCATTAGCCACACGGAGGATGGGAGCTATTTCAACCAATGATGAAGGCACCACTTCACGTCCCATATCGGGTCTAGTCCTAAATTACGAAGGGCAGACGTAGCAGCTTGAATCTGTAAATAGCTATTAAGTTCATCACTATTTTAAGAAGATTCTAAGAAAAGAAATTCCTGAGCTGAAGGAACATAGCTTCAAGGAGCATGTTCTTGGATATGTAAAAGGTATTAGGAAATTGTTAACCATCGAGGCTGCATTTTCCTATTACTGTTGTTGAGCGGCATCTTAACTAAAGGACATTTGGTGATAACAAGTTATGGATATTAAGAAATGATGCACATGAACAAACCTCAGGAAATCTCATTATAGCCTCTTTCCCACTCTCTGGATCAAGGGGCAGAATATTGTAAGGGGCATATATTTGCATTTTTTCCTCAACCTTATTCTGAGTTTCCAAGATCTACAATCAAAACAAAAAAGGATAATTAACAAAAATAAACGGTGAAGTTACTTTACTCATTGCAGATTCCAATCAATGACCAATAAAGCGTCTGACGGCCAAAGAAAATCTCAAGCAAGGAAACAATAATTTTACCTCGTCGAGAGACTTTAATACCGGGATTGATTAAGCGCTTTCAAAACCTCAAATAAAACAACAGCAAGTATGATATGCTTTTGTGAGTCAAGTAATGGAAAAAGATATGAAGTTAATTTCAACATTATTTATTTTAGCGGGAGGAAGAATATTATTATATTTAGAGAGCTGAGGAGAATTTTTGCTATCAATGAAATGTAAGGCTGCTAAAATCAAGTGAATGATCAAATTATTGATTGATTAATAATGTAAACTTACCGGTCTTTATCAGCTGCATTGTGCAGAGCTTCTATATATTTTTAGCGTGATAACGCTGATAAAAACTCAGTATTTCACAATCATCACTCTTTGCCCTTCCACCCCTTGTTGTTTCATTTTCTGAAAAGATTAAAACTTCACTCCATAACGTGATATGGGAATCACACTGTTCCCAATATATGAACGGGTTAGGAAATATATTAATGTAAATATATTAGAATCCTTCAGCACATTATCATGGATTATAAAGAGTATAATTGATTAGGAAATCAATTATTATAATGATCCATTAATTCTAAGGCTCTTCTCTTATGTATAAATACCCCCATTTTATATGTTAGGAAATATTAATATTTAGTCATATTGGGCCTCGGGCCTATTAACTCTAGGGCCTTAGGGCCTCTTTCTTGTATATATTTATATCCCACTTGCATACATGAATACACATTGAATTAAACTGTTTTATCACACTCTTTCCTGACCATTGTTTGATCCAGGATCTTGTGACGAAGTAAGTTATTCGTAGGGGCTATGAATTTGGTGGTCATTACTTCCTTGATAATCAGGTACCACGTTTAGTTGCTTGCTCTGGTGGTTCATCCTTGTTTGATATTCATTGTCGTTTGGGTCATTTGTCCTTGTCTTCCTTGAAGAGGATGTATCCTCAGTTCCATCACATTTCATCTTTAGAATGTGAGTCATGTCAATTTGTTAAACATCATCATGTTCATTTAGCACCTCGAGTCAATAAACAGGCTGTGTCTCCTTTTGATTTAGTCTATTCTGATGCTTGGGGTCCATGTCATGTCTAGTCCAAGCTTGGTTTTAGGTACTTTGTTATGTTTGTTGACGATTTCTCTCATACCATCTAGTTCTATTTAAGGAAAACTCGTTCCGAGTTGTTTTCTCACTTTTGCAATTTTTGTGCTAAAATCAAAACTCAATTTGGTGTATCTATAAAAACTTTACAGAGTGACAATGCTAAAGAATATTTTTCTACCCAATTACAAAACAATATGCTCCAATATGACATGATTCATTAGTCCTCATGTGTGGATTCACCTGCTCAAAATGGTGTTGCAGAACAAAAAAACCGGCACATATTAGAAGTTAGCCGGGCTCTTATGTTTCAAATGGAAGTTCTTAAACCTTTCTGGGCTAATGTTGTATCCATTATGTGTTTCCTTATTAATCGTATGTCCTCTCCTGCTCCCATTAACGATACTCCCTACACAACCTTGTTTCCTTCCAAACCCTTATTAACCCTAAAATCTTTGGTTGTGTTTATTTTGTTCTCAATGTTCACCCTACTTTTACCAAACTTGATCCCAAGTCTCTAGAGTATGTCTTCCTTGGGTATTCTAGGGTTCATAAGGGTTAGTGGTGTTATTCTCCCACTCTTCGACGTTACCTTATGTCTACAGATGTCACCTTCCATGAGTCCACATCATTCTTTCCTATCTCTTTTTTTTGGGGATGATATAGGCAAACCTAAGCTTGAAAAAGAAAAGGAACTAGATTATAGAACTCTAGCCCTTAATACAACAAAATAAAATAAAAGAAACTAGGAACGACAGTATCGCAGATCCTTCAAAACCATATCAAGGCAACCCCTAGGGATTGTAGGAGTTAGAACCACTTCGGCACCACCAGCATCGTTGTGACCCTATTTAGCCATGAAATCAGCACAGGAGATATTGTCTCTCAAAGTATGATGAAGTTCCACATCCTAATCTCAGAAAAGGAGGTCCCTAGTCTCCCCGATGATGTCTTTAAGAGGATGATTAGTAGGAGAATCTCTCATAAGGATATTGATGGCATCAAAAGAATCAGAGTAGATGACAATTCTCTGAAAATTCATCTGGAGACCAATCTGTAGCCCTAACAGAATAGCATAAATTTCAGCTTCAATGATCGAGCGAAGGCCAAGGGGTTTGTGAAAACCCATCAACCAATGTCCATGGCAATTCCTTAGCACTCCTCTGCAAGCCGCTTGATGTTGTTAACACACCGATCCATCCACATCAATGCGAACTGTATTAGCAAGAGGGGGTCCATGATTCTTTCCTATCTCTACTCCATCAACATTCCCTGACACCACTGAAGGTCTTGATGATATCTTGTTCTATGCGGTTTCGTTACCACCAACGCAAACATTTTCCCTAGTACCTACTAAACCATCTAACTATCATGTTTATTAGACACGTCCTAGGGCAAGTAATGGAGTCAATCAGATTCATGACCTACCACTACCAACTTCGGTGTCTAATCCGGAATTAGTCCCCCCCGATCCTGTCTCTGAACCAGAAATAGTGCCTGATAGCCCTAATACTTCCTCTTATCCAGAATTAGCCCCTCTTGCTCCTGTCTTTGAACCATAAATAGTGTCGATACTCCTGATACTTCCTCTCTTGCCTCTGAACCTGAACCAGTGCCTAATATTTCTGATGATTTGCCTATTACCTTACGCAAAGCTAAACGCTCTTGCACCTATCCTATCTCTTCCTTTGTTTCCTCTAAACATTTGTCCCCTCCATCTTGTTCTTTCATAGCATCCTTAGATTCTATCACCGTTCCCACTACTCTCCATTAAGCCTTGGCCCATCCCAATTGGCATGCTATAATGGAGGAAGAAATGATGGCCCTTCAAAAGATAGGTACCTGGACTCTTGTTGATTTACCTCTTAGAAAGAAGGCTATCGGGTGTAAGTGGGTGTTGATAGTAAAAAGAAAGCTGATGGCACCTTGGAACATTTGAAAGCTTGACTGGTGGCTGAGGGATATGCTCAAACCTATGGTGTTGACTATTCAGAAACCTTTTCCCCTGTGGCAAAACTGTCCTCTATTTGCCTCTTCATCTCTATGGCAACCAATTATGATTGAAATCCTCATCAATTGGATGTTAGAATGCGTTCTTGAATGGTGATATACTTGAGGAAGTCTACATGGAGTAACCACCTGGTTTTGTTGCTCAGGGGGAGCGTGGGAAGGTATGTCATCTTCGGAAGTCTTTATAAGATTTGAAGTAGAGTCCTCGTGCTTGGTTTGATAGGTTTAGCTTTGTGGTTAAAAAGTTTGGTTTGAACGAAAGCAACTGTGACCACTCTGTGTTTTATCAGCAGACGGATGCTGGCATGATTCTCTTAGTGGTATATGTTGATGACATTGTTATTACAGGTAGCGATACTTCCGGCATCTCATTACTCAAAGCCTTTCTTAATTCTCATTTTCAAAAAAAGGATTTAGGTCCGTTAAAGTACTTTCTTGGGATAGAGGTTATGAGAAGCAAGAAGGGCATCCTCTTGACACTTATGGTCTTGATCTTGCTAAGAGAAACTGGGAAACTTGAAGCATCACCAAGTAGTTTTCTCATGATTCCTAATCCTTTTTTGGACATTAATGATAGCATACCATTTGACGAGCTACCTGAGGATATGAGAAAAAAGGTCGATCCCAAGAAAATCAAACCATTTGCGTATCCTAAAAGATACCGTAGATTGATTGGCAAATTAAACTATCTCACGGTGACTCGTTCTGATGTGACCTTTCCCATTAGTGTGCTTAGTCAATACATGACAACCCCAACTAGTTCTTAGTAGGAAGCTTTTGAGCATGTCTTACTTTACTTGAAGGGCACACTAGGCCGTGGTATACTTTTATATGAATCATGGCCACATCAAGATTGAATGTTTTTGTGATGTAGATCATGCGGGGTCAAAGGCTGCCAAAAGATCCACCACAAGATATTTCATGTTTGTGGGTAGAAATTTAGTGTCCTGGAGGAGTAAGAAGCAAGATGTGGTTTCTCGGTCGAGTGCAAAAGCAGAATATAGAGCCATGGCTTAGTCAGTATAGGAAATTGTGTGGATTCACCAGTTAATGAAGGAGGTTGGGCTTGCCACGTCATTACTAGCGAAGTTGTGGTGGGATAATAAAGTTTCTCTACACATAGCCTCCAACTCGTGTTTCATGAACGTACGAAACATATTGAGATTGACTGTCACTTTATATGCGATAAGATCAAAAAGAACTTTATTTCTATAGGACATGTGCGATCTAGTGACCAATTGAATGACCCGCCGACTAAGGCCTTAAATAGGACTCGAGTTTACTATCTTTGTAACAAGTTAGACTAGATTAATATCTATGCTCCAACTTGAGGGGGTTAAGAAATATTAATATTTAGTCATATTAGGCCTCAGGCCTATTAACTCTAAAGCCTTAGAGCCTCTTTCTTGGATATATACATATATATATATATATATACCCTACTTGTATACATGAATACACATTGAATTCAGATTACATTTGCTACAATATACATAAATAGACACACATTTAAGATTATATTTTTCCTCTATCTCTCTTTGGATTTACAAGGTATCAAAGCTCTAGGTTTCCTCTCTAATTCCCCGAGTTTGTTTTTTTCCCTCTCCCGTTTCCGATTTCAATTTTCCAATGACGAGAGAGAGCATTTTTTTTAAAGCTATTTTTGGTGAACATGCACTGCCCAGAAAAGTTGCCCATCCTCTGATCAGCCAAACCCCAATGATCTGATCAAGTTTTGGCGGCACGTGGATTACATGCCACACAGACAATTACACCTTTCTAGAGCATAATAGTGTGTGGCTCATCGTTTCTAACAGCTATTCAATCCTCTGACATCAACAAGCCTTCTACGACGTATTTCGATGGTGTTCATGCTTTGGGTTCCAAATTTCTACACTCTGGTTGGTTGTTTCATGATTGTTTATTTGTTTTTACTACTTTTCATGTTTTCTCTGACATTTTCTTGTTTGGCTGCTGCTGCAGCTACTAGTTAGTTGCTGCTCTTTGGCTAGTTATTTGGTCTTATTTGTGTTCGTTTGGGGTTTCTTACATTCGGGAATCTTGTATTTTTTGTGTGCTCTTTTTGCATTGATTATCGATGGCTGATTCAAAGGCTAGTGTCACTACCGAGATTGTTCTTGGCCAACAAAATCATTGATCATAAGTTGAACTGGATGAATTATTCAGGCTGAAGCAAAATCGTCCACATGTACTTACTAAGTATTGAGAAGGAGGGTCATTTAACCAAGACTCCTCCCAAGGATGATTCTAAGTTGGTGTGGGCCCAAGCAGATGCCCACTTATTCTTGCAAATTCAAAATTCCATCAAAAGCAACATTCTTCCCTTTGGTAGTCATTATAATAATGTTAAAGAAATTATGGACCACTTGAAGTTCCTGTATTCTGGGAAAGGGAACATTACTTGCATTCACGAAGTTTATAAAGGTTTCTATCGAGCTAAGCAATAGGGCCACCCTCTCGAAGAATTTCTTTATGGAGTTTAAGCAGATGTTTGATGAAATGAGGAGGTGAATGCCACCAACGACAGATCTTTAGGAACAGGTGGATAATATGGAAAAACAGGCGATTATAAGCTTTCTTACTGCTTTCAGCCGATAGTCTAACTTACCTGACTTCTAATACTAATGCTAGTGCTTTGTTTGGCCATGGTCTGACTGATGACAGGAACCAAGGTTTCTCACGACAAGGAAATGGTACACTGAATCCTGTTTCTACTGCTCACAGGAACCAAAGCCTCCAAAGGCAAGGTACCAATCCTACGAATTATTAGGCTGGTGGGACTATTTGCTTTTATTATAAGGAACCTGGTCATACCAAAACATTACTATCGTAAGCTGCAAAATAAGTAGCAGCGTAGTGCTTCTGCTCATATGGCCCTATCCTCTGAAAACTCTGATAATGCTCAATCAACACCGACTACACTTGCTACAGGTAATTCTTATTCATGTCTTATTACATCTTCCTTGAAGTGGATCATCGATTCTGATGCCATTAATCATATGACAGGTAACTATCATCTATTCTCTATTATGCACCTTATGCCAACTCCACTTCAACAACAATTGCCAGTAGTTCTTACTCCCATGTTCTTAGATCTGGCACTATTACACCTACTCCATCTGTTTCTTTATCGCCTGACCTTGCCTTTAACCTTCTGTCTCCTAGCAAGCTTGCTCACCAATTAAACTGTTTCATCTCACTTTTCCCTGACCATTGTTTCATTTAGGATCTCACAACGAAGCGTATGATTGGTAAGGGATATGAATCTTGCAGCTATTACTTCCTTAACAATCGGATTCTGTGTTCCATTGCTTGCTCTTGTGGTTCATCTCCTTTTCACGTTCATTGTCACTGCGTCATGTGTCTTTGTCTTCTTTGAAGAGGTTGTATCCTTAATTTCATCATGTGTCTTCTTTAAAGTGCAAGCTGTGTTAGTTTCCCAAACTTCACCATATTCACTTGGCACCTCGCGATAATAAATGGGCAGGGTCCCCTCTTGATTTAGTCCACTTGGATATTTGGGGTCCATGTCATGTTGAGTCCAAGTCTTGTTTTTGGAACTTTGCCACTTTTGTTGATGATTTTTTTGGAACCACCTGGCTTTATTTGATGAAAAATCGTTCAAAGTTGTTTTCTCACTTTTGCAATTTCTATGATGAAATCAAAACTCAGTTTGGTGCATCTATGAAAACCTTACGAAATAACAATGCTAAAGAATTTTTTTTGGGTTAAGGTGCAAAAATACACATGTGATTTGATCGGAAGAGCGCCTCACACCAAGTATTTTTTTCAGGTGCAATATTAACTATATGGTTAAAAAACTGGAGCAAAACTCACATTGGCCGTTAATGGAGAAAAACGTCTGTTAACTTGTGCTAGGTGGAGTCAAACAATAATTTGACTCATTTGACTTAGGCACACATGGCAGTGTGGAGGAGAGAAGGAAATCACAGTAGCGCCCCGAGAACACTAGACCATCGACCTCCACCTTCGTTCTCTCCCTCGATCTTCCTTCCGCAACCATCTCCAACCACCACCATCGGCCTTGCTTCCTCTACCTTCATTCTTTCACCACACCCACTACCATCTCTATCCAAACTTACTGTCATCGTAAAAAATTTGAATTGGGGCTGTGAAGAGAGAAACAAAGCTCAATAAATCAAGTTGAAGAGAGAATACCATCATTGCTCCTCCGTGCACCACCATCATCACCGCTGGCAAGCGACATTCCCTTACTCTCCACCACATCACGTAACGTAGCCGACGTAAGACACAAAGAATGCCATGGGACCTGAGAGCTAGAGATATTGCAGCAGCGCAGAAGTAGAGCATCAGCGCCTAACAAAGAACCACACCTTTTCCTCCTCCAACTTCACTCTTACCAGACTCACTTCACTATTGCCGGCCACCTCCACTCTCTTCGCCATACCAGCTTCCTCAGCATTCATTGCAAATGTTGTGCAAAGTGTGCATCTTGAATTGAATGTTACCATTTTTTTCATTTTTACATTTACTACTAAGCTTAAAGGGGCTGGTGCATGCGAGCTTTTCTGGTTTGCATTGCAATCCAGCCTGTAATGTAATAATGAATCGTTAATAATTTTATGGAAATTAAACTACATTGAAAGAAAAAAGGGTATTATAAAAAAATATAAAAATTAAAAAAAAAATTGATTGGGAGCCCAAGCAATGGCATTCACCCAAGCACGATGCCTCTCTCACTCCGCCACCGATATGGTTGGTGATCTAATATCCAATATCACAATCTTATTGCTATCCATCAGTATGGTGGCCATGTACCTTAAGTCCTGCTTATTCCAAGCCAACCTTAGAAGAGGCGTATCTGACCGCGGACTCTCGTATATAATCATTGATGCTCCTTGTCCCTCTTATTGAAGATTCTAACAGAACCATCCTCCAAAATAAATGCCATCACTCTAGCCTCGCCCTAAGCAATGTCATCAACCTCCTTATCGTGCGCAATTAACTGCGTTTCAACAAACCCTTTTTGATCTCCCAAATCATACAAGTAGTGTCGATTCTGGAAGTCCCAATTCTCTTGGGTTTGATGACGTTCCAGTCGAAGGAGGTCAAAAGGGCACATAACTCACTAGTCTTGCTATTGTTAAGAAGTGAAATCGCGTCGATGGATTTTCCTAAATCTTCTAGAGGCAAAGATAGTCACCAGAAGTGGCGAGGAGGTCGAAATTTTCTCGAACCTTCAAGAGACATTTAAATGACAACTCCCCATTGAGAGCCATGTATTCATCACACCTGGCACATTAAACTTCAAGCCAACAGACATCTTCTCCATTAACGGCCTATGTGACTTTTGCTCTAGTTTCTTAACCATATAGTCACTATTGCATCTGAAAAAAGCACTTGGTGTTGGACGCTCCTTGGGGTAAATTACATGTGCATTTTTGCACCTTAACCCTTTTTTTCCTAATTTCAAAATTATATGCTCCAGCATGTCATGATTCGTCAGTCCTCGTGTGCGAAATAGTGTTGCAGAAATAAAGAACAAACACTTATATTAGAACTCGCTTGGACTCTAATGTTTCAAATGCATGTTCCTAAATGTTTCTGGCTTGATGTTGTCTCAACTGCATGTTTCCTTATTAATCGTATGTCCTCTCCTGTTCTCAGTAGGTACACTCCATACACAAAATTGTTTCCTTCCAACCCCTTGTTTCCTGACCCAAAAATTTTTGGTTGTGTCTGTTTTGTTTGTGATGTTTGTGCCACTGTTACTAAAATTGGTCCTAAATGTGTGTTCCTTGGGTATCCTAAAGTTCATAAAGGTTATCAATGTCAGTCTCCTACTCTTCGGCATTATCTTGTATCTACAGATGTCACCTTCTATATGTTGACCCTATTCTTCTTTGTCTCTACTTCATCTCCATCCCCTAACACCACCGACGATCTTGATGATATATTGGTCTTCGAAGTTCATTAACCACTACTGCAAGTGTCTGACCCAGCACTTGCTAAACTACATATCTATCATGTTTATCAAAAATGTCTCAGGGCAAGTAATGTAGTCGATTATGTTCATGGCCCCCCAGTGCCTCCTTCAACATCTGATCCGGAATTAGTTCATCCTGCTCCTCCTCTGAACCAGAAACAGTACTGTTAGTATATAGGTCTCCTAGAGACAACCTGTTTTATCAAATGAACACCTTTTACTATTTGGTATTTCATGATTTAAATATATGAGCACACTTTATTTGTATCATATTTATGTCTCGCCTAATAAAGGCCTTAGGAATATAACAAGTGTTCACTCGAGGATCTATGATAGGGATTATAATCATGAGGACTCGAGGACACTACATGTCTATTTCCTGAATCTTGTTCCTAGCCTTGAATCACCAAGAAAGGGCATTGGTGATGTCAATAAGACTAGTACGATATCTTATAGAGATACAAGGTAGGGGCTTCATGGAATGTAGGCATGGTGATACCTTAACTGATGTTGTGGGTGGACATGTTAGAGAATAGATAGCACTGAACTGACCCGCCAAGGGACTCCATAAAGATTCATTGAAGAGAATGTTATTGGATTGTAATGTCTCTTATCGTTCGGTAGTGAGAATTGTCCTAAACTTGAGGATGTCATCGAACACTATGTCCTAAAGTTATACTTTGAATATACAATTCTATCGCCTAAAAATAGAAAGAACAAGTGCACTCTTGGGTATAACTCGAATATATGAGTATAGTTGGACATGCCGAAAGGACTCACAATCCCCTACATGAGATTAGTTATTCACAAGACCGGGAGGGCTTGGATGACTTCTAGTTGACTGGGAATCTATGCATAGTAAGAGATCATGAAGAGTGATGATCCATCTTAAAGTCAATAGAAGAAGATTCCTAGTTCCGTGAAGAGCTACATTTAGTCAACCAAGAGAAATGATACTCTATCTTTGCTCTGATATAAATGTGAATACAATGTGAGGGATAACGTCAGCACGATATCCAAATTAGAAAGGTAAATCACTTTATCAACTCGATTAGTTCTGGGACCGCAAAGTATTGCTAGTGTCTTATGTGGTCATTAGATAAATTGGGAAGTTTAATTGGTCCAAGTTTATCTATATCAGTGACTAATTGAACCTAATAGGTCACATACTAAGGTTGTTCTTGTTTGTTTTATTTAGCAACTTTGGGCTAATGATTGTTATTAGGCATTATCAAGACTATAGGTGTAATTGGGTTGGAGTGGGAATTGAAGCCCAATTAACAAATGGCGCCAGGTTTGGGTATTTAGTGAAAAATTAGTTTCTCCACTAATAGGCCTAAATATGTTCGAAGGTCCAATAGGGTCTTGGGCCAATTTGAAATTTGAATTTAAATTCAAATTTTAAATTAAAGAGGTTAGGTGATAAAGGATAATCTTGTATTATCCAAAGGAGTATCCAATAAAGATTGGATAAATATCCAACAAAGATTGGATAAAAATTGGGCTTCTTAAAATGCGTCATTCTTGCATTGGCCTTTCTAGTTAGATTGGGCTTTTCTTGTAAGCACTTGAATTAGGGTTAAACCTTACTTGGAGGGGCTGAATTTTGGCAGTGTGGTTCATGGACATTTTGGTGTAGCCAAGAAGGTGTTGGATGCCATGTATGTGCCCCAGTTCAAGAAAGGTAAGTTCCCAACCTTAGTCATCCAATCCTCCAATCTTGCGCCTCACCTAATCTCAAGACACCGTCATCGTTTTGAGAAAAGAAAACCCGGGGATTTGAAACCTCCACCTTACCATAGCCTAGCAAACATCCAAGGAGGAGTTCTCATTGCAATCAAGAGGCAGCTGTGTGGATCAACGTTAAAGGACATCATATACTTTGAAGTCTTCAAGTGATCAAAAGTAATCCTAAATCCCAATAGTTGTTTTAACAAGCACATCCTTTTATTACTCATGTGTTCCATAAATAGTTACGGGTAATAATTTATGAGCACTGTAAAGAGTTATAGATATGGGTTTCGTAATTAAATCACTAAATCATTCTTGTTGTGTTTACCTCTAACACATGAGCAACATGAAGAGTTACATATTCTCATGAGTACTGTAAAGAGTTACAATTAAGGAGAAAGGAGATTCTCTAAGTAAAGAGTTTAAATATTATAACTCATGAGCACTGTAGAGAGTTACGATTATCACTCATGAGTACCGTAAAAAGTTACGAGTTCTAACTCATTGTTATTCATGGATTTTAATGATAATCTAGTTCCGTTGCGATTAAGAAAGACCAAATTTTTGTTTTCAACCTCATAAGCGTGTTGCTTGAGCGTCACGCAACATCTCAAAGTTTAACTAACAAGTACATGATACTCCTGATACTTCTGCTAACTTACCCATTGCCCTCCTCAAAGCTAAGCGTTCTTGTACCTACCCTAATTCTTCTTTTGTTTCCTATAACCACTATTCTCCTCCTTTTGGTTCTTTCACAGCTTCCTTAGATTCTATCACCATTCCTACTACTCTCCACCAAACTTTGGCCCATCCTGGTTGGCATACTACTATGAAAGAATAAATGATGGCCCTTGATATGAAATATATCTGGAATATTGTTAATTTACCTCCTGGAAAAAAGGCTATCGGGTACAAGTGGATGTTCACGATAAAAACAAAAGATGATGGTACCTTAGAATGTTTGAAAACTTGACTGGTTGCCAAGGGATATGCCCAAACCTACGAAGTTGACTCTTCAAAAACCTTCTCCTCTATGGAAAAAATTGTCCTATGTTTGTCTCCTTATTTCCATGGTAGCCACTTATGGTTAAGATCTTCATAAGTTAGAAGTTAAAAATGCTTTCTTGAATGGTGATTTTCTTAGGGAAGTTTACATGGAGCAACCACCTAATTCTATTGCACAAGGGGATTGTAGGAAGGTATGTCATATTTAGAAGTCACTATGTGGTTTGAAGCAGAGTCCCCGTGCTTGGTTTGGCAGGTTTAGCACGGTGGTTAAGAAGTTTAGTCTGAATCAGAGTAAGTGTGACCATTTAGTGTTTTACCAGCAGACGGATGCTGGCATGATTCTCCTAGTGGTACATGTTGATGACATGGTTATTACAGGGAGCAATACTTTAGGAATCTCATTACTAAAAATTTCCCTTAACTCTCATTTCTAAACAAAGGATTTAGGTCTATTAAAATACTTTCTTGGGATCGAGGTTATGAGAAGAAAGAAAGGGATCCTCTTGACACAAAGGAAATATGTCCTTGATCTTCTAAAAGAAACTGAAAAACTTAGGGCAGCACCAAGTAGCTTTCCCATGATTCCTAATCCCTTCTTGGACATTAATGACAACATACTGTTTGATGAGCTACTTGAGGAAGTGAGAAAATGGTTGACCCAGAGAAGATCAAGTTGTTTTCCTATCCTGAGAGATATTGTAGATTGATTGGGAATTAAATTTCTCAGGGTTACTCACCCCAATGTGACCTTTTCAGTTGGTGTGCTTAGCTAATTCAAGATAGCACCGACCATTGCTTAGTGAGAAGCTTTGGACCATGTCTTACATTACTTGAAGGGCTCACCTAATCGTGGCATACTTAACATGAATCATAGCCACACCAAGATTGAATGTTTTTGTGATGCAGATCATGCAGGGTTGAAGGCTATCAGGAGATCCACCATAGGAGTGCTTGTTGGTGGAAATTTAGTGTCATGGAGGAACAAGAAGTAGGATATGGTTTCACGATCTAGTGCAGAAGCCGAGTATAGGGCCATGGCTCAATCAGTATAGGAAATTGTATGGATTCACCAGTTAATGAAAGTGGTTGGTCTTACCACGTCATTTCCTATGAAATTATGGTGTGATAACACAACTACTCTGCACATAGCCTCCAATTCTGTGTTTCATGAACACACAAAACACATTGAAGTTGACTGTCACTTTATGTTTATGCGTGACACAATCAAGGAGAACTTCATTTCTACAGGACATGTGAGGGCTAGCAACCAATTAGGTGATTTGTTGACTACAGCCCTAAATGTGACTTGTGCTAATTATCTTTTTAAAAAGTTAAACATGATTAACATCTATGCTCCAACTTGAGGGGGAGTATTAGGAAATATATTAATGTAAATATATTAGAATTAGTTAATATCACACATAATCAAGGATTATAAAGCTTATGATTAATTAGGAAATCAATCATCATAATGAGCCATTAATTCTGAGGCTCCTCTCTTATGTATAAATACCCTTATGGTATGCATGAATAGACACATATTTAAGAATATATTTTTCCTCTATCTCTCTCTGGCTTTACATAAACATTGTCTTTGTCTTCATGATTTTTCTTGTCTGATTCTCTTATATAAATTTTTAATGTTTGGCATGGTTTCTAATGTGACTTCAAAGGAACTACTGCTAGTTTGTTCTACTTAAATCATTGATAACTAAAAACAAATCTTCCTCCTCTATCGCTTACTCTTCAAATGCAAAATTTACTCCCTACAAGTTCTAGAAGGAAAGAATCATAAAATGATTCTCTTAGCAAATGAAAGTAAGAATTACCCTTTGTAGACGTTGAAGAAGAGCAATTTTGAATTGGGGAACACCACGTCCATTGGATGAGGGATCTAGTCTGTGAGCTTTTTCAAAAGCATAAAATCGACCTAAGCACACAAAGTACATTTATGAGCTCTCAAAATTGAGTAAAGCTTACAAATTATCTATTGCAAAATCATAATCAAAGATAGCTATTGCAGTAAACAGAGAAAATATAATATGAATTCCATAAATATTCATGTGGGAGTGGCTACGGTCCACTGCAGTGAACTGTCCACTACCCAAAAATAAGGAAATTATTACCGCATGCGATAGCTTGTACCGTATGCAGTAAATCCTAAAAAAAATCTGGGCCGTTCTCACTTCAATTTAACGGCTGAGATTCAGGCAGTGAATGGAAGAGGATATTAAGGCAATGGACCGTAGCTAAACCCTATTCATGTATACAAGTAGGATATATATACACAAGATAGAGGCCTTAGAATTAAGAAGCCCATTATGACTAATTATGAATATTTCCTAACACTCCCCCTCAAGTTGGAACATAGACGTTAATCAAGCCCAACTTGTTACAAAGCTAGTCAACCTGAATCTCATTTAAGACCTTAGTCAGAAGGTTGCCCAACTGGTCACTAGATTGCACATGCCCCGTAGAAATAAAGTTCTCCTTTATCTTATCGCATACAAAGTGTCAATCTCAATGTGTTTTGTACGTTCAAAACAGAGTTGGAGGCTATGTGTAGAGCGGCTTTATTATCACACCTCAACATCGCAAGCAATGATGTGGCAAGACCAACCTCGTTCATTGACTAGTGAATCCACATAATTTTTTGTATTCACTGAGTCATGGCTCTATACTCAATTTTTGCACTCGACTGAGAAACCACATCTTGCTTCTTACTCTTCCAGGTTACTAACTTTTCACCCACAAACACACAATATCTTGTTGTGGATCTTCTAGTAGCCTTTGACTTCTCATGATTTGCATCACAAAAGCATTCAATCTTGTTATGGCCATGATTCGTATAGAGTACACCACGACCAGGTGAGTCCAAAGCTTCCCATTGAGCAACGGTTGGTGCAGTCATGAATTACCAAAACACACTAATTGGAAAGGTCACATCAGGGCGAGTTACCGTGAAATAGTTCAATTTCCCAATTAATTTATGGTATCTCTTAGGATAGGAAAACGGCTTGATCACCTCCAGGTCAACTTTCTTTCTTACATCCTAAGGTAGCTCATCAAACAGTATGTTGTCATCAATATCCAAGAAAAGATTAGGAATCATGGGAAAGTTACTAGGTGCTGCTTCGAGTTTCTCAATTTCTTTTAGCAGATCAAGAACATATTTCTGTTGGGATTCATACATGCAGCGGATTAAAAACACTTTACGAATCCCATCCGAGGATCACTTAATAGCGTTTAGATTAAGGCTAAGGGAATCCGAAAATTACCTATGCGTCGAAACCGTACGAGTCTCCTTCGATTTGAACGGTAGGCTAACTTCTCAATCAACAAGTCAACTCTTAGAATCGGCTTCCTCTACCGGTATCCACACGAATAATTCGAACCCGAACCCGATTGCGGCGTGCCTATGCCTTTAGAATTTTGTGGCTCTCTCAATTTCACTCTAGGGTTTCTCGAGGCTTTTCGTAATACGCTCGACAAATGTCCGTAGGTTTTTCTAAACTCATTCAGCGTATTATATAAAATTAATCCTCATTAATTTTGAAATTCGAATTTTAAATCGGATTAAAATATATTAATTAAATCTATCTAATAGATCTCATTTAAAACATTTAATTAATCCGATTAAAAGCCAGATCTGAAATTCAAATTTTGAATCTTGAGTAAAAAATACATTAATTAAATCTATCTAATAGGTCTAATGTAATATATTTATTTAATCCGAATCAAAAGCCTTCTCGATTTAATTCATCTCTATAAATTAAATTCGAGAAATGATATCTATCTATTTAATTAAATATGAGATGCTATATCTCAATTTAAATTAAATAGATATATGATATCTTTATTCGAAAATTAAATGAGATACAATATCTCTATTTGTTTTAGATATTTAATTCATTAAATAAATTAAATACAAAACAAATATTATATATAGTAATATTATAATCTCCATTAATAATATTAATATATATTAATTTCAAATTTTATATATATATATATATTCACCCCAGATTAAATTCAGTATTCATTAAATCTCATATTAATCTGAGATCAATGAATCTGGACACTTTTGCTCGTGTTGAGTTATTCTTGTATGCGACCTTGCAGGCCCACATGAGATTGGCAGTAGGCCAATACTGTACCAGCCCACAAGTCACAAGTAGCCTCTAGCAAGACATTGCGACTACCCAATTCACATGGGGATTGATGACACGATACAACCTATCATACAACCATGTCATGTCCCTTTTGTCACACGATAATTTGGTCAAGGATGAGGCATGGATAATGTCAACTTCCTTTTCTTGACCATTACTTTCTCGATTCTCGAGTAGTCTAATAAGTGAAATGGAAACTCCTTTCCATCACGGTATGACCATACATTTCGTAGACTCACTCATCGAGGGGCCCAAGATTATCTCTACAAATGTGAGGGACAAATTCCATCTTGACCACTCACATTCCTCCACATGAAAACCACTGATCCTGATCCCAACCTTTATCATCACCCGGTCAAATGTGACTTTTGACTAGGCCAAAGGTCAATGACTCATCATGTAGGAATCCATGATGGTCTCAGGTCATAGGGCGTTGTGACGCGGTTATACATGAGATAAGCTTATGACTTAATCCATTCACTTTCTCATAGTGGGTGGCCCAAAGACCTTGTACTCTTACAAGTGCCCATGACTTTGATTCGTATCTCCATACCTCATCAAAGTCATATCGGTCTTAACTCATCTTCGCTCCCGCGTAGATGACCGACCATGGACATTTAGGATAATCTATAAGATATATCCAGGGATACAGTTATCACTATAAACATGCGAATGAAATGATAACTAAATGGAGAACAATGACTTGCCCCTAGGGCATAATTTCCAACAATTTCTTCTATATCAAAAGAATTCCTTTCTTACTTCTCATAACCTCTATCCTAACAAAGTACTTTAACAGAACAAAATCCTTTGTTTAAAATGAGAATTAAGAAAGGCCTTAAGTGATGAGATTCCCGAAGCATTGCTACCCATAACAACATCATCAACATATACCGCTAAGAGCCTATTTGGGTGATTTCAAAACCTAGGTTTTGCCTCCAATTTTCCATACACCCCTCCATTTTGCCAGAAGCTATTCTGCACCCAAAACCCAGGTTTAGGAAAACAGTTTTTTTTTTCAAATTTTTCTCTCTCCTCTCCGCCATCATCATTATTTCTTAGTAACAGTCAAGATATCGTAGTATCTTTTTAGTACCATCGGTACCTCGAAATATTTTTTTAAGATCCTAAAATAAATTTCCAAGATCATGAAATATTTTTTCAGCATCCTTAACTATCTTTTTAATACCCATCAAGTACCTTGAAATTGTTTTCCAAGATCGGTCATTACCCCGAAATATTTTTTCAATATCTTGAAATAAATTTTTAAGACCATGAGAATTATTTTTCAATACCAGTTAGTATCCTTAAGTATCTTTTTAATACCCGTCAAGACCCGAAACATTTTTCCACAATCAGTCATTATTCTCAAATACTTTTTCAATATCGTAAATAAATTTTCTAAGATCATGAGTATTTTTTTAATATCCTTACGTATCTTTTTAATACCCGTCAAGTACCACTGAATTTTTTTAAGATCAATCATTACCCTAAAATATTTTTTCAATATCCTAAAATAAATTTTGAAGACCGTGAGAATTATTTTTTCAAGTACTAATTAGTATCCTTATTATGAAATTTAATGTTAAAAATATTTTAAAAACAACCTTATCCTTTATATGCAATTATACCAAAAGCCAATGTCCTTTTTAGTTAATTTCACAATAAAAAAAGCTATTCTGATAACAATATCCAACCACTATCATTTTTATTCAAAAGATATTCTCCAAAAGCCATTTCTACATTGTAAATCTCAAAAGCTATTCTTCAAAAGCTAAATCCAAACGAGCCCTAAGAGGATCATGCCAGCATATGTCCGCTAATAAAACACAGAATGGTCAAAATTTACTGTAACTCAGACCAAACTTTTTAACCAAAGAGTTAAACCTGTCAAACCAAGCACGAGGGCTCTGCTTCAAGCCATATAAAGACTTCTGAAGATGGCATACCTTCTCATACTCTCCCTAAGCAACAAAACTAAGTGGTTGCTCTATGTATATTTCCTCAAGAAGATCATCATTCAAGAATGCATTCTTAATATCTAACTGATGAAGATCCCAACTATAATTGGCTGTCATAGAAATGAAGAGGTGAACAGAGGACAATTTTGCCACAAGGGAGAAAGTTTCCAAATAGTCAACACCATAGGTTTGAGCATATCTCTTGGCAACCAGTCAAGCTTTCAAACATTCCAAGGTGCCATCAGCTTTTGTTTTAACCGTGAACACCCACTTACACCCAATAGCCTTCTTGCTAAGAGATAAATCAACAAGATTCCATGTACCGACGTTATCAAGGGCGACCATTTCTTCTTCCATCGTAGCACGCCAACCGGGATGGGCTAAGGCTTATTGGAGAGTAGTGGGGAAGGTGAGAAAGTCTAAGGATGCTTTGAAGGAACGGGATGGAAGAGACAAATGGTTATAAAAAGAAAGGAATAAATAGAATAGGTGCAAGTAAGTATATCTTTGCGTGAGGCAATAGGCAAGTCATCAGAAGTATCAAACATTATGTCTAGTTTAGAGGTAGGAGTGGAAGTATCAGGAATATCAGGCACTGTTGCTGGTTTAGAAGCAAGAGCAAAAGGAACTAATGCTGGATCAGACACCGAAACTGGCACTAGTGGGTCATGAACCTAATCGACCACATTACTTGCTTTGGCGCGTTTTCGATAAACATGATAGATAGGTGGTTTACCAACTGCCGAATCAAATGCTTGCACCGATGCTAACCAAACCATATAGACCAAGAGATCATCAAGACTATCGAAGGTGTCATCTGTAGAGACAGGGGATGCAGGTGGAGTAGAGATAGGAAAGAATGGGGTCGACTCATGAAATGTGACATCTGTAGACACAAGGTAACACTGAAGAGTGAGAGAATAGCACCAATAACCCTTGTAAACCCTAGAATACCCAAGGAAAAACACACTTAAGAGACTTAGGATCAAGTTTGGTAACAGTAGGACAAACATCGTGAACAAAACATACACAACCAAAGATTTTAGAGTCAATAAGAAACAAGGTGCTGTATAGAGTGGCAACAATAAGGACAGGAGAAAGCATACAATTAATAAGAAATCACGCATTAGACATGGTGTCAACCCAAAAAAGCTTGGGAACATTCATTTGAAACATGAGAGCCCGAGCGACTTCTAATAAGTGTCAGTTTTTACGATCTGCAACACCATTTAGAGCCGATGTATCTGGACAAAAGGACTAATGAAGCATGCCATGCTGGAGCATATAGGTTTAAAATTGAGTAAAAAAAAAAATTCTTTAGCATTATCACTCCATAAGATTTTTATAGTTACATCAAACCGAGTTTTGATTTCAAGCATTTAAATTGCAAAAGTGAGAAAACAACTTGGAACGAGTTTTCATTAAATAGAGCCAGGTGGTACGAGAGGAATCATCAACAAAAGTAACAAAGTACCTAAAACCAAGCTTGGACTTGACATGAAATGGACCCCAAATATCATAATAGACTAAATCAAAGGGAGACACAGCTTGTTTATTAACTTGAGGTGCCAAGTAAAAAAAAATGATGTTTAGGAAACTAACATGACTCACATTCTAAAGACAAAAAAATGATGGAATTGAGGATACATCCTCTTCAAAGAAGACAAGGACACATGACCTAAACAACAATGAATATCAAAAGGGGTTGAACCACCTGGGCAAGCAACTGAACGCAATATCTAATCCTCAAGTAAGTAATGGCCACAAAATTCATAGCCCTTACCAATAACTTGCTTCGTCGTGAGATCCTAAATCAAACAATGGTCAAGAAATAAAGTGATGAAACAGTTTAATTGTCGAGTGAGCTTGCTAGGATACAAAAGATTAGATGTAAGGTCAAGGACATTAAGGACGTGAGATAAGGAAACGGACGGAGTAGGTTCAACAGTGCCAAAACCAATAACACGAGTAAGAACCGCCATCAATCTGTTATACTAGAGAGATTGGCATAAGGTGCATACGAGGAAAATATATGGTGGTTACCTGTCATATGATCAGTAGCACTGGAATCAATGATCTACTTCGAGGAAGATGTAGCAAGATTAGAAGCAATATTACTTGTAGCAAGAGCAACAGAAGAACTAGACTTAGATTCAGCCATTAATCCTCACCAAAAATAAGTTGAATTCCACAACAAACTCTTCCAGCAAGATCGCCGGCCACTAAGAATATCCAATATGCCTCTAATTGACAACAAAGAACACTAGTCCCAACAGTGAGCAAAAAACCTCACCAAAGATTACAAAACCTACAAACAGCACCGTGATACCAAAGAGAATGGCAACCAAACAACCAATATCTCATATTGAACCAAACAACGTAGAAGGAGTCACACCAAAAAATACCAAACCTGAGCAATAAAACCCAATCCTAGCAACCAAAAACAAATGCACAAAAAATGCACCAAAGATACCAAATGGCCACCAAAGAGACGTCAACCCAACACCAAACAGCAAACCAACAACATAGGAGAGCCAAATACTAACTCCACCACAAAGGAAAATGAAAATTACAACCAAAAGAAAGCCAAACCCAAATCGAACCAAAAAACTCACAAACTTAGTTGCCAAACGCAATAAGGAGGAAACTCACGATCTGGAAATGAGGAACCCAGACCCTGAAACCGCCAGAAAGGAGGAAAGGATGCCAAAACAAGAAGTCATTGTCGAAAAAGGCTTCTCACGAGCCATCACACACCATCATAGTGTGGCTACCAGCGGAGAGTGTGTACTCCACACGCTATCACAAAGACGTCGGATGGCCACCGGATTTCAAGTGAATGCTAATAATGGGGTGGGGATACTAGTGGTAAGGTGCGTGTTCCGAAAAAATACTATGGACACTTGAACCAAAAAACACTCTCTCTCCAACTCTCGATGATGGAAACAAATAGGAGAGGGGAAAAAAACAAGACGAAGCCGAACCCAAGGAATAAGCTAGAGCTCTGATACCATGTAGTAAGCAAAGAAAATATAATATGAATTCCATACATATTCATGTATACAAGTAGGATATATATATATATATATATATAAGAAAGAGGCCTTAGAGTTAATAGGCCCATTACAATTAATTATGACTAACTATGAATATTTGCTAACAGATATCAACATCCCATTTATAAAAACAAAAAGCAGCAGCAATTTCCCAATTACGTAGAAGTAACAGGAAAAAAAATGAAAAGAACTAGGTAATGGGTTCTCTCTTCAAATGAAATTCAACACACGAAATAGAATACAACTAACGAGAATATGAAATTTATAGAAACCAAGTAACTTAATGAACTAAACAAAAATGGGAAGAAAAAGTAGTGAAACTTACTAAATAACACATCATTTTTTTCTTAGGGAGTTTAAATGAACTATAAAATAATGCCAATTTAGCTATTAAAAGCAACAAACTTAATGAGAAATCAAGAAAAACACAAAGCACTCATAATTGTAATCATCTTTTTTGCTAAGAATAAGAACAATGGTTTTTAGGCAGCAGTCTTTAACAAATCAAGATTTTGGGATAAAGATATAGTTGAAATTATATAAAGACTCAGTGACCAAGTGTTTAGGAGTTTGATTTATGCTCATTAGCCTTACAAAGATTAGTTATAGAATCTGTCGGATCAAAACTTATAATTATCAAATGGAAACAGAAAAAATGCTAGAAATTCAAGAAATCCAACATGGTTGCATTTAGACATATTAATACAATAGTAACTCACATAGATATGAAACTCTTGGATTGCTACTCTCTATTTCATTAGCCACAAGGAGGATGGGAGCTATTTCAACCAATGATAAAGGAACCACTTCACTGTCCAATAGCGGGTCTAGTCCTAAATTTCCGGCCGTCTGAGTCCGTAATATCCAGCTAGGTGGTTGCTGATCAGAGTCCCCCCTTCTATAAGACATCTAAGACTCCAATATCAATTCATGTAACTTCTTTCAGCTGTTATCATTATCATTGTAACAGTGAAATAGAGAGTATCAGTGACTAGATATGCATAGCTGATGACAAATTATATCAGATTATGGCAAATCACTAAAATGAATCTTCACCATTTAAACACAGAATGGTCACACTTTCAATTGATTATTGCATGTTTTGATCCTACCCCAATGAACCCCTTAGAGGAGAATTCTCACTAATAAGTATGGGAATATTGTGTATTTATTGTAAATACTCTCTATTTATTAGTAGTTATTAACTAATTAGTAATTATTAGTATTTATTAGCTTTCATTAGTCTTTACGATTATGTTCCTCTCTTTTGTATATAAACAGGCAATTGTATCACAACATTTTATGAAATGAGAATATATTTTATCTTACAAATTATCCACATGGTATTAGAGCTTTTTTTTTTAAATAATCAGAGATTAGCCTAATTTCTATGGCACCGCCAAGACTCCCAGCACTATCAAGTTTCACCAGATCCATCGCTTCCGCTTACCGTCTGATCACACTGTCGAGCATTAACCCTTATTCCCTGTGATCATCGCTGCCTGGTCGTTTTGTCAAAGTCGGCCTCCTCACATAGCTCCGACCTCCTTGTCTTGGTATCCCAGTGCCACTACAACACCTATCTCATCGATCAACGTCAAACTCTTTAATCAGGGTCATCAATCGCCAGCCTCCTCATCTCGCTAGCAGTCTTCATCCGAGTCTGCAATTTAATTCATCCTTGTCTTGCTGGCAGTTTCACTTGTGGACCAATCTGTCATTTTGACAATTAGTAGAACTAAACTGTCATTTTTGAAATTTGAAGGACTAAACTGTCATTTGGAAATTTGAAACCAAACTATCATCTTCAGTTTTGGTCAATTAGCCATTTGTAACTCTCAGGTCAGACTATTCCACTTAATCTCATCAGTATGTCTATAGACTACGAGCAACAATTTTCAAGAATGGTGTTTTGGGTAGCCATATGTTTCATACTTAATCTTTTAATACGTGTTATTCACACATCTTTTGAAAGAAGAACTATAGCTTATGCAGTTGTAGGATACATGTCAGAGACTATAGCTTCGGTGTCACTAGCCAAAAATGATAACTTTCTTCAAGCCCTCTAAAAAACCTCACGGGATAAATAAGTATGGATAGTTAATTCTGGAGCATCAAATCACATGACTGATTATCATCAATTGTTCCAACTTATGTCCCATGTGTCGGTAGCCAAAAGGTTAAGATTGCTAATGGTTCTCTTGCTCCTATTGTTGGGAAAGGAAGTATTCAAATTTTTGAGTTTATCACTCTAGAATTTGTTCTCCATGTACCAAAATTCGCATGCAATCTGTTATCTATTAGCCAATTGACAAAACAAGTTGATTGTTGTGTTCAATTTTTACCATCTCATTGTATTTTTCAGGATCTATCATCGAGAATGATGATTGGTCGTGCTAAAGAGTGCGAGGGGCTCTACTTTCTTGATGACGTTGAAGTGAGTCCCCAACATCCGATTAGGATATACGATTCTGTATCGACCTCTGAAATTGATAACATTATATTATGGCATAAGAAAATGGGCCATCCCAATTTTCACTACCTATCTCATATGTTCCCATCACTCTGTTCAAATACTAGCATTAATATGAGATGTGAGATATGTGAATTAGCCAAACACCACAACGCATCATACCCTATGGCTTCATATACACCATCCAAGCCTTTCACTACGTCTGTGGAGACCTCCTTGTATTTTGAACCTTACCAAAACCAAATGGTTCATCTCTTTCATAGATGACCACACTCACCTCTGTTGGGTCTATCTCTTAAAAGACAAGTCTGAAACTCCCTCAGCATTCATGAAATTCTTCACTATGGTTAAAAAATCAATTGGATATGACCATCAAAGTATTGCATAGTAAGAATGGCACGAAGTACTTCAACCAAACCTTGAGGACCCGTTTGGTACAAGGAACTCACCGGAGGGAATGGGAACTTAACTGGGTTCCCCCGAAAAAAACCATTTGGAACGCAACTCTCCCTACAACTTGAGTTCCCGTCGAGCTTCATCTTCCCTTAAACATGGGAAGATGAATTCCCTCCAAAAGTGGTGGGATCTGAGGATCTTCCCAGGAAAGATGTTTCATAAGACAAAAAAGCCCTTGTGAAGAAACCCAATCTGAAGGAGAGGCGACCGTGATGGTGGATGAATCAGAGGCTTCGGCGATGGCGGAGGAAGCAGAGGCGCCGGCGACGGCAGAGGAAGCAGAGGCAACGATGACGGTTGAGGAAGCAGAGGCGATGGTGACGGCAAAGGAAGCAGAGGCGACGGTGATGGTGGAGGAAGCAGAGGCGCTGACGGTGGAGGAAGCAGAGGTGAGGACGGTGGAGGAAGCAGAGGCGAGGAGGGTGGAAGAGAGTGAGAGATGAGAGAGACGAGCGTGAGAGAGAGAAGAGTGATGAGAGGGAGAGACGAGCGAGGTTTTTTTTTTAGGGGTATTATAGGTATTTTACCTCTCTTCCCACTTAATCATCCTCATTTTCTTCTTACCAAACATTTTATTTTCCTTCAACTTAAGTTCTATTCCCATGTCTACCAAACAGTTTAACTTTTTAAGTTCCCTCTTAATCTTCCCTTCTATTCTTTTCCCTCTTTTAAGTTCCTTTCCCTTCTTAAATCTTCCCCGAACCAAACAGGCCCTGAATGTTTTCCTCCAAACACATGGTATTATCCATAAAAGCTCATGTACTAATACTCCCCAACAGAATAAGATCGCTAAGCGTAAAAATCGACATATTCTAGATGTCGCTCGAGCACTAATGCTAACTTTCAATGTGCCAAAGTTCTATTAAGGGGGATGCCATCTTACACACCTCCTATCTCATTAACCGAATGCCAAATTGAGTCATATCCTTTGAAACCTTGGTTCCAACGATTTAAGAGTACATTTCCCACAAATCACCTTGAATCCAACCTTCCCTTTCATGTTCAGTTGCTCCATGTACATCAATATGCACTCTAATAACAAGTTCAACCCCCCGTGCCGTGAAATGTATATTTCTTGGAATCCCTTTCACTAAAAAGGAATACATCTACTTTGATCATATTTCGAAACAAAATCCTTTCTATTTCACACCCATGAAGAGGTTCCTTTCTATTTCAAGTCTTCAATTCAAGGGGAGAGTATGGGTGATGAACCTCAGACTTGGGAACCAGAATCCAACAAAGAGTATGTAGTGATAACATCATCCAAGACATTTCCACCACCTATACCATTAATAGAGCCAGAGCCATCACCACAAATAGAGCCATAGTTATTACCACCACCTCACCATCTCCTATGCAAACCTCAGCACAAAATGGACAAGCCAGAGGAGATACAAAAAAGTAGAAAAAGAAGTATAAGGATGGGTTGGTGTACTCACAAAAACAACAATCTAAGGGAGGAGAATACCTTGCATCTAAAGCAACAAAGGAATCAGAATTGGTGGTAGTTCCTACAGTATCAAAAGAGGTAGAAATGGTAGTAGCTGAAAAGGTTAGTGAACAATCTGACCTTCATTTGCCAATTGCTCTCAAGAAAGAACCTCAATCTTGCACACTGCATCCAATTCAAAAACACATGTCTTATAAGGCTCTCTCTCCACGTTACAGAGCATTTGTTACTAGTTTGGATGAAGTATGCATTCCCAACAGCATCCTAGAGAGAAAAGCGGTAATGGAGGATATGAGAGGACTATAAAAGAATGGAAAGTGGGATATAGTTGAAAAACCTAGAGGCAAGAAACTTGTAAGTTTCATATAGGTGTTTACCCTTAAATATCTGGCCAATAATACTCTAAACAAGCTAAAAGTCTGTCTGGTAGTAAGAGGGTTCACTCAGACATATGGTCTAAACTATCAAGAAGCATTTGCATCAATGGTGAAGCTAAACACTATTAGAGTTCTATTGTCTGTGGCAGTCAACCTAGAGTGGTTACTTTACCAACTAGACATCAAGAATGTCCTTCTAAATGGAGAGCTAAAAAAAAGTATATATGAACCTACTCCCAGGTTTTGAAAAGGGCAAAATTGATCAAGTATACAAGCTGAAGAAATTGTTATATGGTATGAAGCAGTCTCCCAGGGCATGGTTTGATAGGTTCTCGAAAGTCTTGAAGTCAGAGAGCTACAAACAAGGATTATCATATCATACAATATTTGTCAAAATAGAGGACGGAAAGAAGTGCATCCTCATTATGTATGTTGATAACATAATCCTTATAGGAGATCATATTGAGGAAATATCTAGGATAAAAGTAGCACTTGGGAAAGAAGTTGAAGTCAAGGATCTTGGAAACTTGAAATACTTCTTTGGGATGGAGGTTGCTAGGTCAAGACTAGGCATCTATGTCTCTCAGAGGAAGTATATACTTGATCTTCTAAATAAATTTTTTTTTTAAAAAGGCAGCAGGTTTGTAGTTCCGAGCCAACTCCTATTGTGGTTCAAAAAAAGAGGAAGAAGAAATCTAAGCAGAATAATGAGAAGTCAAAAGGAGGTGACTTAGAGGATGAGATTGAAGAAGATCAAGACCAAGAAGCAAATGAAGTTGTCGATAAAGGAAGATATCAGAGACTTGTTTGGAAGTTAATTTATCTCTCTCATACAAGACTTGATATAGCCTTTGTAGTGAATGTGGCCAGTCAGTACATGCGAGAGCCCAAGAAGAAGCACATGGATGCAACCTATAGAATTTTCAGGTATCTTAAGGGTACTCCTAGCAGAGGATTGTTCTTCGCGAAACAAGAATGAAGAACTTTAGGAGTATACACTAATTCAGATTGGGGAGAAACTCATCCTGATAGGAGCTCAACCTCTGGTTATTGCTCCTTCGTATGAGGGAACCCGATTACCTGAAAAAGCCATAAACAAAAGGTTGCATCTAAGAGCAGTGTTGAAGCTGAGTTGAAGGCACTAGCTCAAGGGATTATAAAGGAGTTGTGGCTGAAACGGGTCCTAGATGAGATACAAGTCAACATGGATTTATTACTGAAACTCTATTGCAATAATAAGGCCATCATAAGCATGGCTTTAAATCCTATTCAAAATGAATGATTGAAACATGTGGAAATAGATAGACACTTCATTGAGGAAAAAGGTAGAAAAAAGGGTCATATGTCACTTATCTACCGACAAATCTTCAAACTACTGATGTGTTGACAAAAAGATTACTCAAACCTACATTTGAAAGTTGCATAAGCAAATTGGACATGATTAACGATCCAACTTGATAAGGAGTGTAAGAATATTGTGTATTTATTGTAAATATTCTCTATTTATTAGTAGTTATTAACTAATTAGTAATTATTAATATTATTTCCCTCTCTTTTGTATATATTAAGGAGATTGAATCACAACATTTTAAGAAATGACAATGTATATTCTCGCACAAATTATCCACAATAAACATGAAAAATCGAATATTCCCGAAACCCCTTATAAACTAAGAATCAGTAAAATAATAAAAATTGGACCATCAGAATTGGAATGGAGAGAATTCCTCAAACACCCAAGCAGTAGGGTTAGAAAAGGGGGGGGGAGCTTTAAAATTAAAACAAAAAGAAAAGAAATCTAATTTCAAAAATCGAAAAGAACTCCCGGAAATGACACTTTGAAAATCCATTCAACAACTCTGTAAGCAGAGACGGTGATAGTGACGTTTTAGCAAACACCTACAAGGCATAAAATCAATCAAGAACTTTATCTTCAGCTTCCACAATCTCTGAGTAAGCCAGGAAGCAAAAGAATCACTTATCACATGAACCAGACCAATGATATGAAATCAGAGTAAAGAAAAGGGTGATCAAGTTAACCACTTCATCAATTGATTGAGGGTAGAAGAAGCTCTTGGAATCCAAGTTACAATTAAAAGAAGAGAACTTTTTTATGAAATGGTGAAAGAAGAGAGTGAAGAAACTTACATGGAACATGAGATAGTGAAAGAAAGAGGTTTGGAAGAAAGAGAAGTAGTAGTTGTTGTTGCTGTTGATTGAATACTGTAAGATGAGCCTGAAAGAGAAGTAACGTTAAAGAGAAGAAGAAAGATAGCAATAGTAAAACCGGGAATGCGCCCACTCAAGTAAGACTTGGCCGTTTAAAGTCAATGTTGTTATGCTATCCAACGAGATTATGCCACGTCATGGTTTAAAGTTTGGGCTTCGTTTTGTCCTTAGTTTAGCTTCCCCACACTCTACACTGCCGTCACTATGGAAATAACTTGAAGGCAATATTTTACTTTAGATGAATTTTTCTTTGAGCAAGAAAAATATAGATGAATTTTTTAATATGATATTTTAAAGATTAATTTTCTTTTGATAATATAATATCGAAAAACTTTAAATTAACCAAAATTTTGTGATGAAATTATTCTTAAGGTCCAAAAGTATTGTCAAATTTTAAAGATTTAATACCAAGTTACGGAAAATTTCTTGCTAAGGTTATTAAGATTATAATTATAACTTTCTTAAAGTTTGGTAGTTACTTTTCTAAAAATATAGAGAAGATTGGTCATAATAATTAGATAGTAACTTTTTTGGTTTTTGGAGATGATAACTGTTTTTTAACATGATGTAAGAGGATATTTCTAGAATTTTTTTTTCTTTTTCTTCTCAAAATCACATCTCTACCCTCAAATAAAAATCAATAAATGCTTTAGATTTAATATTTTTAAAAAAATATTACTACCTCCGGTCCTAATTATAAAACATAGTTGACTTTTTTCTTTTAGAGAGAGAGATTGAGGAATTAAATAAATTACTTAATCATATCATATGTTATGTATTATTAGATTATATATTAGCTTATTAGTCAAACTAATTGTTTGAAGAAAAAAATAAAAATAAAAAACTCTAAAGTAATTTAATTAGCTTCCTTAATCTCTCCAAAAAAATCATCTATGTCTTATAATTAAGACCGGAGGAAGTATTATAGTATATTATAATTAATTTTTTAAAATTGTGTTTGTGTTGTAGTTATAAATTATGTATATCATATTTTAACAAATTAAAATTATTTATTTATATTTAAAATAATAGTTTTATAAAATATAAGATCTGAACCATCTATTTTTTTAATCTAAGAGTGGAGATAAGATTCAGAGGAGAGAAAAAAAAAAGACAAAGGATTTTGAGAAAACTCAAACCCGATTGTCATTAAGTTTAAAGTCTTATTATTAGATGTAATTATTTTTTATATGATTAGCTTTATCAAGTCAAATCCAAATATTATCAGTATCCGACTCAATTGGAGTAACTCTTTCAAAAACTTTTTAACATTTAAGTGGAGTCCAACCATTTTATTTTATTAGATGTAATTAATTTTATTTCTTATATAAAAGGGGGAAAAAAGTAAGGGGAGAAAAGACTGATACTAACCATTTTATTTTATTAGATCCGACGATGGTCCAACCACCATGTGATACCATGAGAATATTAGTACGATCATATTGCATTGACTAAAGAGAAGGCTGTCTCATTGTTTGTTTTTGTTTTTTTTTTTTTTTTTTTTTTTTTTTTTTTTTGGAGCTTAGGTTGTCATATTGTTTGTACCAAAAATAGAACAAAAATATTAATATAAATATTTTTGTAGTAAATAGAAACTGTTATAAGTTAAATTAATTTTTTCTATAAAAAATAACTAGAATATAATAACTAATTATTTGAGTAAAATACTCTAACCACCCTATTATTTTACCTTAATTTTGGATACATCGCCTTATTATATTTTTTTAATTATATATATGTACACGTACGTACATACATACATAGGCATAATTTATTTACTAATTTACCTTTAATACTAAATGCCTAATTTACTTGACCGTTTGTGGACATTTAGAGTTTATTAAAATTTTAATTAAGGTTAATTAGTGGGAATTAAATGTGTGTAAATAAAAAAATAGTTATATTTGATAAATTCCTAATATGAAATTCCTAATTTACCTTTAATACTAAATTCTTAATTTATTTGTAAATAAAGTATTTCACATATTTAGTAGTTTTTTATTTCTAAAAAAAAAAATCTCAACATGTGGTAGGAATATCTATAAGTTTTGGGTAACGCTGAAATGTGATTTCATAAGTCTTTTTTCGTAACTCGAGACAAAATTCCTCTCATATATTTACATCAAAAAAGCTATTTTCCAAAAATTAATCAAAACACACATTTATCTAAGTGTGTGTTGAAAAGACCCTTCCTCATAAATCATTAATTAACCATAATGATTTCACAAAACTATATTAAGAAGTGATTAAGGTAAATCCTTTTTCTTTTCAAATAAGTACATCGAAGTCCAAGACACAAATTCGGGTCCACAAACTCACTACAGAAAACCTATAACTCTAGGCACAATTATCGAATAGAAGAGTACACGCCTACGAGTCTTTCAACACCAAATTCACAACAAAGGATCTACACCAAAACATTTTCCACATGAGTTTTGATTGTGGATCTACCAAAATATATTAGCGTATAAAATAAAATCTTTGGTTCAACGACAAATAAACAGTCATCTCAAAACAATTAAAATAGTGTTTCCAAAACATGTGAACCCTAAAATGGCAATATAGAAATCAATACAATACCGATACCAAAAGAGGCTTACAAAGTTTGCAACTATTATGCCTTTGGTTGCTTCCCTTGTCCTCTGGTAAAATTAGAGATCTCGCCTAAAAAAGTTTGATAATGGCAGGGTGAGACATAAAGTCCCAGTAACCAAAATTAATAGGTTTGCTAACATAATATCAATATCTCAATAATACATAACAATTAACAGTAATTAGAATCATTCCCACTCGTCTATCTCGCTCCTCCTTATATCTTCTAGATATGGTACAACCTATCAGTGCTAGTACACCTAGACAAAGTTAGCTAGTCACTTCAAGAATACTGTCCCCTCCCATGCTATCACCAATATACTGTAACAAGAAAATGTCCGTCCAAAACACTCGGCTCAAATTTTGGGCCAAGAATGAGAGAGCCGATGAACACAATTTCACCTTAAACCTCTTCCACACATTCTAACAAATCCCATAACAGATAAACAATATGTCACTATCAATTTCAAAAACATCGTGCAATATATTATTCCATATACAACATACATAACAAGCATATAAAATAAAATCACATATATATGTATATATTGAAAAATACAATGATTCACCTGAAACAATTTCATATTCAGTTATACGCATAATTTTTCAAAACACGTGCTAATAATTCATATGAAGGTAATATTTAGAAAAAATTTTACAGTCTAAAACAAGCATATAAAATAAATTAACCTAATTACCTCAAGTCCAACCTAAACCTTATCTTGAGAAGTAAAATGCGAACAATCACGGTCACGGGTGAACTCTACATTATTACAATTATAACTAATATAACTCAAAATACACAAATTATAATAATAATATATTATACTAATAAAAACTGAAAATTAATAGTTTAATCTTTCAAATTTCAAAACTAAACCGATTAAAATTCAGTAATTCCTCCATTAACCCACAACAAAATTTATACAAGTTTTAATCGGTAGAAATATCTAGTACGATATAAATTCTAAACTTCTTAGATAGAAAAATTAATTTAAATTCCTAAAAAAATCATTTAATAAATCTAAACTAATTAAAACTAGTTGTTAATCGTTCTATACATATATACAGTCATTTATTATCAAAACTTAAAACTTTTCCAAAATCATAACCTCAAAATTTTCATTAACAAACAAAATATTACATTTATTTAAAAGAAAAAAATATATAGAACAACTTTCATACAGAAAATTTATTGAAAAGAAGTTATTTTAACTAGGAAAATGATCTTATAAAATAAACAACATACCTTCTCTCGCTCACTCTCCGTTTTCCTTCTCATTCACACCGCCAGGCTATATATAGAAACAAGAGGGAATTGGGGGTAATAATTAACCACCCCCGGGGAAAAACATTAGTCATTTTTGTGGTTTTTTTTTTTTTTCCTTTCTTTCTTTTCTTCCTCCATACGCCAACTCTCTCTCTCTCTCTCTCTCTCTCTTTTAATAGATGAGGAGAAACTACCACAAAAGCCCCAAATTTATTTTATTATTATTATGCCCTTTTTCTCAGATTTTTTTCTCTTAATTACAATTTAATTATAATAATAATCATATATAATTATTTCATAATTACAATTAGATCCTAAAAATAAAATTACGATGTTACATGTGTATGAAAAAGTCCAATGGTTTCTGTATTCTAAAAACTTTCACTTTGATCAAGATTATATATACTTCGTCTAGTTTTTATTATAAGGCACCAACTAACAATTCTCACAAATCAATAAAAACAATTAAATTCATTAAAGTTGTTCTAAAATTTTAGTAATTTTCAATGTTACCCTTACTAATTGTACTCAACTCTAATATCATACTCCCTCCGGTCCTAATTATAGGAGCTATTTACCAGAATTTGGAGGGATTAAGGAAGGAAGTTAAATTAGTTAATTATGTGTATTTTCCTAAAATACCCTTACCTAATAAATTAGTTCATAAATTGTGTAGCTTACATTTTAAATTTTGTTGGATAAGTATTCAGTTCATAACACAGAATGAAAATTCTCAGTGCTGAGTCTTCTTGAGAAAATTGTAAGGTGAGGTTAGATTACTCAATTAAAATAATTAAAAAACTTGAATGATTATCCTCCAACTCCACGTATACAGTACTGTTTTTGGGAAGAATGTAAGGGTGAAAGATTGGGCAACAAAATGGCGTGCGGAGGTAGCGCAGTGGTATGACGTCTATCTCATCCCTTTTGTATCAGGGTTTGACCCTGCTCGGAACCATTAGGTCCCCAATTCCAAAAAAAAAAAAAATGGCGTGTGGATTTTATTTCGTTTGATGTGTGCCAGTAAAATTTAGGTATATATGACATTAATAAGTTACAAACATTATTTACTTTATAAAATATATAGGTGTATTATTAAATTATTATTATTTTAATTATTATTGAGAAAGTATAAATAGGGGTATCATGGGAAAAAATTGACAAAAGTTAAAACTTGCTCTTATAATTAGGACCAAAACCAACTCCAAAATTTTCTCCTATAATTAGGACCGGAGGGAGTATTAATTATTACTTTCATCCACTACCTTTATTAATTAGGGATATATATGGAAAAAAATAATATTCAATGGGAACAAGTAAGTGCCTTATAGAAAGGACCAAATATACTTACTAGTTAGTGCCTTATAATAAGGACGAGAAGGAGAGGGTGTGTGCATATATATAATATATAATGTGATTACCTAACTATAACTTCGTGATAAGGATTATATTGAATTATTATATTATATATATATATTGAAAAAAAAAAAACTGAATCAACAGACAGGTAATCGTGATGCATGGAATTGAACCATTAGAATATTTAGTCAGAGAGATATTTCTCTCAATTAAAAAAAAAAATCATGCTTATTTTTACATATTTCAATTATTATTATTTTTTTTTGGTCAATATATGCCCATCCGAACTTTATTGTTGCAAAAATTGTAGCTTAATCCTGTGAACTAAAGAAATAAGGGTTAAGGTGCAAAAATACACATGAACTTTTATCAAAAGTGCACCTAATATTATATGCTTTTCGGAGATGTAAAAATATCCATGAGCTTTCAAAATTAGGGCAAAAATACCATCTCCGTTAAAAGGCGTTAATATCCGTTAGTTTTGTAATGGGGCCCACCATATTTAAAAAAGGGTTAAGGTGCATTTTTGCCCTTAAAGTATGCGCTTGAAGAGCAATTTGCCTCGAAGTTTCAAGCGTAGCAATGTTGCCCATGAAGTTTCAAAGCGGAGCAATGTTGCCCCTCGTTAAAAACCCTAACGGTCAACTAACGGTCAACGTTAGAGTTTTTAACGAGGGGCAACATTGCTCCATTTTGAAACTTCGGGGCAACATTGCGACGCCGAAAACTTTAGGGGCAAAATTGCTCCTGGGCGCATACTTTAAGGGCAAAAATGCACCTTAACCCTTTAAAAAAAAAAAAATATTAAGTTTTTGTAATTTCCCAAGCTACCCCTGGCTTCATCTTCATTTGTCACTCTCCCATCCCTCTGACATCTTCCTTCGATGGCGTCCGGTGACCAATCCCTCCAAGAAGCAGCTATCCACCAAGCATACGTGGGAAAAAGAATTCAGAGAAGACATGGTCACCCTCTACTCCTTCTTCGCCATCTCCATCTCCAATACCCATTGCCTCCACCATCTCCGGCACCTACCGGCTCTGACATGAATGAGATCTTCCGGGGTGGGGGAGTCTGAAAAGCGATGGATATGAAAAACAAAATATGGATTTGTTATTAACTAGTTTGAAAATCTCATATCTGCTTTCTTCTCTCTCTCTCTTTTCTTAAGATTTCAATGGCTTTTTCTTCTACTTTGAACATCAATACTGCCACTCTGCTTCTACAGTGGAAGCTTCTTCTTCTTTCTGGTTTGATTTTGGTTCCTGTGTTCCAGTAACGCCAAAATAGCTTGAATATTTTCTAGAAATTGTAAGAAATTATGACTGTTAATTTTGGGTTTTTTGTCCTTCGAAATTTCCTCGTGCAGTTGTTTGTATTTATTCAATGCCTTCTAGGATGATTTATCGGTTTTTGCTATTGGATTGGTGATCTAAAGCACTCACTACACACACGCTGCTTTGATGCAAACTGAGATGATTTTAGGGGAGAAAATATTGAAACAGAGGTGGTTTTGGGGGAGGCGACAGAAACAGCAAGGTGGTGGTGCCGGAGAAGTGCTTGGATTGGAGTCTCCTGAATTGGCGGAATTTGCTAGCCGACGTGGATGCTGGCACGATGCAGGGCCTAGAACTTGGAGGGTATTTCAGTACTTTCAAATGGTAACAAACATGAGTTAGAATTTTTTAACAGAAATGGTATTTTTGCCCCGATTTTAAAAGTTTTATGGGTATTTTTGTACCTCCGTAAAAACATATGATATTGATACATTTTGGATAAAAGCTCATGTGCATTATTGCCGTTTAACCAAGAAATAAACATGAGTTTGGGTATAATTGGGCTTCACAACCTGAAGAATCAATCGACATGATTCTGAGCATATCTAGATTCATATTTGGGCTTCACAACCCGATGAATCAATTGACACGATTCTAAGCAATTTTTCAATCGATTCGAGCTTGTGGATCAATCTTACCCGAAGGTTTGTACCCGGGTCCCGGACCTGGAATCGGGTATTTACGCCTAAACTCACTCCGCCTATCGGATTTGAAATCCTTCCCCTTCCAATAAACCCGACCAGGAGGCTTAGGGTTCACCACCGTGGGGGAGCGCTAAAGATTTAGCGGTGAGAATGAGCGCCGTGAAACGGTTGCGTTGTCTGGTGATAACGGAGGCGGACTGTGAGGCCAAACGACACTGTTTTGGTGAAACTGCAAGATCTGATATTGGCCCATATTGAGCGACTGATTGTTCATGCAAGTCCAGAGTCAAGACAAAGAAGTTTGAGGTGTCAAGAGATTGGTAAAAAGTGCTCAAGCGATCTGTAATGGCACCGAAAAAGCATACCATTAAAAGATTTTCGAAAAGTTAAAAAATGATAGGATATTGTCACTACTTTTTTTGGTCATAACAATATCACTATCAATTTTTACACCGTTAGATCAGAATCTTAATAGGAAAAAGAAATGATAAAGGTAGTGAGATTCTGATCTAACGGTGAAAAAAATGGTAATAACTAAAATTTGCAGTCACAATATCTTATCCCAACTTAAAACTCAGGGAAGGTAGATTTATGATTTATAGTGCTATTCATAAGTCTATTTTGACCAAATCTAACATACAAGAAGAAGTAGTCAACTCAATGATTATAGGGGTAAATTTTCAACTTTTTTCACATTTATGATTGAGTATTTTTCAACTGTTTTTTTCTATCTCTATCTTCATGAGTGCAATTAATATGGGTAAAATTATCACAATCTCATTTATTACATGAAATTGGACTTATAAATAGGACCCATTTTTTTAGTCAAAATGGACGTATAAATAGTAGCAAAGTGGTATAATTCAAAATGAAAAAGAACCTTGAGATGATACCGGGTGAAAAAAATGACGTATAGTCAATCTAACTTATGAAAAAGTTAGATTAGATAAAGTCATATTGTAAAATGTGATTTATAGTTAGATTGACGTATATAAGTAGTTTTTGTGATTTAAACTTATAGTCAATCTGAAATATTTTTTGAGAGTATCAACTTGTACTAAAAATATACTTCGGGATATTTAACGGTACTAAAAAAAAGGTCTCATGATTTTGAAAAAATATTCTAAAAACCTGAAAAAACTATTTTTAGTACTAGTTAGCACCTTAATATTTTTTAGGTATTAAAAATATACTTTATGTTATTGATCGGTATTAAAAAATACCTCACGATCTTGAAAAATTATTTTAGGATCTTGAAAAAATTATTTTTAGTACCAATTACTACCCTAAAATATTTTTTAAAGTACTGAATGGTATCTTAAAAAGTATACTTGAGGATATTGAACAAGATCTTAAAAAATACCTCATAAATCAATAAGTAACTTTTCAAAAGCTCCTCAAAGTAACTTTTGGTCTAAAAGTTCGATTGGAACAACTTCTCAATCAAACAAGAAAAGAAAAAAAAAAAAACTCGTAAGTCAAATCATAAGTCCAATAAGTTGATCCAATCGATGTACCAAACATACAAATTGTCGGTAAGGTTGGGGAGAGAGATATATATAGAAGAAGGAGGGTGGAACTCCGGCATCAGTGACAAGATGATCTTCCTGGTTAATCCATTCCACAATTTCAGCATAGGCACTCTTTCTCGATAATCCTGAATCCGATGCCCCAAGCAACTTTCAATCCCCACACAACCGCCCAAAATAAGAATGTTTTAGAAAATGAGCTGTCACCCCCTTTTATTCAAAATATAAGTTGCATTCTTTGTCGTAAAAAAAAAAAAAAAAGATGCATTTTATAAGAAATTATTGGTACATAATATAAGTTAGTTAATTACTTTTTTTTTTTTTTTTTCAATTTTACCCTATTTATTTGTGGTAAACATTGTTGAAAATTATGCCCTTGGGGCAAATCATTATACTTTAAACAAGAACGTTATTTAAAATATTTCTCCGTTTAATTATCATATCATTTGCATATTTATTATGATAACCGTGTCCTTAGATATATCATAAAGATTATTCTAAATGTCCCGGTCAGTCATCTACGCGGGAGCAAAGTTGAAATAAGATCAGTATGACTTTGATGAGGTATAAAGATATGAATCAAAGTCATAAGCACTTGTAAGAGTACAAGGTGTTGGACTGACCCACTATGAGAAAGCTGCATGGATTAAGTCATAAGCTTTTCTCATGTATAACCATGTCACAATGCCTTTCGGCCTGAGATCATCATGGATTCTTATATGAAAGTTGATGATCTTTGACCTAGTCAAAAGTCACATTTGACCGAGTGATAATAAAGGCTTTGATCGGGATCAGTGGTTTTCATGCAAAGGAATTTAAATGGTTAAGATGGAATTTGTCCCTCATATTTGTAGAGAGATAATACTGGGCCCCTCAATAAGTGAGTCTGAAAAATGTATGGTCATACTACGATAGAAAGGAGTTTCAATTTCAATCGATAAACTACTCGAGAATCGAGAAAGTAATGGTTAAGAACAGGAGGATGACACTATCAATGCTTCATCCTTGACTAAATTATCGAGTGATAAAAGAGACATGGCATGGTTGTATCATAGGTTGTATCATATCATCGATCCACATATGAGTCGGGTAGTCGGAATGTCTTACTAGAGGCCGCTTGTGACTTGTGGGCTGGTACAGTATTGGCCAGCTGCCAATCTCATATGGGCCTGCAGGGTCGCACACAAGAATAACTTAACACGAGCCATAATGTCTAGATTCATTGAATCTCATATATGTCTAAGATTTAATGAATGCAACGTTTAATCTAGGAAGTGTGTGTATATATATATATATTATATTAATTCGAAATTAAATATTATAATAATATTATTTATATAGATAATATTATTATTATATAATATTTGTTTGGTATTTAATTTATTTGATAAATTAAATAACTAAAGCAAATAGAGATATTATATCTCAAATTTAATTTTTGAAGAGAGATATAATATCCAAGATTTAATTTAAATTGAGATATAGTATCTCGATTTAATTAAATAGATAGATATTATATCTTAGATTTAATTTATAAAAATAAATTAAATCGTTTTTTTTAATTTGGATTAAATAAATAGAGTAGATTAGATCTGTTGGACAGATTTAATTAATATATTATTTTAATCCAAATTTGAATTTCAAGATTAATTAAGATTAATTTTAATATTTTAATATGGCCCAATTAGGGTTTGAGAAACCCCATTAGATAATGATCTAGACGTATTAAAATTAGATGAGCCGCAAAACTAAAACCCGAGAGGACAGATGTGAGACGCAAAGCTTGAAGGCACTAGCACGTGCCGTCCGTGTTGGAGTGTTGTTCGGTGTAGATACCGATAGAGGGAGTGGATTTGTAGAGTCGGCTTCGTGATCGTATCGAACAAGAGGCACACGAATATACGAAAAGTATGGTTCTTACTACCCGATTTAAAAGCGGTTGATGGATCCTCTTATTGGGATTTGTAAAAATTTAAATGGATGAATTCCTTCCGCTATGTGTACAGATTCCAATAAACATTGGATAAAAAAAGGATATATGTCTGATTTGAATATGTGTGAAGTTGGAATCCCCCCAAGACAGATTCAATGAGTTTACTATATTATTTTTATTGTTGTTGTTGCAAATGAAACATGACTTATATTTTGGACTTAGGAACTTATTTTAAATATTTATTACCTCCAATCAATTTTGACAGATTTTTTTAACCATATAATTCAGTTATATATATGTACGTATATCCCTATTACAATTTCTTAGAAGAAGGCTTGAAGTATACTGAAGTGTCCTAATTATATTTATAATCTTTAAATAACAAAATTACTTAACTTAAAGAGTTTGTTAAAATTGGTTAAATATATTAATTTATGTAAAAAAAGTGCAACTTATTTTCTGAAAACACTTTTATTTATAGAGACGGTAAATGGAAAAAGAAGGGGAATGACACACATATTCCCAGGAAGAAAAATAATTATAAAAATGTCCCTTAATATCATTAAATTACATTGAAGTCTCACTAGATATAGGTTAAATTAATTCTAAATGTGAAAAGACCACTTTACCCTCCACCCGTTCATTCTAATTCGGTTTTTTCTTTTTAAATGAATGAGGGTAAAGTAGTTTTTTCACTTTTAGAATTAATCTAACTCATATTCTATGAGACTTCAATGTAATTTGATAATTTCAAAGAACATACTTATGATTATTTCTCTTTTTTTGAGACATGCACATCACTCCCCCAAAAAAAGAATAATTAGAAAAAGAGATGAGGGAAATATATAATTAATTAGCTTGGGGTTTAGAGTTTTAACATTTCCAAAATGAAAAAAGCAGTGTAATAAATGTTTTAACATTTCCAAAATGAAGCTTATAAAAAGGACTAAGCCCAAGTAAAAAATTGAAGCTTATAAATAGAGCTAGGAGGAAGTATTATTTTTTTTATGTTAGTTAAAAAGAAAGTTTTATTATTAGGCAAAGTTGATAATGAGTTAACTACTTGAAAGATTTTCATTAAAGTACAACATGACCAAATTTATTTCATTCAAATACCAAAACCGTAAATGGAGTAACTCACCAGGGGCGGTGAATTGGGGATTTAAAAAATTATTTTTAAAACACTTTGTAAAACGACAACGAAAAAAGACATGACACAGAAGAATTTATACTGGTTCGGTCTTAACTCTTGACCTACATCCAGTCCCCAGACACTCTGAGATTTTCACTATCACTCAAAATCAGTTACATACTCTACACTTGAAAGTTATCCTCTCACTAGGATATGCTCCCCCTTACAAGTTGTACACTGATAATCTCAACTCCAAGTCCCACGACTAGAGATTCTTACAATAAATGATTTCAATCGCAAAGAGTAGATGAAATAATAACTGAAGTACAAATATATCAAAAGATACTTTATAAGAGATAGAAAACAGTAAGAGTAGATGAAACTTGAATGCTTTTTGTTTTCTTTTGTTCTGGTAGGTAAAGAGACTTGAATTAATGCTTCAGCTTATATATAAAGGAAGCATTAAATGACCATTGGATTGATTGATGTAACCGTTGGAGACATTAATCTAACTGTTGAAGCAATTTGGTCACTTCTCTCTCTAGTCTTCAATTAATCCAGGTGGACAGATGTTTTTGGTTGACTTCCCTTGAGATAAATCCATTGGAAGAGCAGCTTCTTGATGGAGAAATACAATATCTAAACCTTTGCAACGATCGAGAATGATTATCCAAAAGAGTGCAACGCTTTTTCGGACTTTGCAATAAATGCGTTGACGTCACCTTTTGCTTTAAGCTAAATCCTCATTTAACATTCTTTAAACCATCTCGAAACTCACTAGCAAACCGATTAAACATAGTTAAGAATAGTAATGAGTGATTATAAGAAGTATCTAAATCAAACATGAAGATTATACAAAATCGAGAAATTTGATTTTCAAACAAAGCGACACAAACTTGAGTTTGTTTAAGCAAAACCGGAGTTTGCAACTTTTCTTCAGAACCAAACTTGAGTTAATAAACTCAAACTCGAGTTTTCTTCTTCCAGAGAAGAATGTCGCAATTTGAGCTTTGAAGAGCATTTTAAAAATAGGAGCAAACTTGAGTCAATTAATGACTAACTCGAGTTTGGGACTTTTGAAGTGAAAATATGTTTAAGTCCACAAAGTTCAAAACTCGGAGTTCTAAAAGTAAACTCGGAGTTCTCAAAATCATAAAATAGTTAGGAGCTAGCTCTCGCTTAGCACAAACTCAAGTTAGTTAAATCAAACTCAAGTTTCCTTATAAGTTGAAAAACCTTTGAAAACTCTCGTATGATAGTAATTGGAGTTTACTATGCTAAACTTGAGTTTCCTTAAAATGAGGAAAACTTAGAAAGCTCTCGGCCAAGTGTAAACTAGAGTTTGTAAGACAAACTCGAGTTTGCTTGGAATGTGAAAAACTTTGAAAAACAATTGGTTAAGACAAAATTGGAGTTTGCATAGCAAAACTTGAGTTTGCTTGTGTTCAAAAACATTAATGGAAGCTCTGTCTAACACAAACTCGAGTTTGTTTATTTTTAGAAAAACTTAAGCTACTCTCTGTCAAGTTCAAACACGAGTTTGACAACCCAAACTCGAGTTTGCCTTTGACCATAAGTTTTTCAACTTTAACAAAGACAAACTTCAATTTGAATTTACCATTGTCAGTTATCATCAAAACACATAGAGAACTAACAAAAACATTCTGAAATTTCACGTGGGGCTAAGACCAAAATAAAAAGAAGTTTTGTAGGTAAAAAGATAATAATGCCCCTATCTTTATTTTTTTTAATAAAAAGGTATGATTGTCCTCAAAGCTTCGAAGACTCGGTCATTAGCAACCGCCAAGTTGCAGCCACTGTCATAAATAATTGGATGATACATATGCATAACACAAATTGAACTAGTCGTATTTGCAAGTGTTATACTCTTCATGAACAAGTAAAATTCTCCTAGGAACAACACATTAATCTTCAGTGGAGCTTGGATGGCTGGCCGGCATGGCAACTTTGGCCTGACGATGGCAACATTTTTTAAAAAATAAAATAAGAGGCATTATTGTCGTTTTACCTACAAAACTTGTTTTGATTTTGGTCCTTGGTCTTGTAGTGAAATTTGAGAATGTTTTGGTCCTTAACTGAAATAAATTTGGTCCAATGGTCTATTAATAAATTTTTTGTTAATTATTTATGCTTGGTTTTATTGAGATAGTTAAAGATGACTCACAATATGATTGGAAAAATATACTTAAAGTGTCTTTGGATTAATATTTAGAGAATGACTTCTAGAGAAAAAAGTAAAAAATGTGATTTTAGACAATAAATGTTGAAGAATATCTTCTAAAAAGGTAGAAAAAAATAGCTTATAGGAAAAGGTAGAAAGGGTTGCCAAAATGCGAGTTTCCTGCAATACTCGACTTACGTAAAAGAAAATACTTCCTCCTATTGGAAATATGAAACACAGTTAAAATATTCAGGCCAAAAAAATAGTTAAAGTATAATGATGAATTAGTTAAAATAGTCCACTGATTATTCTAAGTTTTGAAATTTCGACAGAAAGGAGAAAAATAATTGATCTTTAATAAGTTTCCGATCAATAATTTGTCATTTATTATAGAGAAAATTCTATTTAAATACCAGATGAATTTGTAAAACCCCCCGAAGTCCTCTGAATTTGTAAAAAGACTGAGAGGTGACAAGGACTTCGGGAGTTATGCAAATTCATGCAAAATGACCATAATACCCTTGCCCCTCGAGAGAGAGATGAACGCGAGAGAACGAGATCTCACTCCCACCGCCATTGAAGCCAACGCCGAACTCCGCCCGACGCCCCACCTGCCGCCTTGGACGCCTCACCAGGCCGACACTGGTGAAAAAGGAAAAAATAAACTAAAATCCGAAACCCAGAAACAAATGAAGCAACAGTAATTCTTTTTTTTTAGATCCGGAAAATTGGAAGAAGAAGAGGTGAAGGAAGAAGGAAGGAAGGAAGGAAGAAGAAAAGGAAGGAAGAAGGAAGATGAGAAGAAGAAGAAGAAAAAAAAAGGAAGTGCGAGTGTGCACTTCCAATGCACACTCGAGTGCACTGGAAGTGCACACTGGTAATTTGCGTTTTTCGACCGGTAATTTGCGTTTTTGGACTGGTAATTGCGCTTTATAATAATGCAAATTCTTTTTGGGTCGAGTAAAGAGTAATGGTAATTTGCGTTTGTGGACTGGTAATTTACATTTTTGGACTGGTAATTTGCGCTTCAGGTTTTGTAATAATGCAATTTTTTGGGTTTTACAAAAGAAAATATGGATACTTGTAGGAACAATGGTAATTTGCGTTTGTGGGTGGTAATTTACGTTTTTGGACCTGGTAATTTGCGCTTCAGTTTTGTAATAATGCAATTTTTGGGTTTTACAAAAAAAAAAATGGATACACACAGGAACAATGGTAATTTGCGTTTGTAGATCGGTAATTTGCGTTTTTAGGATCGGTAATTTGCGTTTGTAAAACCCAAAAAAAATTATTAAAAAACCTGAAGTGCAAATTACCGGCCTAAAAACGCAAATTACCACTCCACAAACACAAATTACCATTGTTCCTACAGTATCCTTCAGTTTTGTAATAATGCAATTTTTTGAGTTCTACAAACGCAAATTACCAGTTCAAAAACGCAAATTACCAGTCCACAAACGCAAATTACCATTATTCCTATAGGTATCCATATTTTTTTTGTAAAACCCAAAAAATTGCATTATTACAAAACCTGAAGGGCAAATTACCAGTCCACAAACGCAAATTACCAGTCCACAAATGCAAATTACCAGTCCACAAACGCAAATTACCATTACTCTTTACTCAACCCAAAAAAAATTTGCATTATTATAAAGTGCAATTACCAGTCCAAAAACACAAATTACCAGTCCAAAAACGCAAAGTACCGAGTAATCGCCTTTTTTTTCCTTCTTCTTCTCATCTTCCTTCTTCCTCCTTCCTTCCTTCCTTCCTTCCTTTCTTTTCTTCTTCCTTCCTTCCTTCACCTCTTCTTCTTCCAATTTTCCGGATCTAAAAAAAAATTACTGTTGCTTCGTCTGTTTCTGGGTTTCGGGTTTCAATTTTTTTTTTCCTTTTTCACCGGTGTCGGCCCGGTGAGGCGTCCAAGGCGACGGGTGGGGCGTCGGGGCAGAGGTCGGCGTCGGCTTCAATGGCAATGGGAGTGAGATCTCATTCTCTCGCGTTCATCTCTCTCTCTCAGAGGGCAAGGGTATTATGGTCATTTTGCATGAATTTGCATAATCCCCAGAAGTCCGTGTCACCTCTCAGTCTTTTTACAAATTCGGAGGACTTCTGGGGGTTTTGCAAATTCATCTAGTATTTAAATGGAATTTTCCCAATAAAGTAAATATGAGTATTACTTACTTTTAAATTAATGCAATGCATATAACTAATGATAGGTAAAAATGAAAAAAAAAAATTTCATTAAATGTCCATACAACTCTTCTCGGACTCTTATAAAAAAGACCAAGGTAATTTAAATTTTGGGCTCTAAAAAGGACCAAAAGAAGTATAAGTTAGTTATTTGAAGGAAAAAAGAAAAGTGTTTGGTTTTCTAAAATATCCCCTTCCTAATATATTTCTTTTTTTTTATATAAAAGTTTAGATGAGTTGGGTTCTAATAGTTCGTTAGAGTCGTAGCACGTCTTAGACTCATACTCCTCCTATCCTTAATACAAGACATATTTTGGGATTTGATTTTGATCCTAAATAAAAAAATATAGTTCTTATGTCGCCAATCATTTCCTAATTCACCCCTATTACTCCCTCAATAATAATAAAGGAGAACAAGGAATTAAGGAAAATGACTAAAATGTTTTAAGAAAAAAAAGAGTCATATTAATTAACTTAACTAACTATTTTAATCAAATAAATATAAGTAAATATTTCTTATTAACTAATTATTTGGAGATTCGATCTTAATTCGAATATAAAACATAGTTGTTATGCTATATACAACTAAAACCCGTAGATATAAGCAGTGAACTCACATTTACATTAGGGGAAAACTCTAAAATTTGAATTCTCTCTTCTCTGCCTCACAACCCTCCTTCATCTCTTTCTCGCCGGTGGCTTGTGGCACCATCACAAGCCGCAGACGAGTATCATTCTATGTCACAACTATGTCAAAGTGGTAGATCAGTTCCCAGATCTTTGATCTGTGGCCTTCTCCCTCTGATCTCTAAGGGTTGTGGACTTCTCTTGTCCTTGTGACGAGTTTTTTCCTCTTCTTCTTCAGATCTATTCTGCAGCAGTGAGAGCTATTTGTCTTTTGTTTCTTTCTTTGTGATACTGGGTTTTGTGGTGGTGTTCTTGTTTTCTCAGGAAATAAACAGATCTATGAGATCTGAGTATAAATCTTCTTGGTTGGATGGTTGTTTGAACGTTATTGGATTCGACTATCTCCTGGTGGCTCGGATCTGCGTTCTTGGGGGAAGATTTCAAGAGGTGTTGTTTAGTGTGTGGTCGAGGTCACCATATTTGCTTGAATGGAGGAGCCGAAGTGTTCTTCAGGATATCATGGGTTTTCTTCTTTCAGAGGTTGGGTTTTCTTTGATCTTCACTCCAAGTTGGGGTGTCTCGTAAAATGTTCTAATTGCAGTGCGCTAATGCTTATAAGAAGGTGTACCCAAGGGCGGATCCACATACATCACTAGGGGCACGTGCCCCCTTGATTTTTTTTTTTTTTTTTTTTTTTTATTTTAATTTTTTTCCCCTTCTTTTATATGTTCTTCAACACGTCCGCTCACTCTGCTCCTTGCTCTTCTTTCCCTATAAAAATACTTGCGAGACATATTTTAGCATTGTGACCTCAACTCGGGAAAGATCTGCTTCCTTTTTGAGATACCTTCCTAGTATTTTGTTGCTTTTTCTCTGTATTTTAGGTGAATATTCCTAGCACAAAAAATTGCTTGGAGCATGTAGGTTGATAATTTTCTGCCATGGGCATTTTATGACTAACACTTGCTCTTTTTCTTATTGATGATGATAAAAATTGCAACTGATGACAAGTGAAAAACTTCTGAATCCTGTATTATTCTTTGTGCTTTTGATGACAAGTGAAAAAAAAAAATTTCGGGGGTGCTGCCCCCGAACCCCCTACCGCAGTACCCCCTTCCATAAATTTCTCGGATCCGCCCCTGTGTGTACCCATTAGGGTGGGTTTTACAACCAACACTTTCTTTCACGTCACTTCTAACCTTGGATATCGAGGAGGCCGGTTTTGTCTGTATTTCTACTTCTACTCTTAAATTTTTAATGTACGGTGATTGACTATTCTTATATTTAGCTTATTTTGTTGTATTTAATTTGGCTTTGTTTATATTTCAGTTTATTTTCATGTATTGCACCGGTTTGCAGTATTTTTTTTTTCTTTTAAAAAAAAAATCACATTTACATTTACTATTTTGTTTGAGTGTGTATATATGTATTATGTTTGCATGTATAGCTGTACTCACTCCTTGTGGTTGGAGAAGCGATCCCTTCTGGGCTCACCAAGAATACGAGAAATCTGTAAACCCCTACTGAATGCTTGGTTGAAGAGCATTCTCGTTTGGAACTCTGAAACAAACGGAAACCATGCAAGGAAAGCCACCGGCGTGAAGAGAAGCAACCCCATTATTATCTCCTACCCTCGAGCCTGTGCTCTTATCGATCCCCATAGCTGATCCTTTACAATCAGAGGCTTCATGTAATATCCTGTTTAAACATTTCATTTCAATCATATATGGACAAAGCACTCATTCCTTATTTTCCCTAATATTTCCCAACTTTTGACTTTCGGTGCATTCACATATCACTCCTTCTTTCTCATTTCAATATACAAGGGGACCACATGTTTTCTCTTTTGTTTATCCATCAACGCCTCATTTCAATCAATAATCAGAAACTTGTAGCAAAAGAGTATTCACATGCACATACTATTCTCCTAATTATCACAAAGAGACAACCTATTCACCACCCACTTTTCTTTTTCTTATTATCATCTAAATTGTTGCATTATCCGTCTAATATTCTGCATGATTGGTTCAACTTCTTCAACCTTTCTTTTAATTATTTACTCACATGCATACAGAAGGCAACATCATTTGCCTCAATTATATGGACAGTATGTTAGGTCAAATTGACTCTCACTTTCTCAGATAAATATTCACGAGTGATTTTCTATGCATTCACGGGTATGGATGCATATCTCATTTGGCCATTTCCTCTTATTCATTCACGAGTGCAAGCATATGCAGACCATTTCCTGTTATTTATTCATGGGAGGAAATAATTATTGACAAAACGCACTCACGCCAGGCCAAGATTAAATATATGCAAATGTACGCCTCTCTTTTATTCATTTCGGCCAACAAGTAAGGAATAGAAAAGAAAGAGAGCGAGAGCTGCGAATGTGAGACACTTTCTTATATTATTTTGGGAGTGAAGTTCGGAAGTTTTAAGAGGCAATAAGGAAGAAGAAGTTGCTAAAGTCCAAAGGATTAAGACAAGTAATTAAGTAAAGGTTTTAACTTGTCTTGTATTGTTTTATGGTTTATCCATGATTTCTTTGGTTTATGAAGGCATGAAATCCTAAGGGATATATTACTCAAATTTCTAAAATGGATTAGAATATGAGTTAGAAGACAACTTGGTTTATAAAAGCATAGAATTTGTGAAGTTGGATTAAAAATGTTGCTTTACATTTTCTATGTAATATTTTGGTATGAAAGCAGTTGTGGAACCAAAATGATTTTGATGATTTTAAGGTTATCAAAGTGTTTAACACGAAAAATGGAGTTAGAATAAGGTTGGGAATGATTTTTAGAACCAGAGAGAATAAATTGTATAAGTTGCCAAAACTGCCAGTTTTAACCTTTTAGAAGGCAGTTGGCTTGTGCATAGTTTTTGATCAAGTAAATGTGGTCTAAAAATTATGAAACTTTTCATAAATGAAATAGACATAAAGAGCTTTATTTTGATACATAATATGTAATTTTTAAAGCTCTGTATAAGGAATTAAGAATTTTACAAACTGACCTAAAGTTCTGAAAGTACAAATTGGTCAGCGAAGCAATTTAATTAAACTAGGAATGATATGGATTTTTATGGATGTGGGAATATTTTTCCATAAAAATAGACATGTCAAGAGACATGTATATTTTGGAAGCACATCAATTGGATTTATTTGCAATTAAATATGAATTTTCAAAGTTCAGTGAAAATTCTAGATAGAAATGGAAATAATCTGAAAATTTTTACAATAAGAGTTAAAAGTGGATGACTTATCATTTAAGGGTCATAAGGATCCTAAATGATGATAAGAACATTTTTGAATATTTTTGGAGAAATGGAATAAAGTGGTAGTTAATTTTAGTAACTTATGAATGAGGGAAATTAATATTTATGATGATAATATTTTAGGAATTGACTTCCAAGTGGTTCAAGTATTGGTGAATTACTTTTAGCTATTTGGAGTTTAGGTAGTAATTTTTCTCTCACATATATGCATGTATGAACCATTGTGATACTTGAATTGTGATCACCTAACCTTATCGCCGGTTGAGGCCGGGAGGTAGTGCCCTAGAATTTGGGGTAACCCTGGATGCCATCATGGTTGAGGCCCGGGGTAGTAGTCTGATAAGGGAATTGTTGTATTTGTGAAAAGAAGGGCAAAGACCCATTTGAATACCCAGCGCTGTGGGAATGGACCGGTAGGTCTTTTGAATGTTGTTGAACTGCATTGAATTTTGAATAATTGAATATATTGCAATTGGTTAACTACCATGTATTGTGCATGCATTTTATTGTGAGTGATTAACGTTACTACCGGACAGTGGATACTGGTAATTGATGGTACTGGGTCGATCCAAGAACTTCTGTTTATTATCTATATTGTGTATCAAACTATTGTGAAATTTTGTAATAATTGTATGAACCTCTTATGGATTTCAGTTATATAACCAGACGTTAATATCAGTATTGCTATGCTAGAACTAGTTTGCTTTTTAAGCTGTGTTAATACTCTGATGAATGTCAGTATACCAAGGGGTGTGGCACTTCAAGGCTTGTGCAATCTTTTGGAACAAAACAAAATGAGCACAAGATCTGGGTTAGTCTGAGGAGCTATAATTGAAGTGAACATGTAAGTCTGAGGCCAGTGAAATGGGAGGAAAAAAGTTGGGTGCAATTCAGTCTGATATGCCTATTTATCATACCTATCAAAATCCATATGTTGAACAACTTCTCAAAAGATTCAAGTACAAGGATTGTTACGCCTATTTTTTTTATTTGGGTTATGATGTAAACAAGACTTTCGACCCGTGCGTTGCACGGATATTATTATGTTAATTGCGTATCAAACAAAAGGTCATATGCTACAATGAGAGCTTTTCGTCGTTCCATTATTTGAAACACAAAGTTGAAAATCATAATTAAATATTGATATACTAGTCAACCTTACAGATCTGAATATGATACAATGTTTTGGAAGACTTCTCTGTAAACCACATTTACTGTGGTGTTAGTGCACTTACTGAACTCATTTAGTATTAGTATTTTCAATCTGTGGAAACTCTTGACCCTAGATAATGTAACATATAGTTGGTCATGTGAAAAAACTGGGCTTGGTAGGTAAATACCTACATTTGACATCGATTGTCCTTGACTTTTGTTAATCGTCATTGCAAATGAAATTATTATTGAAAATTGCCTTCTAGTCATATTGAAAGGCAATTTTGATTCAAATGGGTTCATATCCATTCTGTGTATCAAAATTTCATTGCCAACGCTTGTACCATTCAACGCCTTTTCCTTATTGACGTTCTTCCCTAGATGTGTAATTTGAAGTCTTGTATTGTTGCATAAGCCTGCTACCTGGTCAATGTTCCTTATTAACATAATTGGGACACCAACTTTCAAGACCAATTTATGATGAGGTATTCCTAAGCATTTGATTTCATTTAGATATTCTGTGTTATACAGATCCTCAAAACTTTTATTAGCATGATCTGTATGGCTGATAGAGTTTAAACAAATGTACTTAACCGCATCGCCTGGCAACAAAGAACATATGTACTCATTCAATATGTCAACATTTTCTATTGTTGGGGTAAGAATAGACCTATTGATCAGGTAATTTTCGTCGAATAAACGTTCTACCAACTGTAGGTAAGTAGATTCAATGATGCACTTGATTGGATTACAATCATCGTAAAGCAACAAATCTAATGGGATAGTGACATCTGCAATACCATCATGCGGTAATCCAATTTGTCCATCCCCTACATGGAGCAACCACTCTGAAAAAGCTTTTATTTTCTCCTGCTCAATTGGATTGCTAGAAGACTTGAGTCTCATATTTTTGGTTAGTCACAGTAATTTGGTTTCATTCCAAAGAGGGGAAGAGTTTATAGCTGCATCCACAATTTTGGCTCGACCACTTTTTGGTAAAACTGGAAGGATTTGTCTAAAATCACCGCTCATTACAACACATTTCCCTCCAAATATGCAATAGCTTTTCATTAAGTCCTTCAACGTTCGATCAAAGAAGTGATGGATAGTCTACTAGGCTTTTGCCGTTCCACAGCAAGAGTTGTTGAATTTGTCCAAGGCCAGCTGATTCTTTTGCGGTAGAAGAATACTGCAAATCTTTGTGGATAAGGACAGGTATTAAAAGATAATGACAAGTACAAAAGTGTTTATTAAATCAAAATTATATACAGGTTAGTATAGTAAAGTATACTATGTTACTGTTTATTCATGAATGTGTACAATATTAAAGTTGAAATGCATATCTACATCATAATGTGACAAGTACATGGTTAGAATTATAGTTTCATACAATGAAGAAATATTGCAATTGGTAATAAATACTTGAGTTGCAAATTTAAATTGTATAAAGTTACATACCTAGAAAACGTTGGTTACCATGAGTAATATGTAACAAATCTTCACAAAGAATATCTTTGGTATGTTCCCAAACAATAGCGGGTTGTGATAGCAAATGGCTTAATAACATGCCGGTGAATAATTGGCGTAGGTAATTGCCTGATTCCCACAATGACACCTCTTTAATTGCGTCGATATACTCCTTGTCATCATCTAACAATCCAAGTGCGTAGCATGCTTCCCTAAATGTTGAATAAACAACATTATTAACAGTCTTTACTTTAAATCTGTAAAACTCGTTGGTCCTCAAACCTTTGTCAACAACAAACGGAGATAGTACAGTTCTCCTTGTGCAGATGTACAATGACCCAACCTACCAACTAAAAATCCACGCTCACGAATTTTCCAAATCTTTTTTTTCCCTAACAAACGTAAAAAAGTTAGGAAATTGAGAATAAGTAAGTGTCCTGGCATACGGATCGTCTTTATTTTTTTCCATCTAGGTAAGGAACATTTATTCTTTAACTCTGGGATTGTTCACAAGCGACGACATCCAACTGATTGTTGACGAGGAAGATGGAATCTTAATTGCTCTACAGGTGGATTTATATGGTGTATATCAAAACCAAAAATTCTCCACGATGCCTCACATGAAAATACATATCTACAATTTAGGTAGTGAGAGATTTCATCAAAAGGTTGGTAAGAGCCTGGACTATCGTTGGTGTTATATATACTAGCGATAACACGATCATTCCCCTTACTTATGTATTTGAAAAGATACTTGATGGCACGTGATTGATTTGTCTTCTCAATGTTCAAATGAGCACAAAATAACTTCAGCAACCTAACATTGTAAGGGACAACAAATCTGTTATCAAGTTGAACACCCTTCCTAGACACCATTCGTCCATCGTTCCTTCTTCGATATATTGGATAGCCATTTTCATCTAACATTGTACGTGCACTATATCTTTTTGGGAAAAACTTCGTACACTTATCATTTTTCATGCAAGGTGCACTCGTTGAAGTTCGATCACATGGACCATGAACCATATAACTTCCAATTAATTCATATAGCTCAAGGTCAATCTCTTTATCTGGTATCTCTGCTGATATCAATTTGTCAACATCAAATGGTGTGGTTAGTTTGTCCACATCAGCCAACCAAAGAATAATATGATTTCTAATGTAGCCAAGCTTGACGCTTTCAACCATTGAATAGCCATCAACAATAAACTGTTCTAGTAAACTTTTCCCGTGCAAAATCACTGACTGTTCTGATCTCCTCCTCATAAGACGAAATGCCAAATATTACCTAGATGTCAGTTTCTTCTTCTTTTTTTGTGGATAATGATTCCTGAGCATGATCATTTGTTGAATTGTATCCGTTGTCTCCGTAGGGAAAAAAGTGGATATTGCGGTGGGAGATATGCGATGTGTAACTCATCAATCCTTTGTAAATCTCCACTTTGACGTTTGACAATGATGTATCTTTTTGTGTATGTTTTGTCAAAATCACCAACAATTAGTACGACAAGCTCAGATGCTGTTGGCATATTATATTGCCTGGAATGCTTGCTTAAACTACTATTTCTAATGAGTCTTATGCAAATGTCAGGGATAACATTTTGTTTGATGATGTCGAGTAGCTTTTCTCGTAATGTTTAACTACACAGTTGTGCTTATCTAAGCAATCTTTCAACAATACGACAACTCTTTCATCAAAATTATTGACACCAACATGATGGCTAGATGTTTAAAAAAAACACATTTGTTTGAAGATAAATTATATGCAATAAATAATAATTTATATTGTAAAAGAAATTTTGGAAAGAAACTAACCTTACTAGAAACTGGTTCGATACTTCGTTATCCGTGTCGTAAATATAAAATTGAGTGTAAACGGAGGCTTCCCTTGAGGGGGCAATAAGCTCCCGATCAAAAGGTGGTTTTGACCTGAAAGGACAAATGAATAAGGGCCTCCTCCCCTAGAATTTATTGAATGGTCGATTTTGCCACCCGTTGAGGTAAAACAAAACATGTTGTTGTATGACCGGATATTTGTGAAGAAGTTTTTCGAATATGTTGACTGCTTGTTGAAAAATAGGTCGTGAAGTTCTTGAGGAGGCCTTTTTAAGAAAGGAACAACAATCTTCCCATTACTACAACACATGCCAAACTGCAGATTGACATGTCTGTTAACTATTTTGATACTTTCCGCTAACCACATTTGAGACCCACAATGAACACATTCATGAATAGCGTCACCTTTTCGTCTAAGTAAGTGGATTGACATGTACGAGGGAAGTTGTTTTCGATGTCCCCAGCAACAAAAGAGGATTCAGATTCATCCAGGTACCCTACGTGATTCATTGTAACAAATCAGAATATAAATTCCTAAAAAGCAAAAGTTGATTAGCATACACAACAGGAATATAGTCAAAAAATTCAGTAAATACAATACATATGGGATGTGATGCTTATTAACACAGATCATGATAAGCATTTATTGAATCCTATTTGATTAAACAAACGGTCAGATTTCAGTTAACTCAATCCGGATGGACAATTCCAACCTGTATCCATTAACTATTGGAATGGATCGCAAAGTCAGTAAGCATTAAATTGACCGACACAAATTAAGTAACCATACTTGTAATGTTCGATATAGTAACCACACTTGTGATGTAACTATATATAGTAAAACTTTCCTACGTCTTGAACATATTCCCCATGCATATTCATTCAAATCTGTAGAAAAAAAACATGCTTCTGACGAGTTCAGTAGCAGCCAGCATTTTCTATTGGTCATTAACGCTGACCACATTTCAGTCTTCAAGGATGAGGGAAACCCTAATTTCAGGCTTCATGTGCTATATATTATGTCTCACTTTTGTGCCCTCATATCTGGCTTATAATTTTATCCATGTTATGAAAATCACTTTCGACATTTACAAATCATGTAACTATCGCTTCCAGTTCATATATTAACTTTATGTCATATTTTAATTTTTTTTTTTTCATAAAAGAAGACTATGTACAAATTAAATCAACAGTTAGATAATAATTGAAATAAAGTGGGTTTTATAAGTACCATAAATATTGAAAATTATATAATTTAAAATCTTTGTCAAAACATAGAAGACAAATTCCTAAACAATTGGGCATTTCAAACAAAAGCATTAAAAAGTAAAAAGCCTAGGTCAACACACTGCGAAACAGATAAAGTGCCATTTTCCCTTGTTGATGTTTTTCAGTGGTTTGGTGGAGCTCAATTTCGCTGTGCACATCTTAGCCAGTCCAAGGTCTTCACACACAATTGGAACATCATTGGAAAGTGTCTTCCTTTTCGTATTAGGGTCAGGCGGTGTAGTGAGTTGTGACAAGGTATTAACATAATCTTCAATTACATTAATTTGTAACTCTGTATTGATAGTATCCCTTGAGGCAGAAGATTCCTACAGTTATACAAAAGAATGTAATTATCACAACACCAAATATAGTTTGAAAAAGTTTCACTATAAAAACTTGTACCTCTATCATGTTTGGTGTTTGTTCCTACAATTGTCAAGATAATGAAGAGTTAATACATAGAAGTTGAAATGAAAAGTGTGAAGAACATTTTTTTCTTTAATTTAGTCTATTGCTAACCTTCAGATTTGAGTACTTAAACTGTTTTACCAAGTGAGTCTCAGCACAAAACTGACTGACGCCGCCGATGCTACTTGTTCGATTCTTTATTTGAAGTTTAACAATTACAATCTTTCCAACAACTTCATCTAGCCAATATCATTCCTTTCTTTCATACCGAGTAAGGTGCACGTAGCCTTCTTTTTGACCAACCACTTTCTCAGAACTCTTGCAACTACTGACCAAGTGTCCTTGCTATCATTGATATCAGAAAATAACATCGTATTCATTTCCTGATGCATTAAAAGTGCGCTGTTGTTATGTAGAATAAAAACAGAAGACAATGATTGAGAATCTGAAATCGTATTGACTTCCTGAAGTAATGGTAAACAAAGTCGATATGAGAGAAAGCTTGGATACATTGATTTGTTAACCTTGTTTTTTCCCTGATGGTGTACAATGTGCTTCGCAATATATAATATTAATACACACACATATATATATATATGCACTTGCATTTTGGCGGGAATAGGAAATAAGTATGGACTATTTTACACTTTGGCGCCAATTTGTACTAAGCACATACATATCAATCTGATGGTTCAGTTGTTAAGATTTAAATTATCAATTTTCGGGGTTGAAAAAAATTGAAAAGACCGAAAAATAGTAATTGTACCAACTGATATATATATATATTTTTTAACATGTTCTTATTTTTCCTCGTAGAAACTGGAAAAGTAATTTAAGAATAGAGATTTTGAAAATCTTCCTGATCATAAACAAATTGAAAACTTTGAGAAATATTAATTGTACCAACTGATTTTTTTATTGCACATCTCCTTATTTTTCCTTAGAGAAACTGGAAAAGTAATTTTATAAAAGAGATTTTGAAAATCTTCCTGATCAGAAAAACTAAAATAATCACACTGATCTTGCAGACAATATTTTTGTTAGATAATTTGCTATACAGCTACGTAGTGTTATATACCAGTATAGAAAACACCATGCATCAAAAGTGGCAATTTTACGCATTCTCATATATTATCATTTAATTTAATCGCATCACAATAAGTCAAACAACTTTGGAATTACACGGAAAACTAAAGAGTTAGGTTTCTGCAAAATGAAGACTATGCAATGAAAATTTATGGCTTTTTAAATACTTCCCAACTACCACCGTTTACTAACGTCATAAATGATCATGACTAACTCCCCCTAAATCTACTTGAACTAATAAATGCGTTGGGAAAAACGTATACTAAGAGAAATAGTGGAAATGGCTAAAGATGAAAAAAAAAATTTTACTGGAACAAACTGAAATTGTCATGAATGCAGTGATACAATAACAAAATAGTGGATAAACTACGTCTGACAGTTATATATAAAATACAAGAGACGCAAAGAATATGCATAAATTTGAAACTGATAATGTACTTCATACACACTTCCATGAACAAAAAAGTAACACTGAAAAAAAATTAAAAAATTCATTTCAAACTCTAAGCACAACGCTCTTCGCCATGGGAACTTCAGGATAATGTGGATCTATAAAAACACTAGTGCCACCAAGGACAGACAAAAGCTCAACACCTAAAATTATTAAAAAATTCTTATCAAAGAGAGATAGATGATACATATTCCGGACCATTCATTAGATACTCTTCATATAAACCAACCTCTTTTTATTTTATGCAGGATCTGTGCATATTGTACTACAACAAAAACTTCTGAACGGCCATTCAAATTTTCCAACAACAGAAGTGTCATCTCAAGCGCTTGGTCTTGCAATATGCACCTTACCAGAAATTTGTTTCTGCATTATGGCACAAAACATAAGATAGAATATGAATGTGTAAAACAACTCTACTTACAAAGTAATGTTAAAATCTGTGTCAACTTTGCAAACTTTTTGTCCTCCAGGTCTAGAATCAATGTCATGGCGTATACTCCCCTGCACTTATAATTAGAAGAACGATGATATGATCAAAGAATGCCGCAAACATCTGCACAATTGACGTTAGGCAATTCATTAATAAACAACAGGCCTTAAAATTGAAAACATATTTAGTGACAGGGAGGTGGAAACTATTGCATGCCATATTTACCAATGAGAAAATGGTTATTAGGAAGCCCCTACCAGTTGATATCATGCACAATACATTGCAAGTAGCCATTGTAGTATAATATGGATTTTCAAATTAAGATTTTGCGAGTCGAGTTTTGGAACTGACCGTGAAAAGCAGAACCTCAATGGATTAAATAGGCATCCAACCTCAATGTGATCTTTGGAAATGATGACAAAAATTTTCTCCGTTAATTAAAGGTGCGCCATTAGTTCAACCAATGCTTGAATAGTGGATATTAAAGTATGATGATGGTCAGACTGCTCATGCATAGGGAAAACGCATCCATCGTTGGAAAAATTAGAGGTTTAAATGATACAGTTGAGGCGTACTTTAATTCCAATGTCAGAAATGATTTAAAACGTTTGCTTACTCACGCCGACCAGTTAAGCCAATGGAATAATACTAATAAATGATTAAGTAAATGTTTGTTGAAGAATAACCACGTGTACATTACAATCGGAAGCCAACTAAGGACCAATGAATGAAGGGGAAATGCACATGTGTCAGTTACAAGTGGACCAATAATTAAGAGGCTAGGAGATTTAGTAGTATATATTTGATTGATTTACCTATGAAGTATTCCCACACGCACATGGAAGAGGATTTTCTGCCCAGCTCTCCCTTTCCCCATCTCTCACAGTCACATCCGGGCCGTCTAAATCTTGATCCAATGGCTTAGAGAATGTTTTTGAAAAAAACCGCATGCGGTACAAGCACCGCATGCGGTTTTTTTCAAAAAACATTCCGCCTAGATCAAGATTTGGGACGGTCCGGATGTGTGGATGGGGAGAGGGGGTGCCGTGTAGAGAAACCGGACCCCACGCACATCTGACATACTAAGTTTTCTTAGGTGCAACAGCACACATAAATGTTCCAATAAATGGAGCAAAAATGCCATGTTGGTTACCTATATCTAATGTCTGTTACTTTAGTGTGGTGGGGCCACTTGGTGCTAGGCATCATAAAGTAGCAAGCGTTAGCTACACTTAACATACACGCCATTTATATATGTTACGTCTGAGAACATTCATATGTACTTGTGAACTGTTGAATTCAAGGAAGTTTTATGGTATTAGATGCGTATGAGGAGAATATTCCATAGGTAGATTTGTGGCTTAACCCTTATTTTATTTCCCAACAATCTCATTTCATTAGGTGTACCAAACAGCCCAAGTGTTATCCTTAGAAATAAACATTGACTTACCAGTAGTAAACCCCAGCCAGTAGGAGAAAGTGCGAGAATGCGGACTATAATGTCCTTGAGAGTCATATGAGCAAGTGCTAATAATGTGATGAAAATGCCAAGGAATGTAATGAAAATAGAACCCTCAATCAGTCTAAATAAAAGCTGGAAGTATGCGTTGAGGCGTCGCCTGCCAACCGACACAGCTTGCAAGTAAAACACAACATAATCTTTAGAAGACAATGCTGTCTCTGTTTCACTGTTTTGTTTCCACTTGCAACCTCAATAGTAGTTCATTCACAATCAGTGTCAACAAGAAAATCTTAGCATATCCAAATAATTTTACCAAAATTGATAGAGCCAGTCAATACCCGCCAGTAAATATGAACTCCCTAACTCCAAGTATTGAAGGATACCTTACACCATCATGTTTTTTGAAAAATTCTTGTAGCAAATTCCTCATTTTGAAAGCTTCTTCCATATAATTATCCTCTAAAATAAATACTTGAGATATTTTAAATTTTAAATGCATCTCTTTCCCAATTTATTTCTTTCTCATAACATAATGATGTAAGACCTGATTCATATCTCTTGTCTGCAAGCCTCCACCACAAGTAAAAGTGATGACATGGTTTTGATTTTCTGGCTTACCCTCACCTAATATTGGAGGTCCTGGAAGCTTAATCCTGTAAATTACCGGCAACAAAAGTAATTAAACAATAAGTTTGAAAAAATTATGACTACTATAGAGAAACTCAGTGCCTAGAAATTTTGTCGTTATGTGGAGCTATAGAACATATAAAAGGGCCGCTCTTTCACCAAGTGGGGCCTGGGAAGGATCAGATCTACGCAGCTTTACTCGCAAGCAAAGAAAAAATCTGTTTATCTAAAATTTCTTTCACTAGTTGTGTAGCACCTCATTTCAGAACTAGAAGAAAGAATATTTTACTCTTCAAATCTTCCAGAGAGAAGACTGTTTTATCCAATATGGAACTAGCCACGCCATAATATCTCGGCCTCCATTAGTTTGTTATTCAGTTTGAGTTTCAATAACAAGGTTATGAATTTAATATATAATATTGTGCAGAATAAATATCAAATCATCATCTATTGATGAAGTTATTCTAATCCCAAGAATGGTCAAATAACAGCACCTGGTCTAAATTTGGAGCAGTTTCATTTGAATCAATTGATTTTGCTGGTAAGGCAGCTTTTGTAAGAGCAGAATAATACAGCTTTTTAGCAGTTTTTCTGGATTTGTCTTGGCTAATCTCTTCAACCTCATCGACACAAGCTAGTCGAAGAGAGTGGTATCTGCAGTAAAGCTATCAGGAAATGTAACAGAAGAAAGCTTACAGAAGCTGTAACAATCCACAAGCTTAATTTGAGAGGCATACTTGGTGATGAGCTTTAGAATGTCTTTGGCCTTAGCATCACCAGATCGCTTGTGAATGCCGTATTTCTGGCATGAAACAACATATGTGAACTTAAATCAGCTACTGCCTGACATTGCGTCCACAATGATCGCTCACTCTTTGGATTTTTCATGCTTTCCAGTTCAGCAGCCTTGTAACCTTTGTTTAGTTCTGTTCAAGGAATTGAGATTACATGGTTAAGTTGTGTTGTAGAATAGAAAAGAAAGTGACTCAATTTCTCCTTTTTTTACCTTCATCCTTTGCCATATCAAGAAAAGCTTGCAGCTCCAATGCTTGTCGGTACTACATCATTCCTCGTACCTTACTCAATATGAGAGAAGTAAAAATGAAGAGCAAAATAGAATGTTAAATTACATATCTAACACACACACTAATGTTAGGAAAGGAGGGAGGAGAAGCAATTTGTACCAGTTTTGGTCAATGTCCGGCCTCTGTATAATGCCCATAAACAGAGTTCTTCTTCCAATTTTTCATCTCCTCTGAATCTTTCTTCACTGGGATTATTGACACGTTGAAGAAAGTTTTTCCATTCATCTGTTGTGAAATTGATGTGAGGGCATATCACTCCATTGAGTAGGTGGAGGGAGAAGAAAACAGTAGATCATTCGAGTTATAAAATTCTTTGACCCTGGGTTAAGAGATTAAGCTTTTGGGTCAAGTGTTTCATTGATATGGTATCAAAGACAAGTTAATCAGGCTGTCTAGAATTCAACCCATACCACCATTAATCAATATAATAACTAAAATAAAATTTACATAGAGTCTACATATGATTTGTTAAAATTTAAATGCTATATATTTAATTTATTTATTTTATTATTTTCACTACCTTAGTTGGTTCTTCTTATTTTGTTCCTATGATCTTCTAAAGGTTATCTATTACCTACAACTTTTTCTTTTCTTTTGCCAGATCCTACGACAGATTTAATAGGGGAGGAGTTTCAAAGACATACAGAACAAACAAGGGAATGGGTAAAGGATGACAAGGTATCAGCAATTAGAGTTTGGAGAATGGGAGGTTCAGGAAAAACAACTTTAGAAGATGCTAACATAAAGTTGTTTGGGTAACTGTATCACAAAATGGAACCTATGAGCTACAAAAAAGTCATAGCTTGATCAATTGAGATAGATATATCTTATGAGTATGTACTGCAAGCATTCAAAGAGATGAAAAAATGTGTTGTCATTTTAGATGATGTTTGGGATCATTTTATTAACTAAGCAAACAAAAAGGATTGGAGAGGGAAAAAAATCTATAAAGACCTGCTTCAAAACTTACGAAAAACTAAAGGGACTGGCATATTAGCTTTCCCCCAGAATTCTTAAAGAGAATTGCAAATTACAATAAGGTTTTAAAGAAGAGACTTAATTGCTCACAAGTCTCATAATAACTGAGAAGCATAGAATGACAAATTTCATTATAAGATATGATAACAAGTTTATATTTCTCATTTGTCATTAGGACTTCTTGATAATTAAATCTCTTTTTTAGAACCTCATAGTATTTTCTCCTAGTTTTGTATCTTTCTATAGTGCGGGGGGATTAATCACGGCTATCGGCAATAGATACTTTGATCCCACTAAAACAGGGAACTAAAACCAATGGATTTAGTCTAAACAGAAAGGGCTTTAATGACTTGAATACGAAATCCCAAGTTCAAATCCACTAATTTTATTTGAAAATACCCATAAATTTGTTAGAACTTAGAAACAATACATTGGACCAAGAGGCACATGCCATATATGCCATTGGTTTTCTTATTAATTTTAATGGGCCTTACCCTTATCTGAAAAACATTGCGATTGTAAGATAATGGGCACCAACGGAGTTGGCGATAGATGGTAAGGGATTTTGACTAGGACAAATGATCGTGGGTTGATCCCCTCTGCCGTTTTTGGGACTCTTTGGTGGCGATCTCGTAAGTTTTAAAGTCTTCATAGAGCTCAGGGGCGTCGTGCGCCTTGGTGGGGGACCGATGTTGAACCCCTCCAAAACTTTTTTATAGAAAAAAAAAAAAAAAAAAAAAAAGGTAATGGGCCAGATTGTGGACTGGATGAGTTTTTTTTTTTTTTTTTTTGCTAAAATGGACTGAATGAGTTGGGAAAGCTGTTTTGTGATATTAAAAGACCTGTTCAAGTTTGTGTTTTGGGCTAGACTGGGCTTTATCAAATCAAGTCCAGAACCAAACCATCAAAGCATAAAAGGTGAGTACCAATTCTTACGCAATAATTGTTTGTGCACATTATATCAAAAAAATAATAATTGTTTGTGCACATTAATTCTTAGTGTGTCTAATTTCAGGTGAGGGGAGATTTTTGGTGCGAAAAGTCAAATATGACCATGACGTAAAATGCTTATATTAGTTAATGTGCGGAAAATGATGCAAAAAACTATATAATTTTGAAATTTTTTAATGGGCAATTTGGTCAAAATTTTATCTCCTATCCTCTCTCTCATCTCCCTCCAAACCAAACACACTCCTATTTATTTATTTATTTATTTATTTATGTGATTGAACCTCTTAAGTTAGTTTTCTACTTAAAAATGGAGACCTGAAAGTGATATTATTTGAGTCTTTAGCCATTTTACTAGCTTTTTCCTTTTTATTTGTATTTAAAAAAGGTTTTTTGTAAATTAATGATTCATAGTACAATGAATGAAAAAAATTATGGAAGTTATCATTTTTTTTTATTTTTCAATAATCTGAATAGTCAAAATAACTAAAATTCAATTTAGACTCATGCAATGATTATTCGGGTTACACTTGTATAAATATTTAGACACGCAATTAGTGCCCTGTTCGTCGGACTTGAAGGGCTTCCGATTGGTATTTTGATTTGAATTTTATCTTCTTTTTTGTGAACAGTGAATTTTATCTATTTATACATTCATGTGTTTAGAAAGAACTTTTTTTTGGGACAAAGTTTAGAAAGAACTTAACAAAGTTAATAAAGGTTAATCTAGTTAATTTGTAAATATAATATAAAGACATAAGTTTAAATTTACTATAAATATCTTTATAATATGGAAATATCCCCATCTTGACACTAAAATCTTAGGTTGAAGCCTATCTAAGCAAATAAGTCAGGCGACGATTTGGAGCCCCGCTTTCCTCCTTTTCTTTTATTTTCTGTTGTGGTCCTTTTCTATCAAACTACACTGTTTTGGTGTAAAATACACATTATTCACTTTTTTCAAAAAAGTATAGCAATTCAATCTAGATGTATTTTTCTAGTACCAGGAGTACTTGAAATATTTTTTTCAAGATCATAAACTATTTTTTAGTATCGAGTAAGTATTTTTGAAGTATCTTTTTTAGTATCGGTCAAGTACATAGAATATTTTTTCAAAATCATGAAATATTTTGTCGCATCTCAATTAGTATCCGAAGTTCTTTTTACTACTATCTTGAAATATTTTTTTCAAGATTCCTAAAATATCTTGAAAAATTTTAGGATTTTGAAAAAATATTTCGTGGTCAAGTACGGAACCAGGAAAAAATTTTAGCTCGGGCCAAAAAATAAACATATTGAACTACTCTCTTTAATTCTTATTATAAGGTACCAACTAACAAGTATATATGGTTCTTTTTATAAAACACTTGCTTGTTTCCAAATAGCATTAAATATTTTTTTCTATGTATACCCATAATTAAAAAGGTAGTGAGTGAGACTAATAATTAATAAAAATTAATTATTACTCTTTTTTCGAGAAAAAAAGAGTAATAATTAATATGATATTAGAGTTTAATGTAATTAATAGGGATAATATTGAAAATTACTTAAATTTTAGGACAAAATTTAATTACTTTAACTGTTTTTATTTTTATTGACTTGTAAGAATTGTTAGTTGGTTCCTTAAATAAGGACTAGATGAAGTATTTACTAAATAGTATTAAATAATCTGGAAAATACAAACAAATAATAACAGATAATTATAAATTAAAACAATATATAAGATGATCTTGATATTTTTCGGTATCTCAAACAAGAATTTTACTTTTCTCTCGGCCTAATGAGTAATGAAACAAACATTATCCTTACAGAGAAGATAAAAAATTAGTTGGGGCCAAATTTGTAGCCAAATAAAATATCATATAATAAATACATATATATTTTAACAAATTTTATAAGATCAACCCAAACCGCCATAAAGACCTTCTGCCACTGTTCAGGGTACTAATTGGTATTAAAAACATACTTCTTGATGGTGAATATTATTTTTCTTATTTTGTACTAAAAGAATGCACTTTGATAGAAAAGGACGACAGCAAGCATATCGAAAAAGGAGAAAACACGAATCCGATGATCTCTGCTCCTGCGCTAATTTCTAACAAAAATATTTTTTTTTCTTTTTTCATGAAAGCAGACACATAAGGTGAACGAAATCAACGTTAGTGTTATTATCATGTAGACATATTTCAAATATGTCCCTAAGCCATGATCAATTCTTGTTGCAAAAAGGAATGTGAACAAACGTACAAGAAAATTGCAATTAGCACTTAGAACAATCTTTCTCTTCTTACTAACAAGCATCTTCTTCCTGTGCAACAGCGTTGCACGGGTGATTGTACATAAAACATTAATCAAACATAATTTAATAAGTTGGAGCGGCAGATAAGGAGAAGGTGATAAACTGATAACAGATCTACACTTTCTAGAAGAACTGGCTAGGGCTACTTCATTTAACGATAGCTTATTATGTATAGATAACTTATTATGTGACATACTAACAACAATAGCTTAAAACTTTCTCTTTCCTTCCAAGCTTCACTATCTGTCGTGACAGGAAAGTTAGGTGAACCAAAAACTGATGTTGATCAATGGGAGTTAACTTCTCATCTTTTCCATAGGAACCGCCATGGCTTGACTCTTGCAAGCTATATGTGGAAGATAGTGAATCCACAATAATCACAACTACTCAAATTATTTAGGGGTGATCTGAAATTACTTACTTATCAACCTCTCCTTCCATTTTGTCTCTGGTCACAACTAGCATGTCATGCAGGAGAACTACAATTTGGTCCTTGTCCTCTTTTTCATTTTTCATCTGTAGATATAATATTAAAACCAAAAAAGGCTAAATATTAAATTCGACACAGTAGAAAAACTCGAAACAATTACCAGATATTCAATGAGTTTAACAAATTGATTATATAAACTAGGGAGGGCACTCATATTTAGTTCATCCAGCATTTCTCCCTTTCTATGAGAACGTCAACTTTTTCAAAAAGACCATTGATATACCTGCATTAGTAAACCACCGGGTACCAATGTCATGAGATGAAATTATGCCGATAATTTCTTTTTAATGTAAATTTCAGACACCATAAACTTACCCTTTCTCATGCTCTCCTGAAACCAAGAAGTTAATAATATTTCTAAATGAAGCATAGCATTCAAGAACTGCAGAACGCATATAGTTGTCCTTAGACTACCTCTTTTCCAGCTCATGGCCTTTCCCAATACTGTCTTTCGCCATAGACACAGCTATAGGAATCTGTTAACAAGTGCTGAGTTACAAGTAAACTAAAGAAGGATAATGATTATGAAACCTCAAAGAATTGAACAAAGGTGTGGATGGATGATGGATCCGGGATCCAGATCAGTCACCAATATATTCAAGAACAAAGAATCTAAGTCCTTGACCCAATAGACAAATACAATTTGTATATATTTCACAATTAATCATCTGTTCACATCCTAAGAATATATAAGGACATATAAACTGTAAAGAAAACCAATTGCAACTAAACTCCTAATAACTTCCTAACAATCCTTATCCAAATAGATACAATTCATGATAACTTCCTAACAAGACTTGTACAAATTGTAAAGTCCTAACTACCTATCCAACTGCTTTCTTTTCCGTGAATAAACCAGCAAGGGACGGTTTGGCTCTGCTGGTATCCTATCTGATATATCTAATATCCTATCAATGGACCTTGCTAGCAAGTGAGAAAGGAGGCCACTGGATAAGCTTCAAATCAGGGTCAGCCCCATATGGTACAAGAAAGAGATCCATTTCCCTGTAAAATTAATATTGTCAGCATTAATGTTGGAGAGATCACATAAAAATGTGACTAGTTAATTTTCACCCTGGACAAGGAGCTAAGTTTAACAATTTACTCCGGTCCTTAATATAAGACCCAGTTGACTTATTTTTTAAAAGATTAAGGAAGTTGTTAATCATAGCATATATCGTGTATTATTTGATTATATATAAGTTTATAAGTCTAATAGATTAGTTTAGTATTAAAAAAGATAAATATAAATACTTTAGAGAAATTTATTTAGCTTTTTTACTTTCTCCAAAAAAGTTAAGCGAGTCTTATACTAAGGACTGGAGATAGTAGTTATTTTATTGTATTACCTATATTATCAATTAGGTCCTCCTCCCTTAAAATAGTAATTATTTAGTTCCATAGCTGTGAAAACCTTGCAGCCTCCTTCTCTTTATTACTAGGGACCTAAAACATTCAGCTTTGTCAGGTTTATATTCTAATGATCTAAACATAGTGATTGATTTTCAGAATCAGTCAAGATTAGCAACAGTATCTGTTGGAAAAACCTTATCAAATTTCTGTGAAAAAGTGGCTCTCAGTCCCTTCTTCTTAGTTTCCTCAGCCTTATCCGATGGAATCAAGCGAGCATTAAAAGCACCCGGAAGTGTATCAAATCGAGACCTCAGTGATTCCAGGGTGGGAATCTGAAATTAAAATGAAACAGTAATTGAGTATTTGAGGATCCACATGTTCTCAATCAATGCAGCAGGAAGAAATGATGACAGACAAACCTCTCCCAAATGACGTAATGCACCATATAGACCTCCTACAAGTGTGGAGTAGATAGCATACCAAATCTGTGTATCCATGAAATAGACCTGCAGAGGACCAAATTAACTGATTATTAATTGCTAAGAATAGAGGTTTGACACAAAGGTATCACATTATATAGCTAGATGGACATACAAGAATGATAGGAGCCCATAGAAAGATCATTATGCCAATATTATTTCTCGCTGCACCGCAAAAAATGATGATGGCTTTTGTTGAGGGAAGAACTCGTGCCATTTATAAACTGGTACGTGAACACGCATGATGGCTTTTGTTGGGCTAACCAGAGGCTTAATCTGCAATGTAAAGTGATAAGATATAGAGTTGAGAGAAAAATTGAATTGCTTTCATTCATATGAATATGCTTATATGCCTATTTATATACATAGGAAGCCTCTAGCATTAACTACAGTATAATTCAGTCATTATGACTAGTTTCTTTAATCAACCTAATATTAATTACAAAATATTTACATTAAATGTGAACATTCTCTAACACTTCCCCTCAAATTAAAGTATAAATGTTAAGCCAGCGCTTTAGTAGCGCAGTGGCATGGGAGCGTAGCTCCTCTCCCCCATGTCCAGGGTTCGAACCCTGCCCCCTCCCCCTACTATGTGTATCGGAAAAAAAAAGTATAAATGTTAATGAGAACCAACTTGTTACAAATATAATCAACTCAATGCTTTAGTAAAAATTTCCCCTGCTTAATCTGTAGTCTTGACATATCTGATGGAGATGATTTTTTCTTGATTTTTTTCTCAAGCGAAATGACAGTCATTTTAAATATGTTTAGTTTGTTCATGGAATACGGATTGGAGGCAATGGGAAGAGCAGCTTAATTTGTTAGGGGCTTCTAGCATTAACTAAAGTATAATTCAGTCATTATCACTAATTCCTTAAATCAAGTTAACACCAATTACACGATATTTACATTAAACTTAGAATATTCTCTAGCATAAAGAAATAAACCAGATGAGTTAAATCTAGGCGAGAATGGAGGATGCTATGTCAAAAAGATTTGGCACCTTTGCAGATGTTGAACTATAATTATAGTAACTCCATAGAGCATTTAGAGGTTCAAAGATACGGGAATGGATTTATTTTTATTATACACAAATATAGAAAGGAAAAAAGAGAAAGAAATTAATGAAATGATATGCATATTTATTGGCAGCAGGCAGTCAAAATCCTCCTCTGCACGGGTGAATTGTAGACACAAACTACAACACACTATTCTATATTATAAACTAGAATATGAATCAGCCAATCAAATCATCAAACGCAATAGAAACTAACATACTTTCTCTGGTCCTAAATATAAGTTTAATTGACTTTTTTTTTATAAAGATTAAAGAAGTTAATTAAATTACTTTAAACTTTAAAGTATTTGATTTGTTTGACTTCTAAACTAATATTTAATTTAATTATACACAAATATTATATGGTAAAGTAACTTATTTAACTTATTTAATTTCTTTAAAAAAAAAAGTCAACCAAGTCTTATGTTTAAGATAGGGGTAGTACATTATTTGAAATCATTCTAAGTGCCCGTAAAAAAAAAAAAAAAAAAGACACAGTTCTGAAGAATTGTGACCTTACCTCCACATAGTAACTGAATGCTAATTTTGATAGAATTATGAGAACCCAGAATAGGGAGAGGAGAGAGAGAGAGGAAGAAGGAGGAGAGAAGAAACAGGGGGAGAGAGAGAGAGAGATTGAGGAATTTGCAGTACTATTCTAGAAAAACAGAGATGATATAATGAGACTGGTATGCCTTATACAGGTGAGTATCTCTCAACCCTTAAGCCCAACTAACTCCTAACTACCCTTAATGGTTCTATTAACCCTCAGTAATTCTAACTAACACTCATTTATCTACACTATTATTTATTTATTACATTTACATATCAAAGGAACAGGGAAATAAACACACAGACATGTGGAAGGACGTACTGCAAATTATCCATAATTGCATACTCACAAATAGTAAGCATGACTTGGAGGAAAACATAGTCGCAAGCTCCAAAAACCAGGCCATTTGGTCTATAAAAGTGACCTTATAGTTATATCCCCTATAAACAATAACAAGGTAAAGAACAGTACCCTTTCTCCTTAAATCTTCTCTTCAAGAAATAAGTAAATAATACTACATTTTCAATCCAATGGTAGATTTATAAGGGGGATAAGTAACACATGAGATATTATATACCCTCATCTTTATTAAGTAGAGTTTGTTCACGAGGTATTAAGAAGAACTCACGAGTGTCGCGCATAGGTCAGCCAAGGTCGAAACAATCAACTGACCTGCAATTTGAGAATGGTAATCCCTTATAATATAGGGTTTAGGAGCAAAAGTCACACCACCGTTAAAATTTTGTTGTAAATACAACACTTCCTATTATAAATCTAGCCTGTTGTAAATACGGTTTTTTCTGTTGTAAATGACCAGATTTTAAATTTTGTTGTAAATACAACACTTTCTGTTGTAAATCTAGCATTTTTCTGTTGTAAATGACTTTTCTATGTTCAAAATCCAAGTGTTTAAATGTTGTTGTAAATATGACATTTTCTGTTGTAAATATAGCTAGATTTTAAATTTTGTTGTAAATACAGCACTTCATGTTGTAAATATCGCCTTTTTTTTGTTATACATGACCTTTTTATGTTCAAAATTCAGGTGTTTAAATATTGTTATAAATATGACATTTTCTGTTGCAAATGCACCGTTAAGTTAGATTTTAACGGTGGTGTGATTTTTGCTCCTAAAACGTAACCACATATGTATTTTTGCTCCCGAAAAAAGCATATAGTGCTGGGCGCTCCCAAAAATAAAGCATATGTGTATTTTTGCTCCTTTACCCTATAATATAACTCATCATACTAAAGAAACTTAATTAAAAAAAAGAAGCTAATACCAAAAATATTCATTTAAATCATCATAGTTTCTCCACTGAGAATGCTTTGCTTTTCCATCCCTATTCTTCTTGGCTTCCTGTAATGCAGAAAAAGCGATATTTAAGTTATACAAGGTAATTAATATTGCATTTGACCAAAAGAAGTTCTTTAGCACCAAAAACAACAATGGAGAAGCAAACCACAGCTATAGTATCATAAATTGGTTTTACTACTTTAGTCAAAAAAAGCCTCATTATCGTCTCCATAAGTTGGCTTTACAGGTTCACCTGTCAGTGGACCAACATCGCCAGCCAACATCGCATACAGCTCAAATGCCATCTAAGCAGATCTACAAGATAAAATTATCAAAATTGTCAATAAAGTTTTGTTGGAAACTACTCCACATTCAAATTATACACTTCTTAGGACAATAATATATCTGTACCCTTTCTCTAACTTATCATGAAACTTAAATGCAGTAGAACTTGAACCAACAAGCATATAGCAACTCAAAAACTTTTCCGGACTGCCAATTTTCCCATTACTCTCACTTTCTCCATAATGAAGTTGTCAATGTACCAATCAAACAACAAACACTTATTTCAAAGCTTAAGTTGTTGTGAGAAGTGGAAGCTCATGAATGCTTTTCAATTATATCTTGAGATTCTGGCACAAACATGATGTCTAGACCCAGAGGAATATAAACTCTTTTTGTCTGAAAACAGGAATGTGCATTTGGTTAAACAAATGATGTATGATGGGAACCAAATCTAAAAAGTCCAAACCAACTATCATATCTCATCAATCTGGCAGTGCATTATAGAAACAACAGTTATTATAAGGTTCATTTATTAGAAAAGAAATGAATTGTTAAAATTAAAAAAAAAATAACATTAAGAAATTTATCATTTTAAATTAATGACTGCATATCCAAAGCTAGAAGACACTAAATATATCTTCTTTCTCGATATAACTCATAGACTCGCATTCAGAAAATTCCAGAAATGAGGTTGGGTCCAAGTTCTCTTTCTTCTTATCGGGCATGTCCATAAAGGTCTCTAGGATTCCTTCATGAATTTCTTGCCATTTGTTCACTAGTGAAAGGCAACATGAGATCTTACCATACAGACTAAGGTTAGTATTTCTTTTTTCTTTTTTTGTGGCCCAGTGCACAAAGTTCCTACCAGTGGATTTTAGGAAGAATAAAGAATACACTGTACGGAAGTCAATACCTTGGTTTTACTCCCCAATCGAGAGGTTGTTTTCAGGATTTAAACTTGTAACCTCCTGGTCACATGGTAACAACGTTACAATTGCACCAAGGCTCACCCTCTATAGACTAAGGCTAGTAAGGCAAAATTAATCCCCTGGTTAGTGGGAGGTGATGTGAATCCCCTTATATGGAAAAGGAATAAAAATAATAATAAATATAGAACTCAATTAGTAAGAACATGATAAATTTAGAAGTGGATCATTCCACGGGAAAGGCAATAATAAATATAGCACTCAATTAGTAGGCAATGAAATTTGCGTTCCTTTCTCATATTGAAAAAAGATTTTGAAATCTTCTATTTGGAATTACACTTGCATGATGATAGACATAACAAAGACATTCTGGCATGAATCTTAAATTTGCAGCTTCACCCCATACAAGAAGATATAGACCCATGTACAATATCTTCCGTTGTTGAAGTTCCTGCTGAATAAGTGGCAACCTGACAATCAATGAGGTCTAGATGCTTAAAAAATAGTTCAAATCAATATCAGACCAAAAACAAGTGATTTGAAGATCAATGATGAATACAGGGTCATAGGTTTTCAGCTAACTTCCATTGTACTTAAAATAGAATAAAAATATCAAACAGAAATTTTACCCAGATAATATTGTATAGTATACTCAGCCTACACAAGAGAGAAGCATAAAAGGTTCCAACAATAATTGAAATGTAAGGCCGTACTTGAGCTAAGCCAAAACCAAGCCAATCCGATCCTTCACTAGCTTCTGCAATAACTTTATAGGCACTCACTTAACTATAATTTTTAGTCCCTTAAGTTTGCCCTCATTTTGGTTTTGGTCGCTCAAGTTTCAAACAAGAGGTTTTGATCCTTCAAGGGGCAAAATGATCCAGATTTTTATTTAATGCTATAGACCAATGTTTTAAACAAAATGGAATTTGAGGGACCAAAGATTCTATTAACCCTAGTTTATATTATAAATCTAAATCTAAATTTTTTTAATTGTACTATTAAAAGAAACTTGTGCCTTTAAACGAGACATATCCCTACAAATAACTACACGAAGACAAAACTAACTCGCTCTACAAATGTTCGGTTCATGAAGGCCCGAGTTTATCTAAGCTGAAGTAAAGTGGTCTACTAGTACTCTAACTTTAGCCATAACTAGGTACATTTAAGACCAAATTCAACTTTACTATTGTAGAGCAAAGTAGTCTCAAAATCACATATGTTTAAGTACAGAGAGGGTTTATATATACAAGAGGAATGAGCCCTAGCATTTATGGCTCCTTAACTTTAGTATCTAATATAAACCCTGATTTTTATATATTTCCTAACAATCCCCCTCAAGTTGAAGCATAGATGTTAATTAAGCCCAACTTGTTATAAAGATAGTCAACATGAGTCCCATGTAAGGCCTGGTTAGAAGATCGGCCAATTGGTCGCTAGACCGCATATGCCCTGTAGAAATAAAGTTCTCCTTGATTTTATCCCATACAAAGTGACAATCAATTTCAATGTGTTTCGTACATTCATGAAACACAGAGTTTGAGGCAATATGTATACAGACTTTATTATCACATCACAGTTTCACAGGCAATGACGTGGCAAGACCGGCTTCCTTCATTAATTGGTGAATCCACACAATTTCCTATACTGATTGAGACATGGCTCTATACTCAGCTTCACCACTTGACCGAGAAAGCACATCCTGCTTCTTACTCCTCTAGGATACTAAATTTCCACCCACAAGCACATAATATCCTGTGGTGGATCTTCTGGTAGACTTTAACCCCATATGATTTGCATCACAAAAGCATTCAATTATGTTGTGACCATGATTCATATAGAGTATACCACGACCAGGTGAGCCCATCAAGTAATGTAAGACATGCTCCAAAGCTTCCCACTGAGCAACAGTTGATACAGTCATGAATTGGCTAAGCAAACTAACTGGAAAGGTCACATCGAGGTGAGTCACCGTGAGATAGTTCAATTTCCCAATCAATCTATGATATCTCTCAGGATAGGCAAATGACTTGATCTTCTCCAGGTCAACTTTCTTTCTCACATCCTCAGGTAGCTCATCAAACGGTATGTTGTCATCAATGTCTAAGAAAGGATTAGGAATCATGGGAAAGCTACTCGATGCTGCTCCGAGTTTCTCGGTGTCTTTCAACAAATCAAGAACATATTTCCTCTGTGTCAAAAGGATGCCTTTCTAGAATGTCTATATTTACTTTCTTTTAGTAACCATTTAGCCAAGGTAGACCCCTGATATTACGCAGGGCAATCGCAGCATCTTGAATATGTAAATAGCTAATAAGTTCATCATTATTCTAAGAAGATTCTAAGAAAAGAAATTCTTGAGCTGAAGGAACATAGCTTCAAGGAACAAGTTCTTGGATATGTAAAAGGTGTTAGAAAATTGTTGACCATCTGAGGTTGCATTTTCCTATTACTATTGTTGAGCAGTACCTTAACTTAAGGGCATTTGGTGATAACAAGTTGTGGATATTAAGAAATAATGCACATGAACAAATGATAGGATTTGTAGAAATTTAAGGTTAAGAAAAGATAGAAAAGAAAATCTAGAGTCAGAATTTGTACTCTAGCCAAGAGAAAGTAATTCCTGAATAATATTCTTCATTGCACTCTTTCATAAAACGTAATACAAATATATAAGGATCAACCATTATAACTGCCCTTAACTATTCCTAATAACTGCTTTACAACAGATAAGAAAGGATAACCATTGTAAACAAATAATAACTCCTCCTTTACATAATAACTCCTCCTAAACATAATAACTAGACATGTGGCCTTTTCCTTCTGGAGTAAACCAAGTGAGGCTCACGTGTGTCCCTAACAATACCCTTACCTTGAAAAGAAGCCTTATCCTCAAGGCTGAAATGAGGAAATTGGGAGGCAATAAAGTCATAGGACTCCCAACTTGATTCTTCAAGTGGTCTAGCATGCCATTGAAGTAAAAGTTCAATAGTAGGCAGATCATTAATAGTGACAACCCGAGAATCTAGGACTTTGGCTGGTTCAATGTTTAGTTCCCAATTTTCTGTCACTGGAAAGGGCTAGATAGGCAGTTGAGAATCACATCCATGTGTTGGTTTGAGCAAAGAAACATGAAAAATTGGATGAACAAGTGAAGTGGGAGGAAGCTGAAGTTCATAAGCCACTTTACCAATGCGTCGAATCACACAATATGGTCCAAAATAGCGAACAAATAGCTTCTGAAATTTCTGGGTTGATATTGACTACTGACGATAAGGTTGAATTTTCAAGAAGACCATGTCAACTGACTGAAACTCCAAATTACGGTGGTGCAAGTGAGCATGTTGCTTCATGTGTGCTTGGGCAGCCTTGAGATTAGCTTTTATTAAGTCCAAAAGAGCATCCCATTCAATAAAGAAGTCTTCCAACTCAGCAATTGGTGTAAAGCCATGCACATATGGAACCAAAATAGGTGGATCTTTTCCATAAACAATTTTGAAATGAGTAAAACCTATTGATGTGTGATATCTAGTATTATATGAAAAGTATGCCCAATGCAAAAAATTAAACCAGCGTTTTTGATGATCTTAGCAGAAGCATCGAAGATAAGTTTCCAAACACCGGTTCACAACTTCAGTTTGGCCGTCAGTTTGGGGATGATAGGAAGTACTTATGTTGAGTTTAGTCCCCGAAAGTTGAAACAATTGTTGCTAGAAGGAACTTAAAAAGACTGGATCCCTGTCAAAAATAAGGGATTTAGGTATACTAGGGAGGCGAATAATTTCTTAGCAAAAGAGAGCAGCCACTGACTTAGCAGTAAAAGGACGTGGAAGACCAAGGAAATGAACATATTTACTGAAGCGGTCGACCACAACCAAAATTACCTCAAAACCATTTGATTTTGGTAAGCCTGTGATGAAATCAAAGGAAAGATCTTCTCGAATGTGGTTTGGAATTGGTAGAGGCTGCAATAAACTTGCATATGATTGAGGTAAATATTTACTTCATTGGCAAATGAGACATTGCTGAATAAAATCTTTCACCTCCTCCTTCATATTTTTCCAAAAGTAATATGTGTGCAGTCGTTTGAGGGTTTTGAGTAAACCACCATGACCTCCTACCAAAGAAGTATGAGCTTCAAAAATCAACATCTAAGAAAGTGAGGATTTTGCAAGAATTACCAATTTGTCTTTAAAATATAATTTTCCCGAAACTAGCGAATAATGTGGAAATCGAATATGGGTATGTGTGAAGAGATTTGCAGATTTGATGGGTAAAAGGATCTTGCTGCAATAATTCTGGTAGTTGCTCAAAATCAAAAGCATGAGGAAGTGCCAAATGGAAAAAATCAGTAGAATGTGGACAACGTGATAAAGCATCAGCCCCCTGATTGGTAATACCAGGCTTGTAAATGATAGTAAAATAAAAAGGAAGCAGTTTCAATAGAAGGCTGCTATGATGGCGTGGTTACCCATTGTTGCATGAGATATTTCAAGCTAAAATGGTCTGTATGAACTAAAAACGAGCGGCCAAATAAATAATGACGCTATTTTTCCAAAGCCATAACCTAGGCATATAATTCTCTATCATAAACAGATTTCTGTTGGTGGGAGTTGGATAAACCTTTGCTATAATAAGCAATAGGATGACTGCCTTGTTGTAAAATAGCACCAATTCCAGTTGATGAAGCATCACATTCCACAATGAAAGGTTGATTGAAGTCTGGGAGTTGTAAAACAAGGACTTATGTAAGTGTTGCTTTGAGATTCTTAAAAGCAGTTAAGGAAGTACTATCCCAATGAAAGGCATCCTTTTTAGCCATGTTCACCAGGGGTTTAGCAATTTTCCCATATTGAAAAACATATCTTCGATAATAGCCGTCTTGAAAACATCATAAGGAAGTACCCTTATTTGGTGGTAGCCACAGCGAAGATCAATCTTAGAAAAGAATTTTGCTCCATACAATTCATCAATCAACTCATCAATAGTAGGTATAGGATACTTATCTGGAATTGTTAAACGATTTAGCTCCCTGTAATCCACACAGAATCGCCAAGAGGAATCATTTTTTGGAACCAGCAGTACAGGGCTAGTAAACGGGCTTACTGTCACAGCCTTGGACTTGTTCTCCCAAATACCGTGCCGGCCTTAGTTTGATCACCCCTCTTGATCTTGGCTAAGTCAGCCTAGGTAAAGAACACAAAGGACTAAGAGAACTTTAGAGAGAGAAAGAGAACTTAGAGAGAGAAGCTCTTGAATAACACTTGATTGAATTCCCTTGGATGCATTACAAATGAGGAGGGCACCCCTTTTTATAGCCTATCACCTCCTCAATGAACGGTCAAGATTGAAAAGATCCTATAGTGGAGAAGGATTGTGCAGAACTTGTTCTAAAATATCTAGATATTTACACAATTACAAAAGTCTCTAGAATTCTCTACACAATTCTACAAATATGTACACATGTCTATAATATTCAAGAAGATTCTAGACTTTACCATTTGACAAGTCTAAACCTCCCTTTAATGCAAAGTGTCTTGGCACACAAAATATCCAGCATTCCTTGCAATGCGTGACATTACGCTGGGTTGTATAAAGCCTTTTTGTAATAAGTCAGCCACTTGTTTTTTTTTTATTTCATCCTTTTGAGCAAAAGGATATCTATAAGGGGGAATATTTTGAGGTATGGCAAAAGGATACAGAGGTATTGTGTGACTATTCTGTCTGAAAGGAGGTAAGGAATGAGGCTCTTGAAAAATAAAAGAATAAGAGTTCAACAATTCTTCTAATTTATCAAAGCTTTTAACTAGTTCTTCACAAACATAACTACATAATGAGGCTGAAGTAACTTGTTTACAAATTCCTTGCAGTTTGTACCTTTTACCATTAACCCAAAATATCATAAACAACTCTTGCCAATTTGCCTCAACGGTATTCAAAGATGCTAGCCATTTAACGCCTAGTACCATATCGACGCTACCCAAATTGAACAAGAAGAAATCCTCTTTAATGGTTAATGTTTGAATTGTAATCTCCAAATCGTGACAGATTGACTTGCAGGGCATCATCCGATCATCTCCCACTTGAACACCAAAAGTAGAAAGAGAAGTTGTATTCAACTGTAGTGCTTCGACAAGCTTGATGGAGACAAAGTTATAGGTAGAGCCACAGTCGACAAGAATCAAAACCGTTTTGGATTTTAAAGTACCTTTTACTTTCAAAGTAGAAGCCGAATGATTGCCTAGAATAACATGTAAGGAAATTTCTACCGTGGGTGCCTTTGGGGGTTGATGTTATTCATCAACAATATTAGGCGCCTCTTTTGTTTTGTTAGAAATCTCCATTAAATGTAAAGTTGAAGTTTTGCAGCGATGACCCACATGAATCGTTCACCACACTTGAAACAGAGTCCCTTCTCTCTTCTGTATTGTCATTCGGTGTCATTGCTGGCCAATACTTGTGTGTTGGTTGAAGATGATGGCAAGCGGTTCGGAAAAGACGTTGGTGTGAAATTGGCAATTGGCGATGTTAAAGGCTTGTTTGGAGAAGAACCTGTGAGATATGTGCCGATCAAAGAGTCTTCTTGCTGACGTGGCACAAATCTTTTATTATCTTGGTAATTATTGAAATATGCCGAGCCTTGTGAAGTTTGTTCGGATGCACGCGAGAATTGAGGGCGTGGATTATACCGTTGAATCGGTTGGGATTGGATTTTAGCTTCAAATTCTAACGCTAACCTGACCGATTTATCCATGGTGCGAGGCTTCTGAATTTTCACGTCAGCTTGATATTCTTCTTTTAATCCATTAATAAAAACCCCCAAAAGGCAATGTTCAGGCCATCCCTGCACGCGCAACTGACGATGAACAAATTCCAATTTTTATTCTCCTAGTGCCTGTTTGTTTAATTCCACAGAGATGCACATCAAGATTTTGGAATTCTACGGGACTGAATTGTTCCTGAAAAACTTGCACTAATTCTTCCCAGTGCCTTATTTTTCGTTTCGACGCAACCCATGTAAAAGTGTCTAACACGTCTCCTTCTGAGTTTATGGCTGCAACATCTACCTTTAAATCCGCAGGTGTCCGGTAATATCTAAAATACTTCTCATCCTTTAAAATCCATCCTCTTGGATCACCCCCCTCATACTTTGGAAAGTCAATTTTTGAGTAAGAGCGTTTGGAAAAATTTCTATTCCATGAGAGGTTATCCATATCTACTTCATCTTGTTCATTGAAGGGATCCCTGTAACTGTGACTCATTTCCCCATGACCTGCGGCTGGCCCCTTTGCTTTCTCCAAGATGTTAATATCTGAATTCATCAACTGCAATTGAGCAAGAATGGCGGATAATTGAGGGTTGGGTTCTGGATGTGTTTGAGGTAGTTGTTGAACCAAAATTACTGCAGGATCATCTTAAGGATAGGGATTGGATGGGTTTTCTGGGTTCGTATTCGGATGTATTGGTGAATCATTCTCATATGCAGAATTTCTTGTGTTCACCATGATAAAAGATAGGCTCAAGGATCTACCGCTCTGATACCAAAATGATAGGACTTGCAGAAATTTAAGGTTAAGAAAATATAGAAATGATAATCTAAAGTCAGAATCTGCACTTTCGCCAAGAGAAAGTAATTCCTAAACAATATTCTTCATTGCACTCTTTCATAAAACATAACTAGTACAGACCCCGTGCGATGCACGGTGTAAATCTAGTAAAACAGTAATCTATATTACTTTGTTGTCGTATTACTTAAAGATGTATCAATTGTATTTGTAATTGTTTTATATGATAGCAAAACTAATTCTTTTTTATCACCATATTATCATGTTGAAAATTTTATAAATTCTTGTAAAGACCGACAAAATTCATTAATTCATTAATTTTCTAGAAAACTTTAAAATATAAAAATTTTTGATATAATGAAACGTGGAAATATAAGTTCATACATAATGATTACAAATTTCATTGTAAATACTATCAATGTCGACTTCCTTAAATTTTTTAAGGATGAAACTTCACATTTCACGATGATTCCAAAATTATTTTTATTTGACAATCTTTAATCATAAGTCCACATCCACATCTTTCAATTATAATTTTTGAATCTATGATACTTGCAATTATTTGTAATGAAATAAACCACTTGCCCATAGATCATAGATACATCATGGGCTACAAATGTTATCTCCGATCAATGGCTTATTAAATATTCCTGTTCACCATATTGGCTATCATAGAATCCTATTAGGTGAACAAACAGGAGAGGCAAAATCACAAATGGGTTAAGAAATCGAGAAGTAGATGGAGGGGAAAAACCTAGTTCAAAAACACCAACAACTTTCACTGAGAGAGATTCAATCAATGAAAAAAAAAATAGTAATTAGCAACTTCTAGCTTGGAAATGGTCAACAACTAATATGCATGTAACTACAACAAACTGTTCTTCAGATTCATATGATATCCCTGCATAAACTACTTTTCCTCCTTTATAAGTTGATTGTTCATCTCTGTGTTCTAACTCAATCTGCTTGAGTTTATTCATCCCAGTATACATTTTCCTTCGGAATTCCCTGAGTGCTTCTCTTTCAGATATCGAGTTTCAATTATTTAAGACCCTGTTCAAACTTCAATAATTTGTGCTTTGCATCAGGCCAAGTTCCCTGTCTAACATAAGAGACAAAGGAAGGAGAGGAATATAGAGGAAGAACTCACCGGTCTACATCACCCTTGATAAGGGTCTACAAACTTCCTCAAACTCTAATGGCAACAAAAACAGAAATAAACAACTGATGCATAAATGTGAATGTGTGTTACCAAGAATATAAAATGAGAAAAATTTATGAATTTAAGAAATGCAATCCAAATTTCCGATGAAGATGAAGATGGGTACACGAAAGGCAAAAAAAAAAAAAAAAAATCATTTAGAAAACATCGATGAAGATGGAAACACAAATAAAAGATACCGAAAGATATGAGTAATGCATTAAGGGATGCAATGTAAAATCAATATTAATAAGACAAAAACCTAAAAAGGTGAGGAGAGAGTAGAAGATGGCCTATTTGACGATTTGTTGCTGATGATCATGAGTGAGGACATAGAATGCAGAGCACAAATCCGAAGCGCACCACAATATTTATAGCATGCGACATAACTGTCGCGCTCCCACCATAATGACATCACGATCCCTAGTGCACACGACATCATTAGGGTGTGAGCACGACAACATGAAGAGGCCAACTTCCAAAGAAGACAAACGAATAAGGAATTATCTTAGTTAATTTAAGGGTAATGCAATTTTTTGGTCCTTCAAAATTAAAATTTACTTGTATAAGAAGACAGATGAATAAGGAATTATCTTAGTTAATTTTTTTGAAATTTGAATTCCTATATTATCTCTAACCACATCTCATATATCTGCTCATTGTTTTAGGAAATAAATTTTGACTAAATAAATTTTGAAGATTAAAAAATAAAAAATAGTAAATTCAAATGCGTCTTGAAGATAAAAACATGAAGAAGAAAAAACAGTCAATTTAAATGTGGTTATTGATGAAAAAATATTTAGTTATTATTGAGCAAAACATAAGATCGGTAAAATAGTGTGTAACTACCTTCCCTATTATCCTTCTTTCATAGCCACCTTGCTTTTTTTTTTTTTTTTTTTTTTTTTTTTTTTTTTTTAGTGTTTTGAGCTTATCATTTTATTTATGTGTCGGCGGAGAGATGCTTGCATCGCTATACTCTTGCTAATATATTTATTGACAAAGTAGTTTAAATATTAAGAGGATGCATTTAATATTTGAAATCAATTAGGGGAGACGTTAAAATTTAGGGAGAATCCCATATAAAGACAATTGAAAAGGGAAAATCCTATATAAGGCTAGTAAAATCAACAAATCTTAAATTGGGTAAATGACCCAATCTAGAATATTTAAATATTGGTTATTTTTCAAGTAAACCCTAGTTAATAGCCCAAAAAAAAAAGAGGAAAGGCAGAGTCAGGCATGAATTTCTTGTCGGGTGAAAATTCACCATTTATGCAGATAAAAGCAGGAATTCTATTTACAGTTTTGATTAACAGTCTATTGGAACCAAAAATTAAAGCCGGGTTTGGGTCTTTATAGCCTGTTCTTCATTATTGGGAAGCACCGGTGGTGGTGGTGCAGATTTAGCTCTGATCATAATCTTCAGCGTAACCACCATCAAACTAGCACTACCGTAGCTTTCATGGCTCCCCAATTATTCATCTTCACGATTCCCCAACCAACCAATGAATCCCTCCGATGATGGAAGGAACACGGAACATTGGTTCTTTCACCGCTCCGCACTTGAATGGAAAGAACACGATCTGAAAATTTGGCTCCGATTGTACTAATATGTTGTACCTATATCAACTAAAGGGGATTGAGAAATAAAGATTGAATTGTTTACCTTTCTTTACTGATTTCTAAGGCCTCCAATGAACTTTTTATTATTAGGGTTCTTATGTAGCGCGTAAACAATATTATTCGGTCTCCAATTATACTTTTTTTTTTTTTAATAAATAAAGGATATAGAGGTAATTTAAACCAAATTCAAAATCCCTAATTGAGTCACATAACCTAATTAATAATTTATTAAGTTCGGTAACTCAAATCAAAATTTGAGTAATTCAATCGTCTTTATATTTTGTGTTCTCTAAAATTTATTTATTCACAAAATAGTTCATATATAAAGAGGAAGAATGATGGTTAGTTTCAAAAAAAAAAATTAAAATAGGTAATTCAGAAGGTAGAGGATAAAACAAAGACATAATTAAAATATTGACAAAAAAAATACTCAAATGAAGAAAGAGGATAATTAAGGGAGTTAATAGAGATATTTATTCTAAGAAATTGTATGCATAAATTAAAAATAATAAGTAAATAGTGTTACTTTGACCGATAGTAAAACAAAAAGGATAGATGTCAAGTACAAAGAAATTGTAGGCATGAATTATAAATTATAAATAAAAAATAATAAGTAAATGAAGTTATTTTGACCGCTAGTAGAATAAAAAGGACGGTGTTGATAAATCCATATTTTTATATATTTATCCCGCCTTATCCATTTACTTTGGGGATTATTTTAGGCTAATTTGGACATATTAGATAATATTTGGATTGTTAGCCAATTTTAGGAAATAATATAAATCTGAATTAATTATTAGATTATTGTGCTTAAATTATTAATATCCTAATTGTTATCTTGTAATTAAATAATATTTCTTAAGATATGATAGATTACGATTTTATCATATTAGAAGATCCTATGGTGCGGAATTTTTCAAGGAAGCTAAAAAAAAAATCTAATGGTGGAATTTTATTGGGCTTCTAATATTTTAATGGGCTCAAGTTGATACCCAAAAATCTATCTCTTTCTTCCCCATTTATTTAACCTAGCAGCCACCAAGAGAGAACACACGCTCTCACTGAGAGCCGGCGTGGAGACACATTCACGCGGAGATTCACACACGCTTGGGAAAGATGCAGCCACAGAGCTCTAATTCAACTCCATCAATTAATTCAATTGCTCCTTTGTCCAGTGGGTGCGCAGAGACTATCAACTTGATTTAATCACCAATTCTTTTCATCCTTCCAAGCGGGACCCACTGGCCATTATCTCCTACGCATCAATTATTGATCAATTTTAATGGTGGCGACTTGTCTAATGCTTGGAGGAGGGAACGTATTCATGGTAGCTTAAGCTTTTTAGGAGGCAACTTCGGAGAAGCATGGAGAAAGCTAGAGCCTAGGGTTTTACACTTGAAGACCATAAGGGAGTGTATTTCTTTTTATCTTTTTATTTCAAACTTGAGATTATTTAGTTTTAAAGGATTTCGAGTTGTATTAATTGAGAACAATCTAGTTTTAGATTATAAACTTATTTCTTTTGGATTAGACTGATTTGAAGTTTTTATGCTTATTCTTTGGATTCTTGTTGCAACCTTTGGATTGTCGATTAAATTAGTAATTGAGTTTTCGTTATTAATTTAATTGTTAATTTGGTTTATCACCTTAATTGTTTAATTGGGTTGATAAATTATCTAGTTGTTCAATTAGATAATTGTAAACGAGACTTCTAAGAATATTTTGTGATTGGTTTTTAATGGGTTTAATTAACCATCGCTTATTTCATTATGAATTTTCTAGTGGAATATGTGTTATTGAGCTAGAGGGTTTCCCATGTTCAATTGGGTAATAAAATTCATTAACCTCCTTTTGGTCTAATTAATTGGTTTGGGTTAAGAAAGTTAAATCCATGTGATTCCTAAGTTGTCCCCTTCATCATCATAACTTGGTTGATTTGCTTTTATTTAATATTCTTCTTAGGATTTTGATTATTTTTCTCACAACAAAAACCCCCAAAAATTGCATTTAAATTTATATAGATTAGTTTCATTCTCATTTAGGTTTTAGATGCAATTTTCATCCTGCATTTAGTTAGTTTAATTTCATTTCTTTGCATTTTTCATCACCTATATTCAACTTAAAGAAAAACCCACAGCTTGCTCCTTGGGAGAATGACCTAGGTTGACCCTATATTGCATAATTAATTAGGACCTAGTTTAATTGACTCGCTTTAGCGACAAAAGCAAAGCTCATCAATTTTGCGCGTTGTTCTTGGGAGCAATGGTTAGGCTTTAGGTTTGAGTTCTAGGTGATTTGTTAGGTAGTTGATTGTTGAATCCAATCCACTCTTGAAAAATTGAAATTGATCCCTCCTATTATGGCTTGGCATGCTTCAGTTTATGGAAATAACTATTATACTTCTATGCCTTATCATTATGACTATCGTGTTGAGCAGGTATATGAGGTGGGATTACCTTCTTCTAATTATGAGTCTCGCCTGGAGAGCAAAATCGATAGGATTGCATCTACTATGGAAAAAATGGCTATGTCCTATATGCCAAATTCTTCTGATATGGTTAATCCTATGGGGCCGTCTACTTCTTTTACCCCATGACCTACATCTTCGCTTTAATAGGGTCACTTTGTCCTATTTGCTCTCTAGCCACTCATGCTACTGACTCTTGCCCCTACCTCAATGACGGAGCTGAATCTTGTAATGCAATATATCCTACTAGACCCATGACTCAAGGTGGCCAAATATATGATCCATATTCAAGTGCATATAATCCTGGACAGGTGTCAAGCAGAAAGTTTCTTACTACTCTGCTTTTATATACCCACCTTGCTTTTTATTTTTTATTTTTTTATTTTAGTGCTTTGAGCTTATTATTTTACTAACGTGTCGGCCCGAGAGATGCTTACTATTCTATTTTTGCTAATAAATTTATTGACAAAGTAGTTCAAATATTAAAAGGATGCGTTTAATATTTGAAATCAATTAGACGTCAAAATGTATTTATTCACAAAATAGTTCATTTATAAAGAGAGAAAATGATGGTAGTTTCAAAAAAAAAAAATGTAACTCAGAAGGTAGAGGATAAAGCAAAGACAAAATTAAAATATTGACAAAAAAAGATACCATATAAGGAGAGAGAAAAGGAAAGTTGTTACAAAATATTTTAAAATATTAAAGTGAAAATGTGAAAAATCAAATGAAGGGAGTTACCTCATCGATTAATCTAACAAAAAGGATAATTAAGAGAGTTAATAGAGAATGTATGCATAAATTAAAATTAAGAATTAAAGATAATAAGTAAATAGTGTTAGCAAAAGAAAGAGGATAGGTGTCAAGTGCAAAGAAATTGTAGGTATGAATTATAAATTAAGAATAATAAATAAATGGAGTTATTTTGGCAGTTCGTATAACAAAAAGGACAAGTGTCAAGCGAAAGCCACTTACTACTCTTATGATAACCCAAGAAAAAATAAAATAAAATAAAATAAAAAATATTAGTGATAATTAATTATGATTTTTGATATTACCTGTGATAATTGATGATGACTTTTGATATTATCTGTCATAATTAATTATGACTTTTGATATTACCTCGATAATTAATGATAACCATTTAAATTATTTGTGATAATTAATGATGATCATTTATATTATCTGTAATAATTAATGATGACCATTGATGTTACCGATGATAATTAATGATGACTTTTGCTATTACCCATGATAACTAATGCCCTAGTTACAAAACTTCAAGTATAAATAGAGGCTTAGCCAAACCAAACGAATCCTCGCAGTTCTCCATTTCTCTTCTCCTCTTCTTCTCTTTCTTCTTATTTCAAATTGCTTCTCTTCTCTAATCGATTTTCCTCCTAGAAGCCATCAAACACGAAGATAGGGTAATCCTAATCCCTAGCTTGAGTCTTAGGTTGATATTTTGATAGGAAGATTATGATCTTGATACCCTATAACTCATGATGATTGAAATGATAGTTGGATTTGGACTTTACTCATATAGATATTTGAGTTATAATATGAGTTAGATCTTATATCGAATATTTGAATTATTATACTCTTCAATAGTTGGAAAGTTATGATGCCCTTGAGCAACCGATATACTAAATGAAAAAATTTGATAATTGTGACAAGATTGAATTTCTTGATTGTGTATGATTGTAATGAATTAATAGTGGGAGGATAGCTTTGGGATGGTACCTCCTAAAGTAATGAACACAACATTTGGGCTTTATGCCTTCAATATTTATATGATGTGAAAAGATATTATCCGTTCTTCTCAAAGTGGTGTCGCGGGGTTTCTTGGGATACTAGTAGCAACTTTGGGAAGACGTGTGCACACTAAGAAGAGATGTTTTGATGATGGCCAATTCGATGATTTGTGACTGGCAGGGTTTCTCGGGTCACAGGGTAGACTGGTAGGGTTTCTTAGGTCTACTATGGTTCTCTTCCCACTAAATAGACTAGTAGGGTTTCGCGGATCTATCATGAATGTAATAAGGATAATGAATAATACGTGATTCGAGTGAATATATATGATAAATATTGAAATTGATACTTGATTATTATATTTGAGCTATATAAATTGTGTTTTGATTAGGATTCTGCGATGATCCTTTGGGGGAGCAGATTTTCGTGAAACAAGGTGCAAAGGATGGGGTTAGCTGTGGGCTGTAAAGATAACGTCTCAGAGATTTCTAGCTAATTCTAGACTTTATAGAATTTTTATGAATTCAATAAAATGCATTAGACATATTTCCTTTAGTTGAACCTCAGCATTTGGTCTTCTTTTAATGTAATTAGCCTTGCGCTTGTCTTAGTACAAGTACGGCGGTAACATTTCCCAAATTTGATTTATTTAAATTTCACAGTTATTTATGATTTTGGAAATTTTATGTTATTATAAATTGTTAGAAATTTGGGGGTGTAACAACTCGCTTTTATATAGGTAAGATACAAATATATAAGGATCAGCCATCATAACTCGCCCTTAAACCTGTTCCTAATGACTACTTTACAATAGATCAGAAAGGATAACCATTGTAAACAAATAATAACTCCTCCTCTACACAATAACTAAACATAATAACTCCTCCTAAACATAATAACTAGACATGTGGCCTTTTTCTTCTGGAGTAAACCAAGAGAGGGCCATGTGTGTCCCTGACAACAAACCTCATGAAATCTCATTATAGCCCGTTTCCCACTCTCTGGATCAAGGGGCAGAATACTATAAGGGGCATATATTTGCTTTTTCCCTCAACCTTATTCTGAGTTTCCAAGATCTACAATTAAAACAAAAAAAGATAATTAACAAAAAATAAACAGTGGAGTTACTTTACTCTGTTGCAAATTCCAATCAATGACCAATAAACAGATACAGCCCAGAAAATCTCAAGCAAGAAAACAATAATTTTACCTCATACTTTAATAACCTGGGATTGATTAACTACCTTCAAAACCTCAAATAAAACACCAGCAGATTATTTTGTGAGTGAGCCTTTGGAAAAAGATATGAAGTTAATTTTTTTTTAGCGGAAGGAAGAATATTATTATATTTAGAGAGTTGAGGAGAATTTTTGCTATCAATGAAATGTAAGGCAGCTAAAATCAAGTGAATGATCAAATTATTGATTGATTAATAATGTAAACTTACCGGTCTTTATCAGTTGTATTGTCCAGAGCTTGTAAATAATTTTCACAGTAACGGTGATAAAAACTCAGTATTTCACGGTCATCACTCTTTGCCCTTCCAGATGTTTTTTCATTTTCCTGAAAAGATTAAAACTTCAGCTCCATAATGTGATATGAGAATCACATTGTTCCCAATATATAAACGGGTTAGGAAATATATTAATAATATAAATATATTAGAATCTGTTAGTATTGCACATTATCATAGATTATAAAGATTATGATTGATTAGGAAATCAATTATATAATGAGCCATTAATTTTGAGGCTCCTCTCTTGTGTATAAATACCCCTATTGTATATGTTAGGAAATATTAATATTTAGTCATATTGGGCCTTGGGCCTATTAACTCTAGGTTCTTAGGGTCTCTTTCTTTTGTATATAAATACCCCACTTGTATACATGAATACACATTGAATTAAACTATTTTATCACACTCTTTCCTAACCATTGTTTGATCCACGATCTTGCGATGAAGCAAGTTATTGGTAGGGGCTATGAATATTATGGTCATTACTTCCTTCATAATTAGGTACCACGTTCGGTTGCTTGCTCTGGTGGTTCCTCCTTGTTTGATATTCATTTTTGTTTGTCTTTCTTGAAGAGGATGTATCCTCAGTTCCATCACATTTTGTCTTTAGAATGTGAGTCATGTCAATTTGTTAAATATCATCGTGTTCATTAAGCACCTCGAGTCAATAAACGGGTTGTGTCTCCTTTTGATTTAGTCTATTCTGATGTTTGGGGTCCATGTCATGTTGAGTTCAAGCTTGGTTTTAGGTACTTTGTTACATTGTTGATGATTTCTCTCGTACCACCGGCTTTATTTAAGAAAAACTCATTCCCAGTTGTTTTCTTATTTTTGCAATTTTTGTGCTGAAATCAAAACTTAGTTTGGTGTATCTGTAAAACCTTTACAAAGTGACAATGCTAAAGAATATTTTTCTACCCAATTTCAAAACTATATGCTCCAACATAGCATGATTCATCAGTCCTCGTGTGCGGATACACCTGCTCAAAATGGTGTTGCAGAACAAAAGAACTAGTACTCATTAGAAGTTGCTCAAGCTCTCGAGTTTCAAATGCAAGTTCCTAAACCTTTTTGGGCTGATGTTGTGTCCACTACGTGTTTCCTTATTAATCGTATGCTATCTCCTGTTCTCAGTGGCGACACTCCCTACACAACCTTGTTTCCTATTAACCCTAAAATCTTTGGTCGTGTCTGTTTTATTCGCGATGTTCGCCCTATTGTTACCAAACTTGATCCCAAGTCTCTTAAATATGTCTTCCTTGTGTATTCTAGGGTTTAGAAGGGTTATCAGTGTTATTCTCACACTCTTCGATGTTACCTTGTGCCTATAGATGTCACCTTCCATGAGTCGACATCATTCCTTCCTATTTTTTCTCCATCTACACCCCTTGACAACACCGAAGGTCTTGATGATATCTTGTTCTATGCGGTTTCGTTACCCCCAGTGCAAGCATTTGCCGGTACCTGTTAAACCACCTATATGTCATGTTTATCAAAAACGTCCTAGGGCAAGTAATAGAGTAAATCAGATTCATGACCTGCCAATACCATCTTCGGCGTCTGATCAAGAATTAGTCCCCCTCTCCCTGCTCCTATCTTTAAACCAGAAATAGTACCTAATACTCCTGATACTTCCTATGATCCGGAATTAGTCCCTCTCGCTCTTGTCTCTGAATAAGAAATAGTGCCCAATACTTCTGATACTTCCTCTCTTGCCTCTAAACCTAAACCAGTGCCTAATATTTCTAATGATTTTCCTGTTGCCTTACACAAAGGTAAACATGCTTATACCTATCATATCTCTTCCTTTGTTTCCTATAAACATTTGTCCCATCCATCATGTTCTTTCATAACATCCTTAGATTCTATCACCATTACCACTGCTCTCCACTAAGCCTTGGCCCATCCCAGTTGGCATGCTGCAATAGAGGAAGACATGATGGCCATTGAAAAGGCAGGTACCCGGACTCTTGTTGATTTAACTTTTAGAAAGAAGGCTATCAAGTGTAAGTAGCTGTCCACGGTAAAAACAAAAGTTGATGGCACCTTAGAAAGTTTGAAAGCTCGATTGGTTGCCCAGAGATATGCTCAGACCTATGGTGTTGACTATTCAGAAACCTTCTCCCCTGTGGCAAAACTGTCCTCTGTTCCCCTCTTCATCTCTATGGCAGCCAATTATGATTGGGATCTTCATCAATTGGATGTTAAGAATGCATTCTTGAATGGTGATCTTCTTAAGGAAGTCTACATGGAACAACCACCTAGTTTTGTTGCTCAAAGGGAGCATGGGAAGGTATGTCATCTTCAGAAGTCTTTATATGGTTTGAAGCAGAGCCCTCGTGATTGGTTTCATAGGTTTAGCTCTGTAGTTAAAAAGTTTGGTGTGAATCAAAGCAAGTGTAACCACTTTGTGTTTTATCAACGGACAGATGCTAACATGATTCCCTTAGTAGTATATGTTGATGACATTGTCATTATGGGTAGCAATACTTTCGACATCTCATCACTCAAAGCCTGTCTTAATTTCATTTTCAAACAAAGGATTTGGGTCCGTTAAAGTACTTTCTTGGGATATGGTTATGAGAAACAAGAAGGGCATCATCTTGACATAGAGGAAATATGTTCTTGATCTGCTAAGAGAAACTGGAAAACTTGGAGCAGTACCAAGTAGTTTTCCCATGATTCTTAATCCTTTTTTAGACATTGATGACAGCATACCACTTGTGTATATATATACCCTACTTGTATACATGAATACACATTGAATTCAAATTACATTTACTACAGTATACATGAATAGACACATATTTGAGAATATATTTTTCCTCTATCTCTCTGGCTTTTCTGTTGGAAATTATGCCCTAGGGGCAAGTCATTGTTCTCCATTAAGTTATCACTTCATACGCATGTTTATGGTGATAACTATATCCCTGGATATATCTTATAGATTATCCTAAATGTCCTCAGTCGGTCATCTACGCGGGAGCTTAAGATGAGTTAAGACCGATATGACTTTGATAAGGTATGGAGATATGAATCAAAGTCATGGGCACTTGTAAGAGTACGGTCTTTGGACCACCCACTATGAGAAAGCTGCATGGATCTAGTCATAAGCTTATCTCATGTATAACCGCATCACGACGCCCTATGACTGAGATCATCATGGATTCCTACATGATGAGTCATCGACCTTTGACCTAGTCAAAAGTCACCTTTTTAATAGGAGTGATGATAAAGGCTAGGATCGGGATCGGTGGTTTTCATGCGGAGGGATGTGAATGGTCAAGATGGAATTTGTCCCTCACATTTGTAGAGAGATAATACTGGGCCCCTCGATGAGTGAGTCTAAGAAATGTACGGCCGTACTGTGATGGAAAGGAGTTTCCATTTCACTTATTAGACTAACTCGAGAATCGAGAAAGTAATGGTCAAGAAAAGGAAGTTGACATTCTCTATGCCTCATCCTTGACCAAATTATCGCGTGACAAAAAGGGACGTGACATGGTTGTACGATAGGTGTATCGTGTCATCGATCCCCATGTGAATTGGGTAGTCGCAATGTCTTGCTAGAGGCCGCTTGCGATTTGTGGGCTGACACGGTGTTGGCCCACGCCAATCTCATATGGGCTGCATAGGTCGCACACAAGAATAATCCAACACGGGTAAAAGTGTCCAGGGTTCATTGAATCTCAGATTAATCGAGATTAATGAATACCGAGTTTAATCAGGGTAAGTATATATATATATATATATTTAAATTCGAAAATAATATAATGATATTATTTTAATTGAGATTAAAATATTATTATTATATTATTTGTTTTATGTTTAATTTATTTGATAAATTAAATATCTAAAACAAACGAGATATTGTATCTCATTTAATTTTCGAATAAAGATATTATTGTCTATTTAATTTAAATTGAGATATTAGTATCTCGATTTAAATAAATAGATAGATATCATTTCTCGGATTTAATTTATTGAGATAAATTAAATCGGAAGGCTTTTTGAATTTGGATTAAATAAATAGGTTGGATTAAATCTATCGGATAGATTTAATTAACTATTTTTTAATCTAGATTTGAATTCAAAATTTCAGATCTGGTTTTTAATTCGATTAAATAAATATTATTATATTAGATCTATCGGATAGATTTAATTAATATATATTTAATCCAGATCTAAAGTTTGAATTCAAAAAGTTAATACGATTAATTTTGTATTAAATACGCCAACAGTTTTAGAAACCTACGGGACTTTCGATCGAGCGTATTACGAAAAGCCGCGAGAAACCCTAGAGTGAAAACGAGAGAGAGACGCACAAGAGGCGCTAGCACGCGCCGTAGCCGTGTACGAGGATTGTTCGTGTGGATACCGGTAGAGGAAGAGGATTTTAAGAGTCGTCTTCTTCTGATCGAGGAGGTAGCCCACCTGTTCAACGAAGAAGAAACCACGAACGAGTTCTTAAAAGGTGATATCCGGATTCCTTAGCCTTGATTTAAACGCACCTGAGTGATCCTCGGGACGGATTCGTAGAAATTTTAATCCGCTGCGTTGTACGGATCCCAACATTTTCATGGTATTAGAGCTCTAGGGTTCCTCTCTAATTCTCTTAGTTCATTTTTTTCCTCTCTTGTTCTGATTTCGCTTTTCCAATGAGAGAGAGAGAGAGAGAGAGCATTTTTTGTTCAAGTTATTTTTGGTGAACATGCGCTGCCCAGACAAGTTGCTTGTCCTCTAATCAGCCAAATCCCAGTGGTCGATCAAGTTTCAGCGGCGCGTGGATTACATACGCCACGCAAACAATGACACCTTCCCGTGTGTAATAGTGTGTGGTTCATTGTTTATGGCGGCAATTCAATCCTCTAACATCGATTAGCCTTTTACGACGTATCTCAGTGGTGTTCGTGCTTTGGGTTCAGAATTTATGTACTCCAGTTGGTTGTTTTGTGCTTGTTTATTTGTTTTTACTACTATTCACGTTTTCTCCGACGTTTTCTTCTCTCGCTGCTGCTGCTACTGGTTATTTGCTGCTCTTTAGCTAGTTATTTGGTCTTACTTGTGTTCATTTGGGATTTCTTACATTCGGAACTCTTGTGGTTTTTTGTGCTCTCTTTTTGCATTGATTATCAATGGCTAATTCAAAGGCTAGTATCACTACTGAGATTGCTCCAGGCTAACAAAATCATTAATCATAAGTTGAATTGGACAAATTATTTGGACTGAAGCAAAATCGTCTACATGTACTTACTAAGTATTGAGAATGAGGGTCATTTAACTGAGACTACTCCTAAGGATGATCCTAAATTGGCGTGGGCCCGAGCAAATGCCTACTTATTCTTGCAAATTCAAAATTCCATCAAAAGTGGCATTCTTCCTTCTGTTAATCATTATAATAATGATAAAGAAATTATGGACTACTTGAAGTTCTGTATTTTGAGAAAGGGAACATTACTCGCATTCATGAAGTTTATAAAGGTTTCTATCGAGCTAAGCAGTAAGGCTGCCCTCTGAAGAATTTCTTCATGGAATTTAAGAAAATGTTTGAGAAAATGAGGAGGTTAATGCCACCAACAACTAATCGTTAGACACAAGTGGATAATATGGAAAAACGGGCGATTATCAGCTTTATTACCGCTCTCGACCCAACTTATGAGACTATTTGATCTCAGATATTGTTTAGCTTTAAGCTTCCTTTGCTTCAAGATGTGTACGCTCGTGCTGCATGCAAATAGTCTGACTCATCCGGCTTCTAATACTAATGGTAGTGCTTTGTTTGGCCGTGGTATGAATGATGATAGGAACCAGGGTTTCTCACGACAAGGATGAATCCTGTTTCTACTACTCACAAGGAACCAAAGCCTCTTAAGGCAAGGTACCAATCCTCCAAATTATTGGGCTGGTGGGACTATCTACTTTTATTGTAAGGAACCTGGTCATACCAAACATTACTATCGTAAGTAGCAAAATAAGCAGCAACGTAGTGCTTCTGTTTATATGGCCCTATCCTCTAATAACTTTGATAATGCTCAATCAACACTGACTGCGCTTGCTACAGGTAACTCGTATTCATGCCTTATTACTTCTTCCTTGAAAGGGATCCTTGATTATGATGCCACAGATCATATAACAGGTAATTATCATTTGTTCTCTACATATGCACCTTATGCCAACCCTTCTTCAACAACAATTGTCAATGGTTCTTACTCCCGTGTTCTTGAATCTAGCACTGTTACACCTACTCCATATGTTCCTTTATCGCCTATCCTTAACGTTCCTGACCTTACTTTTAACCTTCGTCTCCTAGCAAGCTTGGTCGCCAATTAAATTGTTTCATCTCACTTTTTCTTGACCATTGTTTGATTCGGATCCCACGACAAAGCGCATTATTGGTAGGGGATATGAATCTAGCAGCCATTACTTCCTTAACGATCGGATTCTGTGTTCCATTGCTTGTTCTGGTGGTTCATCCCCTTTTGACGTTCATTGTCGACTAGGTCATGTGTCTTTGTCTTCTTTGAATAGGTTGTATCCTCAATTTCATCATGTGTCTTCTTTAGAGTGCAAGTCATGTCAATTTGCCAAACTTCATCGTTTCACCTGGCACCTCGCGACAATAAACAAGCTGCGTCCCCTTTTGATTTAGTCTACTCGGATATTTAGGGTTCGTGTCATGTTGAGTCCAAGTCTTGTTTTCGATACTTTGCTACTTTGTTGATGATTTTTTTGGAACCACCTGGCTTTATTTGATGAAAAATCATTCAAACTTGTTTCCTCACTTTTGCAATTTCTATGATGAAATCAAAACTCAATTTGATATATATGTGAAAACCTTACAAAGTAACAATGCAAAAGAATTTTTTTTTTTTGGCCCAATTTCAAAATTATATGTTCCAGCATGTTATGATTCATCAGTCCTCGTGTGCGCTGCTCAAAATAGTGTTGCAGAAAGAAAGAATTGACACTTATTATAAGTCGCCTGGGCTCTAATGTTTCAAATGCATGTTCCTCAATCTTTCTAGGTTGATGTCGTGTCAACTGCATGTTTCCTTATTAATCGTATGTCCTCTCCTATTCTCAGTAGGTACACTCCATACACAAAATTGTTTCCATCCAACCCCTTGTTTCCTATTAACCCAAAAATCTTTGGTTGTGTCTATTTTGTTCGCGATTTGCGTCCCACTATTACCAAATTTGATCTCAAGTCTCTTAAGTGTGTCTTCCTTGGGTATTCTAGAGCTCAAAATGGTTACCGATATTAGTCTTCCACTCTTCGATATTATCTTGTGTCTATAGATGTCACCTTCCATAAGTCAACCATGTTCTTTCCTGTCTCTACTTCATCTCCTTCCCCTAACACCACCGATGGTCTTGATGATATATTGGTCTTTGAAGTTCATTTACCACCAGTGCAAGCATCTAACCTGGCACCTACTAAATCACCTATCTATCATGTTAACCGGAAACATCTCAGGGCAAGTAATGTCGTCGATTATGTTCATGACCCCCTAGTGCCTCCTTCGACGTCTGGTCCGAAATTAGCTCATACCACTCCTCCTCTGAACTGGAAACAGCACTGTTAGTATATAGGTTCCCTAGAGACAATCTGTTTTATCATATGAACACCTTTCACTATTTGGTATTTCATGATTTAAATATATGAGCACACTTTATCTTTATTATATTTATGTCTCACCTATATTTTATGAGGTTAATATGCATTTAAAGATAAAGGCCCTAGGAATAGAACATGTGTTCACTTAAGGATCTATGATAAGGATGATGATCATGAGGACTCGAGAACACTACATGTCTATTTCTTGAATCATGTTCCTAGTTTTGAATCATCAAGAAAGGGCATTGGTGATCTTAACAAGACTAATACGAAATCTTTTGCTTGTATAGAGATACGAGGTAGAGACTTTATAAAATGCAGGCATGGTAATGCCTTAGCTGATGTCGTGGATGGTTCTGTTAGAGAACAGATAGCACTGAACTAACCCGCAAAGAGACCCCATAAGGATCTATTGAAGAGAGTGTCATTGGATTCATAATGTCTCTCATCATTTGGTAGTGTGAATCGTCCTAGACTTGAGGATGTCATTAAACACTATGTCTTAAGGTTATACTTTGACTATAAAACTCTATCTGCCTAAAAAATAGGGAGAACAATGTACTCTTGGATATAACTCAAATATATGATTATAGATGGACATGCCGAAAGGACTCAAAATCCCTTACAAGGGATTAGTCGCTCACAAAACTGGTAGGGCTTGGATGACTTCTAGTTGATTGGGGAATCTATACATAGTAAGCGATCATGAAGAGTGATGATCCGTCTTAAAGTCAATGAAAGAAGATTCCTTGTTCCATGAAAAACTACATTTAGTCAACCAAGAGAAATGATATTCTATCTTTGCTCTTGACTAAATGTGAATGATGATGTGAATGACGATGCCAGCACGGTATCCAAATTAGAAAGGTAGATCACTTGATCAACTCGATTAGTTCTAAGGCCGCAGAGTATTGCTAGTGTCTTATGTGGTCATTAGATAAATTGGGACCATTCAATAAGTTTAATTGGTTCCTGTTTATCTATGTCAGTGACTAATTGAGCGTAATGAGTCACACACTAAGGTTGTTCTTGATTGTTTTATTTAACAACTTTGGGCCCACAACTGTTATTAGGCATTATCAAGACTATAGGTGTGATTGGGTTGGAGTGCGACTCCAAGCCCAATTAACAAATGGCACAATGTTTGGGTATTTAGTGAGAAATTAGTTTCTCCACTAATAAGCCTAAATATGTTAGAAGGTCCAATAGGATCTTGGGCCATTTTGAATTTAAATTCGTAATTTAATTTCAAATTTTAAATTAAAGAGGTTAGGTGATAAAGAATAATCTTGTATTATCCAAAGGAATATCTAATAAAGATTGGATAAATATCCAATAAAGATTGGATAAGAATTGGACTTCTTGGAAGGCATCATTCTTGGATTGGCCTTTCTAGCTAGACTCAGCCTTTCTAGATGAACTCGACCTTTTTTATAAGCACTTGAATTAGGGTTAAACCCTAATTGGAGTGGATGAATTTTGGTCATGTGGTTCATGGACGTTTTGGTGCAGACAAGATGGTGTTGGACGCCATGTATGTGCCCCAATTCAAGAAAGGTAAGTTCCCAACCTTATTCATCCAATCCTCCAATCTTACGTCTCACCTAATCTCAAGACACCTTCTTCATTTTAAGAAAAGAAAACCCAAAGACTTGAAGCCTCCACCTTGCCATCGCCTAGCAAGCATCTAAGGAAAGGGAGTTCTCATTGTAGTCAAGAGGCAGCTGTGTGGATCAACATTAGAGGACATCATATACTTTGAAGTGTTCAAGTGATCAACTATAATCCTAAATCTCAATAGTTGTTTTAATGATAACATATTTTATATTACTCATGAGTTCCGTAAATAGTTACGGGTTATAATTCATAAGCATCATAAAGAGTTAAGGGTTCTCATGAGTACCCATAAAGAGTTATGGGTTTCATAATCATATCACTAAATCATTCTTGTTATGTTCACCTCTAACGCATGAGCACCGTGAAGAGTTACAAGTTCTTATGAGTATAGTAAAGAGTTACGGTTAAGGAGAAAGGATATTCTCTGAGTAAAGACTTAAATATTATAACTCATGAGCACTGTAAAGAGTTACGATTATAACTCATGAGCACCATAAAGCATTATAGGTTCTAACTCATGAGAATTAATGTAATAACCCAACAATTATTTGACAATTCTTAAAGTGAACAATGATTAATTAATAAATTGACCAAGTATGTTAGTAATAAAAAAATTCAATTAATTAATTTATAGGGTTAGGTGCATTTTTGCCTGTGGTTTTTAAATCTTTATTGCCCTTAAAGTATTTTGGAGCAATTTTGCGAAGTTTCAAGCGTAGCAATGTTGTCCTTGAAGTTTCAAAAGCGGAGCAATGTTGCCCCTCCGTTAAAAATCCTAACGGTCAACGTTAGGGTTTTTAACGGAGGGCAACATTGCTCCGTTTTTAAACTTTAGGGGCAATATTACTCCCAAAAAAAAGTAGCAATTTTGCCCCCGAAGTTTCAAATGGAGCAATGTTGCCCCTCCGTTACAAACCCTAATGGTCAAGTAACGGTAACGTTAGTTGACCGTTAGGGTTTCTAACAGAGGGGCAACATTGCTCCATTTTGAAACTTCAGGGGCAACATTGCTACGCCGAAAACTTTAGGGGCAAAATTGCTCCTAGGCGCATACTTTAAGGGCAAAAATGCACCTTAACCCATTATATTATATTATTACAAGATAATTATAAATTTACTATTTGTTGTAAATAAGTGTCAAGATAAAACTTGTAGCTTGATGGTATTGGAGGTGGCTGAAGGTCCCTTAGGTTTTGGGTTCAAATCCTCTTAAGAAAAGGTGTGATTTTTATTTTTCCTTAGCCTCAGCGAAAATTACCAAAATACCCTTATTTGTTTTTAAAAAATAAGAATAAGAACATCATATTTGTTATTGCTTTTCACGATCGTTGGAATCAGGGAGAAAGAAGCTTCGTGATTTGAAGCTCCAATATGACCTCCTTCGCTCATATCTCTTCCCTCACCCTTCCTTGTCGTCGCCGTCCATCCACCGCTGCCGTCTACCGTTGTTTATTTGTTGTTTGTCCGTCCGTCCGTCCGTCGGCAATTATGTTCTCTACCCCAACAACGCTGAAACTGTCATTCACTCATCAAATCTATGTTTTGCTCATTCTTTTGTCTGATTTTCATGTGGATTGAGAGTATTTCGCTTCGATTCTTCCTCTCCTCTTGGCTAGAAATGTAGAGCTTATGTTTGAAGCTCTTTTGGCTTAGGTAAGTCTTCATTAATGGTTTTGGTTGTTGTGTTATGAAGAAGACAAGTTTAATGTTTGATTTTCGATGGGTTTTGAATTGATTATTAGTAAAGATTAGAGTTTGGAAAGCTTAGTAAATAAATATATTGGTGTTTGGAGATTGTTTGACAAGACATTTGACGAACAAAAGTTTTGATAACATGGTGGGATTGTGATTGCACTCAAGGTGTTTGTTAAAATGCTAAAGAGAAGAATTTGATTGGAATGTTTTTAAAGTTGCTAGATAATTAAGGCTTGTGTTATAATGAATAAAAATGGGACTTGAATGTTGTTTTATTTTTATTATAAGTTGGATTTAGCATTTGCTTTGTGTTAAATACTTCCTTTTCTATGTTGCTTCTGACTAATTAAGGGAAAAGACAATAGCTAGAATATAAGTTTCTTTGAAGTTTTTAAATTGTGGAGCTTAGTGTTAAGAAGAAAATTCATATTTGGCGTATTAGCAAATGGTTTTTGTCATATATGAAGAGATTGAATGGATGTTTGGGAATATTGTTACTTAGTCATTATGGTTTGGAATTGTCTATCTTGTGAACTAACTTTAAGAGTCCTTGAGGCGTTTGATAAAATGTGAAATAAAAGCCGGTAACTCAATGTGTGTGTGTGTTTTTTTTTTATCTTGATGGCGGAAACCAAGAATGGTTATTATGAAGAAAAATGAGGAACTTTGCTGAATGAAATATTATAAGCATTATTGTGAAGTTACAATTGAAATAATGTTGGATTTGTTTTGGACATTAGGAGAGGAAGGACAAAATAAGTTGGAAATTGAAGGTTAGGAAAGAGTTACATAGGTAAAAGCATTACAAGTGAGTGAATAACGTTTCAATTAATTTATGAATAAGTTTTTCATTAATCTCAATATACGATTTTTAATATATTCACATGGATTTTAGTAGAATTTTTCTCATAATCTTAATTATTAGGTTATTTGTAGTATTTCAGTTATTCTAGTTCGTTTTTGAAAGAAAGTTGTATTTTATTAATCTTCCTTGTATCTTACTTGTAATATTTGAATCTTTAACCTAGTTAATGAAGTATTTGATTAATGTGTTTTATGCATGGATACGGTGAAAGGATTTTCCAAATGGAAAAAATGACAGATTATGATAAAGAACAAAGAATGTTTATGTATGGAATTTGGAAATGTATAGTTTTGAGATATTATTTGCACTTTATGCTGAGGCATTTTATTACGAAGTATTTGATACAATTGATCTTTAGCTTAAAAGAAGACATTTTCATTGCTTTTGATAAATTAGCCCCCAATATAACTTGTAAATATTTTTGAGAGAACTGAATACAGAACACTGGTTACTAACAACAATACTATTAGTCATTGGTGCACCATGGTTAACCTCGAGCTCCCTTGATATTCGTGAGCATAGTACTCACACTTGATATTCGTGGGATTTGTTCTCACGCTTGTTATTTGTGGGTCTTGTACTTGCACTTATTTTGTGGCTTTGTGCTATGCTTGTTTGGTTACTCACCCTCGTGGACTGTATGTCCACGCTTGTTTTTTGTGGCCTTGAGCTACGCTTAGTTAGTTACCTTTGTGGACTGTGTGTCCACGCCTGTCATCCGTTCTGTAGAAGTCCTACAAATAGATGAGAAACTAATTACATATTTAGATTATCTGATTGATAATCCTATATAGAGTTTTATTTATACCTACGATCGTATGATATAGAAATTGCAATTTATTGTCATGTCATTATTATTCAAGGTTAAATGCATTTTAATTATTTTCTCCAGTATTTTATTAAATTATATAAATGAGACGTTATTCACCAAAATTTTTTTGGCCTTAGATAGCATTGCACCTTTGACCTTGACCAAGCTTTAGATATATTTTGGAACATTTTGCTAGTGGATGTAAAGTTAAGTTTTCGTTATATATTGATATACGTAATTTAGATGTACCAAATTTGTAGAATATATTTTAGTTTGGAACATATGTATATGTATATGCTTTAGTGGATGTAAATGTTTAAGAATTTAAAATGGTTTAAACATACTTAGAATATTGATCTAGTTATTATGTAATTTAGATGTACCATGTAGTCTATAGGTAGAATTCCTGTCTTCCTTTGTAGTTTGGAACATATGTATATGTATATGCTTTAGTAGAGCATAGCTCCAAATGTTATATATGAATTTAAAATGGTTTAAACATACTTAGAATTATTGTTTTAGTTATGATTTTGTTAATGATAATTTGAGTATTATTTAATATCCGTTTATAAGTTCAAGGCTTAAGGAATGTGAGTCCACTCATATTTCATGCCGGTCACCCTTTAGTTTTCAAGGCGGGACAATTAACATTGTTATTCATGGCTTTTAGTGATAATCTAGTTCGTTGCGATTAAGAAAGAACAAAATTTTTGTTTTTCAAAATCATGAGTGTGTTGCTTGAGCGTCAAGAAACACCCCAAAGTTTAACCATCAAGTACATAATACTCCTAGTACTTCTGTTGACTTACCCATTGCCCTCCGCAAAGGTAAGCGTTCTTGTACCTACCATATTTCTTCTTTTGTTTCCTATAACCACTTTTCTCCTCCATTTTGTTCTTTTATAGCTTCCTTAGATTCTATCACCATTCCTATTACTCTCCACCAAGTTTTGGCCCTTCCTAGTTGGCATACTACTATGGAAGAATAAACGATGGCCCTTGATATGACAGATACCTGGAATATTGTGAAATTACCTCTTGGAAAGATGGCTATCAGGTGCAAGTGGATGTTCACAGTAAAAACAAAAGCTGATGGCACCTTGGAACGTTTGAAAACTCAACTAGTTACCAAGGGATATGCCCAGACCTATGATGTTGACTATTCGGAAACCTTCTCCTTTATGGAAAAATTATCCTCTGTTTGTCTCTTTATTTCTATGGCGGCCACTTATGGTTAAGATCTCCATAAGTTGGATATTAAAAATGCTTTCTTGAATGGTGATCTTCTTAAGGAAGTTTACATGGAGCAACCACCTGGTTTTGTTACTCAGGGAGAGCGTGGGAAGGTATGTCATATTTAGAAGTCAATATATGATTTAGTAGAGTCCCCATGCTTGGTTTGGCAAGTTTAGCACGGTGGTTAAGAAGTTTAGTCCGAATCAAAGTAAGTGTAACCTTTCAATGTTTTGTCAACAGACGGATCGCATGATTCTCCTAGTGGTACATGTTGATGACATGGTTAATACGGGGAGCCATACTTTGGAAATCTCATTAAAAAAAACTTTCCTCAAGTCATTTGCCTATCCTAAGAGATACCGCAGATTGATTAGGAATTGAATTTCTCAAGGTTACTCGCCCCAATATGACCTTTCCAATTAGTGTGCTTAACTAATTCATGACAGCACCGACAATTGCTCAGTAGGAAGCTTCAAAGCATGTCTTACATTACTTGAAACGCTCACCTAGTCGTGGCATACTCTACACGCATCATGGCCACACCAAGATTGAATATTTTTGTGATGCGGATCATAGGGGGTCGAATGCTATCAGGAGATCCACCACAAGATACTGTGTGCTTATAGGTGGAAATTTAGTGTCTTGGAGGAATAAGAAGGGGGATGTGGTTTCACGATCTAGTGAAGAAGTCGAGTATAGGGCCATAACTCAATCAATACAAGAAACTATGTGGATTCACCAATTAATGAAAGAGGTTGGTCTTACCACGTCATTGCCTATAAAACTATGGTGTGATAACAAAGCTACTCTGCACAAAGCCTCCAATTTTGTGTTTTATGAATGCATGAAACTCATTGAGATCAATTGTTACTTTATGCGTGATACAATCAAGGAGAACTTCATTTCTATAGGACATGTGAGGTCTAGCAACCAATTGGGTGATTTGTTGACTAAAGCCTTAAATGAGACTTGTACTAATTATCTTTTTAAAAAGTTAGGCATAATTAACATCTACACTCCAACTTGAGGGGAGTGTTGGGAAATATATTAATATAAATATATTAGAATTAGTTAGCATCGCAAATAATCAGGGATTATAGAGCTTGTGATTGATTAGAAAATCAATCATCATAATAAGCCATTAATTTTGAGGCTCCTCTCTTATGTATAAATACCCATATATTATGCATGGATAGACACACATTTAAGAATATATTTTTCCTCTTTCTCTCTTTGGCTTTACATAAAAATTGTCTGTCTTCATGACTTTTTTTTCTTTGATTCTTACATAAATTTTTAATGTTTGGCATGGTTTCTAATGTGACTTCACATGAACTACTCCTAGTTTGTTCTACTTCAATCATTAATAACTAAAAGCAAATCTACCTCCTCTATCCCTTCCTCTTCAAACGCAAAATTTACTCCCAGGAAGTTGTGGAAAGAAAGAATCATAAAATGATTATTTTAGCAAATGAATTTAAGAATTACCCATTCTAGATGCTGAAGAAGAGCAATTTTGAATTGGTGAACACCACGTCCATTGGATGAGGGATCTAGTCTGTGAGCTTTTTCAAAAGCATGAAATCGACCTAAATACACAAAGTACATTTATGAGTTCTCAAAATTGAGTAAAGCTTACAAATCATCTATTGCAAAGTCATAATCAAAGATAGATAATGTAGTAAACAGAGAAAATATAATATGAATTCCATACATATTCATGTACACAAGTGAGATATATATAAACAAAAGAGAGGCCTTAGAGTTAGTAGGCCCATTATGACTAATTATAAATATTTCCTAACACTCCCCTCAAATTGGAGCATAGATGTTAATCAAACTCAACTTGTTACAAATATAGTCAACCCGAGTCCCATTTAAGACTTAGTCAGAAGGTCACCCAATTGGTTACTAGACCGAACATGCCCCGTAGAAATAAAGTTCTCCTTGATCTTATCACGTACAAAGTGACAATCAATCTTAATGTGTTTCGTACGTTCATGAAACATAGAGTTGGAGGCTATATGTAGAGCAACTTTAATATCACACCACAACTTCGAAAGTAATGACATGGCAAGACCAACCTCCTTCATTAACTAGTGAATTCACACAATTTCCTGTACTAACTGAGTCATGGCTCTATACTCAGCTTCTTTACTCAACCGAGAAATCACACCTTGCTTCTTACTCCTCTAGGATACTAAATTTTCACCCAAAACACACAATATCTTGTGGTGGATCTTCAGATAGCCTTTGACCCCTCATGATCTGCATCACAAAAGCATTCAATCTTGTTGTAGCCATGATTCGTATAGAGTACACGACGACCAAGTAAGTCCTTCAAGTAATGTAAGACATGCTCCAAAGCTTCACACTAAGCAACAGTTGGTGCAGTCATTAATTGGCTAAACACACTAACTGGAAAGATCACATCAAGGTGATTTACCGTAAGATAATTCAATTTCCCAATTAATCTACGGTATCTTTTAGGATAGACAAACAGCTTGATCTTCTCGGGTGAACTTTCTTTCTTACATCCTCAAATAGCTCATCAAACGGTATGTTGTCATCAATATCCTACAAAGGATTAGGAATCATGGGAAAGTTACTCAATGCTGCTCCGAGTTTCCCAATTTCTTTTAGCATATCAAAAACATATTTCTTCTATGTCAAAAGGATGTCTTTCTTACTTCTCACAACCCTATCCCAAGAAAGTAATTTAACGGATCCAAATCCTTTGTTTGAAAATGAGAACTAAGAAAGGCATAAAGTAATGAGATTATGAAGCATTGCTACCCGTAATAACAATATTATCAACATATACCACTAGGAGCCTATTTGGATGATTCCAAAACCTAGGTTTTGCAAACACCCCTCCATTTTGTCAAAAGTTATTCTGCATCCAAAACTAAGTTTTGGAAAAAGCTATTTTTTCATATTTTTCTCTCTTCTCTGCCATCATCAATATTTTTTCAATAACAATCAGTATCCTTAAATATCTTTTTAGAACCAGCCAGTACCCTGAAATATTTTTCCAAAATCAGTCAATACCTTGAAATATTTTTCAAGATCCTAAAATAAATTTTAAAGATGATGAAGAATATTTTTAGTATCCTTAAGTATCTTTTTAGTACTTCGTTAATATAGTGAATTTTTTTTCCCCAAAATCATTCATTACCTCAAATATTTCTTCAATATCCTAAATAAAGTTTTAAGACCATGAGAATTATTTTTTCAGTACCAGTCAATATCCTTAAGTATCTTTATAGTACCTATCAATACCCTGAAATATTTTTCCACGATCATGCATTACCCTAAAATATTTTTTCAATATCCTAAAATAAATTTTCAAGATCATGAAGTATTTTTTTCATATTTTTTTAGTACCGTCAATATCCGAATTTTTTTTTTTTTTTTTTTTAAATATCAATCATTACCCTAAAATATTTTTTCAATATCCTAAAATAAATTTTTAAGACCATTAGAATTATTTTTTCAGTATCTGTCAGTATTCTTATTATGAAATTTTATGTTACAAATATTTAAAATACAACCTTATCCTTTATATGCAATTATACCAAAAGCAAATGTCTTTTTTGGTAAATTTGACCCTAAAAAAGCTATTCTGATAACAATATCCGACCACTATCATTTTTACCTCGTAAATCCCAAAATCTATTCTCCAAAAGCTAAATCCAAATGGGCACTAAGAGAATCGTGCCAACATATGTCCGTAATAAAAACAGAATGGTCACATTTACTATAACTCAAACCAAACTTAACCAAAGAGCTAAACCTGTCAAACCAAGCACAAGGACTCTGCTTCAAGCCATAAAAGTATGGATGTCCATGGACCAGACTGGACCGGGTTTGGCCCCAACCTGAGGACTAGTCCATATAGAACCTCCCAACTAGCCTAAGGTCGTCTAGTCCAAGACAAGCCCAAGCTTCGGGCTGGACCAGACCAGTCCAGTGGACTAGCTGAACCAGTCCAAGCAGTCCAGGACTTTTTTTATTTTATTTTTTTATGAACCTACCCTTTTTCCCCCTGAACATTATGTGGCTCCCCCACCCCTCAAAAAAGCAACCCTCATACGGTGTTCAGTGGCTCAGTCCTTCACTGTCTCTCTTCCCTCGCTCTCACTCCACGATGCCTCACCGGATGTGGCAATCGGATGTGGCAATCGGAGGTGGCGACTCTCCCCCCCAAAGAATCAAGCATCATTATGTAAGTAGTGGTATGTAAAAGTTGCTTCCAAAGTCTCCCTCTCTTTAGATCTCTCTGGACATTCGATGATTTGAAGCTATAAATGTTTTGTGGTTTAAATCTATGAATTCTTTGTCACTTCCAAAGGCTTGTTGTGTATGTTTTTTAGGGGAAAAAAAGGCAAGTGTGTGACTATGTGTTGTGTGTGTGTGTGTGTGTGTATTCGGGCCAGATTGGACCAGACCAAGGGGTCTGAGCCCTTTGCCCGAAGTTTGGTCTAGTCTGTCTAAAGTGTCTCGGGTTGATTTTTTTGCTACTGATCGGGGGCGGGTTCGACAGTCGACCAGACCTCGAGTTTTTGGACATTCCTAATATAAAGACTTTTAAAGATGAAATACCTTCACACTCCCCCCATGAGCAACAAAACTAGATGGTTGCTCCATGTATACTTCATTAAGAAGATCGCCATTCAATAATGCATTCTTAACCTCCAATTGATGAAGATCCCCACCATAATTGGCTGCCATAGAAATGAAGAGGTGAATAGAGGACAATTTTGTCATAGGGGAGAAAGTTCCAAATAGTCAACACCATAGGTCTGACCATATCCCTTGGCAACCAGTCAAGCTTTCAAACGTTCCAAGGTGTCATTAGCTTTTGTTTTGACCATTAACACCCACTTATACCCGATAGCATTCTTACCAAGAGGTAAATCAACAAGATTCCAGGTATTGACCTTATCAAGGGCCACCATTTCTTCTTCCATCGCAGCATACCAACCAGGATGGGCCAAGGCTTATTGGAGAGTGGTGTGAACAGTGAGAGAGTCTAAGGATGCTATGAATGGACAAGATGGAGGAGATAAATGGTTATAGAATACAAAGGAAGAAATATGATAATTGCTAATACGTTTACCTTTATGTAAGGTAATAGGCAAGTCATCAGAAGCATCAGACATTGTGTCTAGTTCAGAGGTAGGAATAGAAGTATCAAGAATATCAAGCACTGTTGCTAGTTCAAAAGTAGGATTGGAAGGAACTAATACCAGATCAAACACCAAAGCTGCCACTGGTTGGTCATGAACTTGATCGACTACATTACTCGCTTTAGGGTGTTTCCGATAAACATGATAGATAGGTGGTTTAGCAAGTGTCGGGTCTGAAGCTTGCATTGGTGGTAACTGAACCATATAGGTCAAGAGATCATCAAGACTATCGTAGGTGTTATATGTAGAGACAGGGGTTGTAGGTGGAGTAGAGACAGGAAAGAACAAGGTCAACTAATGGAATGTGACATTTATAGACACAAGGTAACGCTAAAAAGTGAGAGAATAGCATCGATAATCCTTCTTGACCCTAGAATACCCAAGGAAGACACACTTAAGAGACTTGGGATCAAGTTTGGCAACAGTGGGACGAACATCGCGAACAAAACAAACACAACCAAAGATTTTAATGTCAATAGGAAACAAGGGTTTGGAAGGAAACAAGGTGGTGTATGGAGTGGCACCAATGTAGACAGGAGAGAGCATACGATTAATAAGAAAGCACGCAGTAGACACGGCGTCAACCCAAAAAAGCTTGGGACCATTCATTTGAAACATGAGAGCCTGAGCGACTTCTAATAAGTTCGATTTTTACGTTCTGCAACACTATCTTGAGCCGGTGTATCTGGACAGAAGGACTAATTAAGGATGCCATGGTGAAGCATATAGGTTTGAAATTGAGCAGAAAAATACTCTTTAGCATTGTCACTCCATAAGGATTTTATAGATACACCAAACTGAGTTATGATTTCAGCACAAAAATTGCAAAAGTGAGAAAACAACTTGGAACGAGTTTCCATCAAATGGAGTTAGGTGGTACGAGAGAAATCAACAAAAGTAACAAAGTACCAAAAACCAAGCTTGGACTCGATATGACATGGACCTCAAACATCATAATAGACTAAATCAAAGGGAGACACAGCTTGTTTATTAACTCGAGGTGCCAAGTTAACACGGTGATGTTGAGCAAACTGACATGACTCACATTCTAAAGACGACAAATGATGGAATTGAAGATACATCTTCTTCAAAGAAGACAAGGATACATGACCTAAACGATAAGGAACATCAAAAGGGGATGAACCACTAGGGCAAGCAACTGAATACGATACCTAATCCTAGAGGAAGTAATGGCTACCAGATTCATAACCCTTACCAATAAATCGCTTTGTCATGAGATCATTAATCAAACAATGGTCAAGAAATAAAGTGATGAAATAGTTTGATTGTCGAATGAGCTTGCTAGAAGACAAAAGATTTAATGTAAGGTCAAAGACATTGAGGACGTGAGATAAGGAAACGGACAAAGTAGGTTCAACAGTGCCAGAGCCAATAACACGAGAATAAGAACCGTTAGCAATTGTTATACTAGAGGGATTGACATAAGGCACATACGAGAAAAACAAATGGTGGTTGCCTGTCATTTGATCAGTAGCACTGAAATCGATAATCCACTTCGAGGAAAATGTAGCAAGACTACAAGCAATATTACTTGTAGCAAGAGAAACAGAAGAACTAGACTTTGATTCATCCATCGATCCTCGCCAAAAATAAGTTGAGTTCCACAACAAAATCTCTGAGCAAGATCACCAGCCACTAAGAATATCCAATGGGCCTCCAATTGACAGCAAAGAACACAAGTCCCAACAGTGAGTAAAAAACCTCACCAAAGATGACAACACCTAAAAACAACACCATTAAACCAAAGAGAATGGCAACCAAACACCCAATATCTCGTATTGAACCAAACAACACAAACGAAGTCACACCAAAAAAATATCAAACCTGGACAATAAAACCCAATCCCAGCAGCCAAAAACAAATGCACAAAAAACGCACCAAAGATATCAAATGGCCACCAAAGAGACGTCAACCCAACACCAAACAACAAACCAACAACATAGGAGAGCCAAATACTAACCCCGCCACAAAAGAAAGTGCATATTACAACCAAAAGAATGCCAAACCCAGCGTCTGAACCAAAAAACCCATAAACTCAATCACCAAACACAATAAGGAGCAAACTCACGATCTGGAAAGGAGGAACCTAGACCCTGAAACCGCCAGAAAGGAGGAGAGGATGTCAAAACAAGAAGTCACCGTCGAAAAAGGCTTCTCACACCGTCACAGAGACATCAAATGGCCACTGGATTTCAAAAAACACCGATCGAGGAGTAGGGATACCGGTGGTGGGGTGTGTGTTCTGAAAAAATCATTGTGGACACTTGAACCAAAAAACACACATACTCTCTCTCTCTAACTCTCAAAGATAAAAACAGATAGGAAAGGGGGAAAAAATAAGTAAGGTTGAACCCAAAGGAATAACCTAGAGCTCTGATACCATATATAAACAGAGAAAATATAATTTGAATTATGTACATATTCATGTATACAAGTGGGATATATATACACAAGAAAGAGGCCTTAGAGTTAATAGGCCCATTACAACTAATTATGAATATTTCCTAACAGATATCAACATCTCATTTAGAAAAACAAAAAGCGGCAGCAATTTCCCAACTACGTAGAAGTAACAAGAAAAAACAATGAAAAGTGCTAGGTAATGGGTTCTCTTTTCAAAAGAAATTCAACACACGGAAATAGAATACAACTAACAGAATATGAAATTTATAGAAACCAATAACTTAATGAACTAAACAAAAATGGGAAGAAAAATTAATGAAACTTACTAAATAACACATCATTTTACTTCTTAGAGAGTTTAAATGAACTATAAAATAATGTCAGTTTAGCTATTAAAAGCAACAAACTTATTGAGAAATCAAGAAAAACACAAAGCACTCATAAATGTAATAATCTTTTTTGCTAAGAATAAGAATCAAAATGGTTTTTAGGCAGAAGTCTTTAACAAATCAAGATTTTGGGATGAAGATATAGTTGAAATTATATAGAGACTCTGTGACCAAATGCTTAGGAGTTTGATTTATGCTCATTAGTCTTACAAAGATCAGTTATAGAATCTGTCTGATCAGAACTTATAATTATCAAATGGAAACAGTAAAAATGATAGAACTTCAAGAAAATCCAGCATGGTTGCATTTAGACATATCAATACAATAGTAACTCAAATAGATATGCAACTCTTTGGTTGCTACTCTCTATTTCATTAGCCACACGGAGGATGGGAGCTATTTCAACCAATGAAGAAGGAACCACTTCACCGTCGAATATCCGCCTGGATCGAGTTGCTTATATAAGACATCTAAAAGTCCAAAGTCAATTCATGTCTTTCCCTCTTTATCATTGTAACAGAGACATGGAGAGTATCAGTGACTAGATATGCATAGCTGATGACAAATTATATCAGATTATGGAAAATCACAAAAATGAATCTTCACCATTTAATTAAAAAAGTAACAATTTCGATTGATTATTGCATGTTTTGATCCTATCCCAGTGAACCCCTTGGAGGAGAATTCTCAATAATAAGTATGGGAATATTGTGTATTTATTGTAAATATTCTCTATTTATAAGTGGTTATTAGCTAGTTACTAATTATTAGTATTTATTAGCTTTCATTAGTCTATACTATTATTTTCCTCTCTTTTGTATATAAATAGGAGATTGTATCACAATATTTTAAGAAATGAGAATATATTTTCTCCCACAAATTATCCACAATAAGACATGAAAAATCGAATATTCCTAAAACCCCTTATAAACAATGAATCAGTAAAATAATAAAAATTGGACTATCAGAATTGGATGGAGAGAATTCCTCAAACACCCAAGCAGTAGGCTTAGAAAAAAAAACAGCAAAAACAAGCTTTAAAATTAAAACAAAAAGAAATGAAAGCTAATTTCAAAAATCGAAAAGAACTCCCGAAAATGACACTTTAAAAATCCATTCAACAACTCTGTAAGCAGAGACAGTGATAGTGATGGTTTAGCAAACCCCTACGATGCATAAAATCAATCAAGAACTTTATCTTCAGCTTCCACAATCTCTGAGTAACCCAGGAAGCAAAAGAATCACTTATCACATGAACCAGACCAATGATATGAAAATCAGAGTAGGGAAAAGGGTGATCAAGTTAACACTTGATCAATTGATTGAGGGTAGAAGAAGCTCTTGGAATCCAAGTTACTATTAAAAGATGAGAACTTTTTTAGGAAATAATGAAAGAAGAGAGTGAAGAAACTTACATGGAGCATGAGATAGTGAAAGAAAGAGGATTGGAGGAAAGAGAAGTAGTGGTTGCTGTTGCTGTTGATTGTTGATTGAGATGAGACTGAGAGAATAACATCAAAGAGAAGAAGAAAGATCATCAATAAAACCAGGAATTCGCTCACTCACATAAGACTTGGCCGTTTCAAGTCAATGTTGTTATGCTTATTAGCGGGCAAAATTCTATTCAACGAGATTATGCCACGTCGTGCTTTAAAGTTTGGGTTTCGTTTTGTCCTTTTAGTTTAGCTTCCTCCACACTCTACACTGCTGTCACTACGGAAATAACTTGAATGCAATATTTTACTATAGATAAATTTTTTAATATGGTATTTTAAAGTTTTTTTTTTTTTTTTTTTTTTTTTTTTTTTTTTTTTTTTTTAGAATATATTATCTTAAAAATTTAAGTTGGCCAAAATTTTGTGATGAAATTATTCTTAAGGTCAAAAAGTATTGTCAAATTTTAAAGATTTAATACCAAGCCACGGAAAATTTCTTACTAAGGCAGACCCAAACATGTTCTGAAGCCAATCTAGAATGTCTATATTTACTTTCTTTTGGTAACCATTTGGCCAAGGCAGACCCCTGATATTACGAAGGGCAATCGCAGCAGCTTGAATCTGTAAATAGCTAATAAGTTCATCACTATTCTAAGAAGATTGTAAGAAAAGAAATTCCTTAGTTGAAGGAACATAGCTTCAAGGAACAAGTTCTTGGATATGTAAAAGGTGTTAGAAAATTGTTGACCATCTGAGGCTGCATTTTCCTATTACTGTTGTCGAGCAGCACCTTAACTTAAGGACATTTGGTGATAACAAGTTATGGATATTAAGAAATATTGCACATGAACAAACCTCAGGAAATCTCATTATAGCCTCTTTCTCACTCTCTGGATCAAGCGGCAGAATATTATAAGGGGAATATATCATCCTGTTTTCCTCAACCTTTTGCTGAGTTTTCAAGATCTACAATTAAAACAATGATTAACAAAAAATAAACAGTGAAGTTACTTTAGTCTGTTGCATATTCCAATCAATGACCAATAAACTGATACAGCCCAGAAAATCTCAAGCAAGAAAGCAATAATTTTACCTCCTCAGAGATTTCAACACCCTGAGTTTGATTAACTGCTTTCAAAACCTCAAATAAAACAGCAGCAGTATGATATGCTTTTGTGAGCTGGCCACTGGAAAAAGATATGAAGTGAATTTCAACATTATTTTTTTCAGAGGAAGGAAGAATATTGAGTATTATATTTAGAGAGTTGAGAAGAATTTTTGCTATCAATGAAATGTAAGGCAGCTAAAATCAAGTTAATGATCAAATTATTGATTGATAAATAATATAAACTTACCAGTGTTTATCTGCTGCATTATCCAGAGCTTGTATATATTTTTGGTAGTAATGCCGATAAAAACTCTGTATTTCACGAGCATCACTCTTTGCCCTTCCAGACAATGTTGTTTCATTTTCCTGAAAAGATTAAAACTTCAGCTACATAATGTGTAGGATACTTTTTTCTTTCTTTCTTTACATCTAATTTGGCCTATTTAATCTGACGTGTTGATATGGGAATCACACTGTTCCCAATATATAAACATTGTCTCTGTCTTCATGATTTTTTTTGTCTGATTCTCTTACATAAATTTTTAATGTTTGGCATGGTTTCTAATGCGACTTCAAAGGAACTACAACTAGTTTGTTCGACTTAAATCATTGATAACTAACACCAAATCTTCCTCCTCTATCCCTTACTCTTCAAATGCAAAATTTACTCCCTAGAGGTTGTGGAAGGAAAGAATCATAAAATGATTATCTTAGCAAATGAAATTAAGAATTACCCTTTCTAGACGCTGAAGAAGAGCAGTTTTGAATTGGCGAACATCACCTCCATTGGATGGGGGATCTAGTCTGTGAGCTTTTTCAAAAGCATAAAACCGACCTAAATACACAAAGTACATTTATGAGCCCTCAAAATTGAGTAAAGCTTACAAATGATTTATTGCAAAGTCATAATCAAAGATAGATATCAACATCCCATTTAGAAAAACAAAAAGCAGCAGCAATTTCCCAATTATGTAACAGTAACAAGGAAAGAAAATGAAAAGAACTAGGTAATGGGTTCTCTTTTCAAATGAAATTCAACACACAGACTTAGAATACAACTAACAGAGTATGAAATTTATAGAAACCAGTAACTTAATGAACTAAACAAAAATGGGAAGAAAAATTAATGAAACTTACTAAATAACACATCATTATACTTCTTAGGGAGTTTAAATGAACTATAAAATAATGCCAGTTTAGCTATTAAAAGCAACAAACTTATTGAGAAATCAAGAAAAACACAAAGCACTCATAACTGTTGTTATCTTTTTAGCTAAGAATAAGAACCAAATGCTTAGGAGTTTGATTTATGCTCATTAGTCTCACAAAGATCAGTTATAGAATCCGTCTGATCAAAACTTATAATTATCAAATGGAAACAGTAAAAATGATAGAACTTCAAGAAAATCCAGCATGGTTGCATTTAGACATATCAATACAATAGTAACTCACATAGATATGCAACTCTTTGGTTGCTACTCTCTATTTCATTAGCCACACGGAGGATGGGAGCTATTTCAACCAATGATGAAGGCAACACTTCACTGTCCAATATCGGGTCTAGTCCTAAATTTCCAGCTGTCTGAGTCCGCAGTATCCGCCTATGCGGTTGCTGATCAGAGCCCCCCCTTGTATAAGACATCTTGAGGCTCCAATATCAATTCATGTAACTTATTTCAGCTGTTATCATCATCATTGTAACAGTGACATGGAGAGTATCAGTGACCAGATATGCCCAGCTGATGACAAATTATATCAGATTATGGCAAATCACTAAACTGAATCTTCACCATTTAATTAAGAAAGAAACACTTTTGATTGATTATTGCACGTTTTGATGCTATCCCAGTGAACTCCTTGGAGGAGAATTCTCAATAATAAGACATGAAAACCCGAATATTCTTGAAACCCCTTATAAACTATGAATCAGTAAAATAATAATAATTGGACCATCCGAATTGGAATGGAGAGAATTCCTCAAACACCCAAGCAGTAGGGTTAGAAAAACTGAAAAACAGAGTAGCAAAAAAAGCTTTAAAATTTTTAAAATAAAATAAAATAAAAAAAAATGAAAGCTAATTTCAAAAATCGAAAAGAACTCCCGGAAATGACACTTTAAAAATCCATTCAACAACTCTGTAAGCAGAGACGGTGATAGTGACGGTTTAGCAAACCCCTACAATGCATAAAATCAATCAAGAACTTTATCTTCAGCTTCCAAAATCTCTGAGTAACCCAGGAAGCAAAAGAATCACTTATCACATGAACCAGACCAATGATATGAAAATCAAAGTAGAGAAAAGGGTGATCAAGTTAACACTTGATCGATTGATTGAGGGTAGAAGAAGTTCTTAGAATCAAAGTTACTATTAAAAGATGAGAACTTTTTTATGAAATAGTGAAAGAAGAGAGTGAAGAAACTTACATGGAATATGAGATAGTGAAAGAAAGAGAAGTAGTAGTTGTTGTTGCTGTTGCTGCTGATTGAGTAGTGTAAGATGAGCGTGAAAGAGAAGCAACATCAAAGAGGAGAAGAAAGATAGCAATAATAAAACCGGGAAAGCGCTCACTCACACAAGACTTGGCCGTTTCAAGTCAATGTTGTTATGCTTATTAGCTGGCAAAATTCTATGCAACGAGATTATGCCATCTTGGTTTAAAGTTTGGGTTGCGTTTTGTACTTTTTTTATTTTCAATAACATTTCGTTTTGTACTTTTAGTTTAGCTTCCTCCACACTCTACACTGCTGTCACTATGGAAATAACTCGAATGCAATGTTTTTCTATGCATGAATTTTTTAGGGGAAAATTACATATAGGACCCAAGAAACAAAGATATTTACATTTAAGTCCTTTTAAATGACAAAATTACACGAAGTCTCTTTTAAATGACAAAATTACACAGAAGTCCCTTGGGACTTCTATGTAATTATTTATGAAAGTAAAATTATTAATCTAACCTTCTCAAAATTTGTTGTTAATACATGCATTTTTTGTTGTTAATTTATATTTTTTCTGTTGTTAATCGCTTCTAGAAGTGAGAGAAGAAAAATCCAGGGTTTTCAAAATGTGTTGTTAATACATACATTTTATGTTGTTAATTTATGCTTTTTATGTTGTTAATCCCTTTTGGAAGTGAGAGAAGACAAATTCAGGCTTTTCAAAAGTTGTTGTTAATACATGCATTTTCTATTGTTAATTTATGTTTTTCCGTTGTTAATCGCTTACGGAAGTGAGAGAAGACAAATTCGAGGCTTTTCAAAAGTTGTTGCTAATATATGCATTTTCGTTTTTAATTTACGCTTTTATCGTTGTTAATCGCTCGGCTCGATTGTTTCCTTTTTTTATGCACTATGGGCAAGTAAAGTAATTTTACGTTCGAAATAATTACAAAGAAGTCCCAAGGAACTTCTGTGTAATTTTGTTATTTGAAGGGACTTAAATGTAAATATCTCTGTTCTTTGGGACTGTGTGTAATTTTTCCCATTTTTAAATATGATATTTTAAAGAATATTTTTTTTTTTGAGAATATAATATCTAAATAATTTAAATTCACCAAAAAAATTTGATGAAATTATTCTTAAGGTCCAAAAGTATTGTCAAATTTTAAAGATTTAATACCAAGTTACGGAAAATTTCTTACTAAGGTTATTAAAATTATAATCATAACTTTCTTAAAGTTTAGTAGTTACTTTTCCAAAAATATCGAGTAGATAGGTCATAATAATTAAATAGTAACCTTTTTTATTTTTGGAGATGATTAATGTTTTTTTAACATGATTTTTGTGGAGGCCAATACTTTCAAAATCCTTTTTTTCCTCTGAAAATTACATCACCAATCTTAAATCAAAAAGTAAATGGTTCAGATTTAATATTTTTTTAAAAATATTATTATAATATTTTATAAAAACTTTTTTAAAAATTTTATTTGTGTTGCAGTTATGAATTGTGTATATTATATTTTAACAATTTAAATTTATTTATTTATGTTTAAAATAATAGTTTTATAAAATATAAAATTTGAACTATCTATTTTTTAATCTAGTGTGGAGATAAGATTTTGAGAAGAAAAGAAGATAAATGATTATAAGAGAACCCAAACTTGTTTCTGATTAAGTTTGAACTTTAAAGTCTCACATGTAATTTTATTATAAAAAATTATTAGATGTAATTATTTTTTTATATGATCTATTTTATCAAGTCAAATTCAAATATTATCAGAACCAAGTATGGGTAACACTTTCAAAGGTTTTTTTACATTTAAACACAGACTCCAACTCAGTATTTCATACTAAGTCCTAACACCAATGCCGGTTGGTAGTTGTAATTAATTTTTTTCTTACATAAGGGGGAAAAAAGGTAAAGGGATAAAATATGGGAAAATTACACTCAGGTCCCAAGGAAGAGATATTTACAATTAGGTCCCTTGAATTCATGAAATTACTCGAAGTCCCTAGGGACTTCGAGTAATTATTTGTGGAAGCAAAATTACTTTTTTGCCCAAAGGAGAAATAGCCTCGGGACCTCGAATTAAAAAATCCAAGTTTTCAAAAGTTGTTGTTAAAATAAGAATTGTATGCATTTGTAAATATAGAATTTTTTGTTGCAAATGGCCTCGAACCTCGAATTGAAAAAATCCAGGTTTTCAAAAGTTGTTGTTAAAATAGGAATTGGTTGTTGTAAATATAGAATTTTTTGTTGCAAATGGCCCTGGACCTCGAATTGAAAAAATCCAGGTTTTCAAAAGTTGTTGTTAAAATATGAATTAGTTGTTGTAAATATAGAATTTCTTGTTGCAAATGGCCTATGGACCTTAGAATTGAAAAAATCCACGTTTTCAAAAGTTGTTGTTAAAATAAGAATTGGTCATTGTAAATATAGAATTTCTTGTTGCAAATGGCCTCTGGACCTCGAAATTGAAAAAATCCATGTTTTCAAAAGTTGTTGTTAAAATAGGAATTGGTGTTGTAAATATAGAATTTCTTGTTGCAAATGGCCTCTGGACCTCGAAATTGAAAAAATCCAGGATTTCAAAACTTGTTGTTAAAATAAGAATTTCTTTGTTGTAAATATAAAATTTTTTGTTGTAAACCTAGATTTTTTCAATTATGAGGTCAGAGGCGTTTTCTCCTTTGGGCAAAAAAGTAATTTTGCTTCCACAAATAATTACACGAAGTCCCTAGGGACTTCGAGTAATTTCATGAATTCAAGGGACCTAATTGTAAATATCTCTCGTTCCTTGGGACCCGAGTGTAATTTTCCCATAAAATATTGATGTTAACCATTTTATTTTATTAGATCCGGGAGCGATGGGCCAACTACCATGTCACACTATACAATGAGAATATCAGTCCTATCATATTGCATTTGTTGTTAATATATTAATTATGTGGATGTTCGTGGACTCATAGTCTTTTATATTATGTTACTGGAAATGCTGGAAGTATGTTGAGGCCTTGTAGGTCTTCTAAAATTTGTTGAAATATATATATTTTTATTTTATTTTTGTCAAAGGTTTGGCTCTAGTTGATCTCTTATTAAGGCCCTAGCTGGCCTTTTAAAATTTGTTGAAATATATGCATTTATTATATAATTTTTTATTTTGGTAAAAAATTTGGCATCGCCTAATCTCTTACCAAAGCCCTTACCCGGCCTTCTAAAATTTGTTAAAATATATATACTTATTATATAATACTTTATTTTGACCTACAATTTGGCCTCAACTAATTTCTTATCTTCTATATAATTATACTTCTTTTTTATTAGAACAATGTTTGGTTCATTACTTATTGTCTTTGTGAAAGTAAAATAAAATTTTTGTTTGAGATACCCCTCTTAAAAAAGTTAGTATCATCTTATATCATTCTTTTGATTTTTTTTTTTTAAAACCATAGCCTATTAAAAAAATGAATGATGATGATAATTGAAGGGGCCTGCGGCCCTTTAGCTTGCACATAGAAGGGGTATTAAATCAAATACATCCCACCTTTTTTTGTCATTTTCTTCGTATGCATGAGACGGTCCAAAGGTGTCAAACTTTTTCTATTTCCGGGCTCCAGTGTTGTTCATCTTCATTTTAAGGACTAAATAGGTACTCAAAATCACTTCTTTTTACCTTACTCCTTTTATAAAAGTTATTCTACGTATTTTTCTGTTTCTAATGAGGATAATATTGTGCTGATTGGTGAAAATTTTGAGGTTATGATTATTTGGAGAGTCTTGAGTTTTGACAATAGATGATTATATATATAGATATATATATGGAAAATGATCAATCGCTTTTAATCAGTTTGGATTTATTATTTAGTTGTCTTATGATTTTAATTGGGTTAGAAAGTAAAATTCTTGTTTGAAATACCTAATTAAAAGTAGAGGTGTTTATGATGCCTATGACCCTATCCGCCGCCCGAACTTGCAGGAAAATCACCCTGTCCAACCCAAGAAAAAGCAGCCCAGAAAAATTTGGGTACAATTGGGCTGAGCATTTTTACGGGCAGAGCTAGGTATCGGGCAGGGTATGCCACCTTGCCCATTTGGCCCTACCCTGTAGTATATATAGTTTTTTTTTTTCATACAATAGTATTATATTTTTTTTATTTTTACGTATAGGTATTTGACTATTTGTTAAGACATATAATTGTTTTTTTAATTTTAAGACTCAAGTTGTAGACTAATTTTGGAATATTCCAAAGTGTAGAATTTTGGATTTTATTTTAAATTTGTAATATTGTTTATTAGGTATGATTGAAGCTGTTTTTTCCACGTAGAGCGTGACAGAGTATCGCCACTTGGGCAAGGAAGGCCTGGCTAGCCCAAAAATTTAGGGCTTCTATCGGAAAAGATTAGGTACTTAGCGCATTTTCATCGCCAATAATCTTTCGGGCGGGACATTAGGCAAGGGTCTCACCGCCCAAAGACAAAACACCCTATTTAAAAAGTTAGTATCATCTTATATCGGGTTATGATTTATAATTGTCGCTTATTATTTATTTATATTTTCAATGTTATGCGATATTATTTAGTAAATAGTTTAATATGTTTATTTCTTTTCCCAAACTAAAAAAAATCTGCTTCCACCACTGGCAAGGAGGGATAGAGTGACAGAGTATCGCTACTTGGGTAAGGAATGCTGCCAAAGACAAAAATTTAGAGCTTCTATCGGACAGGATCGGCACTAAGCCGCATTTTGCCCAATGATCTTTCAGGCGGGGCATTAAGCAAGGGTCTCGCCCTGCCCAGCAAACACCTTACTTAAAATATTAGTATCATTTTATATCTTGTTATGATTTATAATTGTCGCTTATTATTTATTTATGTTTTCAAAATTATGGGATATTATTTAGTAAATAGTTTAATATGTTTATTTTTTTCCCAAACTAAAAAAAAAAAAAAAAAAAATTCTGCTTCCACCATTGGCTATCGGTATATGATATTATATATAAAGATGTGGGATCTACGTAGATATACTTCAAACTTTTTCAGCTGCCTTCACGTGGAAATGTTGAAAATTTGGCAAGGGGAAATTACATAAAAAACCCAGAGGTGGAAATTCCACTTAAAGACCCATTTTCTTTCCCCACGGCGGTTCCGGAGAGGCGAAGAAGAGAGAGAAAGGGATGAGAAATATGAAAGAGAAATCGTGAGAGAAAAGAGAGATGGAAGAGAAAAGAATTGTAGTGATATATATGAATAAGAAATGCTCCTCATCTTCTTCTTTAATCTCTTAGTCTTTATTTAAAAAAATTCAATATGCAAGTTCCTAAAATTGTACTTTTTTTTTGGGTAAAAAAAAGTTTAGATAGGGGTAGACATCGGTATACCACCAAAGCCAGAGCATGCCTTCAGGCTCAAAGAGTGCTCATATCCCACCAAAGTTAGGGTATGCTTCCAAACTCAAAGAGGTACTTACAGATCACCCACCAATGAGACCCTCATATCGATCAGCGGGTATCGAACCTCCTCCCTTTTAGAGTGAACACCAACGCCTTAACCAATTATACCAATCTTCATTGGCAATTGTACTTGATTTTTAGTTAAGTCATTACAATTTTTTTCATCACTTAGTTCCACTTTGTAACTTGGCAAATTGGAAAGAATGTTGTGTGTATATTCATATACAAACATTACATATATAGACAAGGTAGGAGAGCCTCAATAGTTTTGGCTCTTAATGATTAATAATGACTATTAATGAAGATTGGCCCATAATGACTAATAATGACTATTAATGAAGATTGGTCCATAATGACTAATAATGACTATTCCTAATTCCTACAAATCGGGATTCCTATAAATCAAAATACAATTTGCTATGTAATCCCCGCCCCACTTTATTTTCAATAGAGTCCCAACTCCCCACGATCCCCCGCCCCCCCTCCTATATAAGGTATTATAGCTAGTTTCATTTGATTTGTACTCGGCTTCCTGTAATTTGTTTCTTTTTATTAGTCACTTGAACTACAAGAATATGATTAAAAATCAGGCGAAAATAACCTGATAAAAATATACATAGATCTAATTTAAAATTCGGTAACATTATAAGAACTTAATAAAAATTACAGCTACCTATTTAAAAATTTGTATGCGATTCGAGTAATATTTTATACACATACTATATTTTAAAATATTATTATAATGTTTATATATTTCCTATGGACCTGAATTTTTTTTTTTTTTTAATAATTGTTGGAAGTCTATACAGATAATGGTTTGTGATAATGATCCCAGAACAAAGATTAATCAATTAAATTGCAGTTTCGACGAAAGATCCAGAGGTCCTAATAGTATCTATCAACGAATAGGAGAAGAAAGATTTACTGATAATAGAGCCACACTTTCTTATTCTCTCTCTTCTATAATCCTTCTTATTATAATAATTTCCTTATTCTCTCTTTTATTCCTATGTTATCATAGATAAGGGTATTTTAGTAAAAAGTGTTACAATTTTAATATGTTTATTATTCTTAACCAACTCTCGAATTGTGAGATTCGGTTAACTATTTCATATAAAAAAGAACATAGGAAGTATATCCAACTCATTTTAAATGTCATATATGAAAATTTATTACAATTAACTGTCATAACTATCCTTCAAATTGTATCTTCATCTTAGTTATATTTCTCTTTTGGCCGCTCTCTTCACTATAACTTTTGATTATTTAGTATGGACCAAGTGTATAAAAATATTTAATGCTGCCTAAATTTTGTGGTGACTTACATCTTAATACTTAAATCTTCAAAAATGAAATATACACAGAGTCTATATATGATTTGTTAAAATTTAAATGCCATATATTTAATTTATTTTTTTATTATTTTCACTACCTTAGCTATTTCTTCTTATTTTGTTCCTACGATCTTCTAAAGGTTATCTATTGCCTACAACATTTATTTTTCTTTTGCCAGACCCTACAACAAATTTAATAGGGGAGGAGTTTCAAAGACATACAGAATCATACAAGGGAATGGATAAAGGATCACAAGGTATCGACATTTGGAGTTTGGGGAATGGGAGGTTTAGGAAAAACAAGCTGAGATTTAAGTTGTTTGGGTAACTGCACGTATCACAAAATAGAATCTACAAGCTGCAAAAAGTCATAGCTAGATCAATTGAGATAGATATATCTGATGAGTATGAGGTTAAAATAATTGCCAAAAAATTATTGCAAGCATTCAAAGAGATGAAAAAATGTGTTATTATTTTAGATGATGTTTGGGATCATTTTATTAACTGAGCAAACAAAAAGGATTGGAGGGGGAAAAAATCTCTATCTTGATAATTAAATCTCTTTTGTAGACCTTCATAGTAATTTCTCCTAGTTTTTTTTATTTTTCTACAGTGCGGTGGATAAATCACTGCTACCAACCATAGATACTTTGATCCCACTAGTTTTATTTTTATTTTTTTGGTAGAAATCCCACTAGTTTTATTTGAAAATACTACGGATTTACTCTTAGCAAAAGGGGCTTTAATGACCTGAATACAGGACCTCAACTTCAAATCCACTAGTTTTATTTGAAAATACTCATAAATTTGTTAAAAACAATAAATTGGGCCAAGAGACACGGGCAATATATGCCATTGGGTTTTTTTATTTATTAATTTTAATGGGCCTTACCCTTATCTGAAAAACATTGTGATTATAAGATAATGGGCCAGATTGTAGACTGAATGAGTTGGGTAAGCTGTTTTGTGATATCAAAAGGTCTGTTCAAGTTGGTTCCAGTTTGTATTTTGGGCTAAACTGGGCTCCATCAAATCAAGTCACGAACCACACTATCAAAGCATAAAAGGTACCCCTCGTCAGGTTCAATTCAGCCACAGGCGTGAGGGTGCCTTCCTCACCTTAAGGGAGGGGGTTCGATCCCTGTGTTGGTCAAGATACTGGGGGAGACATCCTAAGGGTCTAGGAAGCAGTGATAACGCTGGTAGAGGTGGAGGTATATGTACTCTCGCACAAGATCCCCTATGGGACGGGCTCCAAGTGCGCTTTACCTCGGATCCTGTGATGTTGAGCCCAACCCCTTTCCTAAAATTTTCATATAAAAAAAAAAAAAAAGAAGGTGAGCACCATTCTAACGCAATAATTGTTTGTGCACATTGTAGCAAAATAATAATAATAATAATAATAATTGTTTGTGCACATTAATTCTCTTTACAGTGCGTCTAATTTCAGGAGGGGAGGGGAGATTTTTTGTGTGAAAAGCTAAATATGACCATAATATGAAAAATTTCCATCAGTTAATGTACAGAAAATGATGCAAAAAGTTATATAATTTTAAAAAAATTTGATGGGCAATTTGGTTAAAATTTTCTCTCATCCCCTCTCTCCTCTCCCTTCAAATCAAACACACCCTTATTTATTTATTTATTTATTTATGTGATTGTACCTCTTATGTTAGTTTTCTACTTAAAAATGGAGACCTCTAAGTGATATTATTTGAGTCTTTAGCCATTTTACTAGCTTTTTCCTTTTTATTTGTATTTAAAAAAGGTTTTTTTGTAAATTAATGATTCATAGTACAATTAATGAAAAAAATATTCTTATGGAAGTTATCAATTTTTTTATTATTTTTCAATAATATGAAGAGTCAAAATAACTAAAATTCAATTTAGGCTCATACAATGATTAGTCGGGTTATACTTGTATAGATATTTAGACACGCAATTAGTGCCATGTTCGTGGGACTTGAATGGCTTCCTATTAGCATTTTGATTTGAATTTTATCTTCTTCTTTTTTGTGACCAGTGAATTTTATCTATTTATACATTCATGTATTTAGAAAGAACTAAACAAAGTTAATAAAGGTTAATCTAGTTAATTTGTAAATATAATATAAAGACATAAGTTTAAATTTACTATAAATATCTTTATAATATGGAAATATCCCTATCTTGACACTAAAATCTTAGGTTGAAGCCTATCTAAGCAAATAAGCCAGGCGAGGATTTGGAACACCTGCTTTCTTCCTTTTCTTTTATTCTCTGCCGTGGCCCCTTTCTATCAAACTACACCGTAAAATACACATTATTCACTTTTTTTCAAAAAAAAAAAAAAAAAAGTATAGCAATTCAATTCAAAAGTTTTTTCTAGTACTAGTTGTACCTGAAATTATTTTTAAGATCCTAAAATAATTTTTTAAAGTTATAAAGTATTTTTTAGTATCTTGAAGTATCTTTTTAGTACCGTCAAGACTTAGAATATTTTTTCAAGATCGTGAATTATTTTTTCAAGATATCGTCAAGATCCTAAAGTATCTTTTTAGTACTATCTGAAATGTTTTTTCAAGCTTCCTAAAATAGCTTGAAAAATTTTAGGATCTTGAAAAAATATTTCAGTGTACTAATCGGTACTAAAAACATATTTTTGGATGGTGAATACTATTTTTCAAAAAATAAAAAAGAAGTGAACAATGTATATTTTACACTAAAACAATGCAGTTTAATAGAAAAGGACGACAGCAAGCATATAGAAAAAGGAGGAAAGCCGCATCCGATGATCTCTGCTCCTGCGCTAATTTCTAACAAAAATATTTTGTTAGAAGATATACATTTTTCACTTTTTTCCAAAAAAAAAAAGTATAGCAATTCAATCCAGAAGTATTTTTCTAGTGCCAGTAGTACCTAAAATATTGTTTCAAGATCCTAAAATAATTTTTTCAAGATAATAAAGTATTTTTCAATATCAGTTAGTATTGAAGTATCATTTTAGTACCAGTCAGTATCTAAAATATTTTTTCAAGATCATGAAATATTTTTTCAGCACCAATTATGAAGTATCTTTTTAGTACTACTCTGAAATATTTTTTCTAGATTCCTAAAATACCTTGAAAAATTTTAGAATTTTGAAAAAATATTTTAAGGTGTTAATTGATACTAAAAACATACTTTTGGATGGTGAATACTTTTTAAAAAAAAAAGAAAAAAGAAAGAAAGAAAGTGAACAATGTGTGTTTTGCTCTAAAACAATGCAGTTTGATAGAAAAGGACGACAACAGGCATATGGAAAAAAGAGGAAAGCCGTATCCGATGATCTTTGCTCCTGCGCTAATTTCTAACAAAAATATTTTTTTCCTTTTTCATGAAAGCAGACACATAAAGTGAACGAAATCAACGTTAATGTTATTATCATGTAGACATATCTCAAATATGTCCCTAAGCCATGATCAATTCTTGTTGCTACAAGGAATGTGAACAAACGTATAAGAAAATTGAAATTAGCACTTGGAAAAATCTCTCTTCTTACTAATTATGAATATTTTATTTGTGACACTTTCTCTTGTCTATTACTCCCTACTGCTCCATCTGTTCTTTCTTTTTCTTTTTCTTTTGTGTGTGTAAGATATGATTCTTGAGTATGTCATATTCCTTTTTGCTCCCTCTAAATCACGTGCTGCTATTGATTGCTATTTTGACGCATTATCACATCAATATCTATGGTGATTGTGTTTTTGGTTGTATAAGTCTTAATTTGGAGCACTTATTCATTACTTGTCCTGTGGCTAAGGCTATTTGGTTTGGAGGTTTAAACGTTCAGTTTCATTTTGCTTCCTTATGTGCTTCAGAACTGCCTTATAATGGATTATTATCATATCCAGTCTCCTTTTTATTCAGACAATCCAAAGCAAGAGCTGAGAGTTATGTGCCTAAAGAAACTCTTTCTCCTACCAAAAGAAGCAATCATCCCATCATCTAACTGCATCTACCAGGATACAAGTTCTTTTCTTTCTCACTTTATTTTCCATATGATTTATTTACTGCAGAATTTAAATGTACATTTTAAAACTTTTCTTGACTTTTGCTTCACTGTCCAGGCTGACATGTAAGGTGTAGAGTCCTTTTGAAATACTTATCTTTTTATGTGGAATGCATTTTCCTTTTTTTCAAAAAAAAAAAAAAAAAAAAAGAAGAAGAAGATAAGATTAGGGGATATCTAAACAGTTTTTTGTAAACTACTCAATCTACTTTAACTTAATTACAAAATTACTCATATCACTATTGTATATATTTAATTTTCATGTTTGACTAAAAACATTAAATGTAACATATTCTCTATCCTTCACATAAATGAGGCCTTTGAAAAATAAAATTCATTCAATATATATTTATTGCACCTAACTTTTTTTTTTTTTTTTTTTTGTTGATATAATGCACCTAACTAATTTTAACTACCTCTTTAAATAATGGAATTCGTTTAATCCTATCTTATAAAAAGAAACGAAGGGGAGTATATAAAAAGCAAGAGAAATTGATGGTTCTAAATATATTTCACTTTGGTGGGTCATTAATTAGCTTTTTTAAACTCCAAATGTTACTTATATTACAATTTTTTATATAACTAACTATAACTAAATGGGAAAATTCAAATATTGTTGGTCTCAATTAGGATAGCTTTCCAAAATCGTTTTTTATTCATAACTCGACCCCGATTACAATTTAGCAGGAGAAGAGTAGTTTAATGTAGTGATTCTATCTTTGGACCCCCTCTTAAATTCTGCATTCATATATCCAATTAATACCATTCATTTATAACCCGTTCGATTCGATTACTAGTGAAACACTTTTCACATTTAAACCAAATATATAGAAACATTTTGTCAAACTCACAACTTCAAGTTTATCGTTTTTACGTTTGTAGCTTATAAAATCGAGTCGAGTTATTAGTAAACTTGTGACCATTGTAAACTTTGTTAAATCACGAGTTTATATATCGATTTTACCATTTTTACGTTTCTATCTTACAAAACCGTGTTAACTCATCCTTAAACTCGTATTAACTTTTTCGATTTGATCATGCTCGGCGGCTTTATATATAAATTTTATAGAAATTTCTTTATTAAATATGATAAATTATGAATATTGATGGATTTAATTTTAATTATTTGGATTTAGAATATATTTAAAAATTGTATTAAAAAATAATATATTTAAATTAATTTATTATCATTTATTATATTTTAATTATTTAATTAATACTATTAATACCCATTTAATGGTGAAAGTACACTCTTACGAGTTTATGATTCGAATTCACGATACGAGTTTATATCACTATCACAAGTTTACTTAAACTCACGAGTTTGGTAACTTTACATACAAGGGCATGGTACATAACTTTCCTCATACAGGAAAGGGGGAAAAATTGTTCATAAAGATACATAGTTCCTCCGGTCCATAATATGACAGTTTGACTAATTTATAAGGAAAAGGAAGTGAAAATTAATTCGTTAAACATATCATAAATTAATTTTTATTTTATTTTTACTGTTGTTGAAAAAAATGTGTTTGAACATTAATGAGTGTTGGCAAAAAAAAAAAAAAACATTAATGAGTGGATAAAATTAGAAATGAGCATTAATTAATAGGGAGAATCTCATATAAAGACGGTTGAAATAAAGAAATCCTATATAAAGTTGGTAAACTCAATAAATCTTAAATTGAGTCAATGACTCAATTTAGGATATTTAAATGTTGATTATTTTCTAATAATACCCCTAACACATGGTCTAGAAAAAAAAGAGGAAAGGAAAACATAGAAGTCGGATGTCGCACTCGTTACCATCATCGCTCTCTCTCGTGTGCCCTGAGGATTGGAAATGATGCCTTAAGAAGTTGCCGCTATCGCCGCCACTAGAAGCCGCCGTCGTCCTTATGAAGAACCCCGTTTTTGACAATGAACCAGAAGTAGATGGCTGAACTGATTACGGTAAATTATTGCAAGCACCTTCATACTTCTAGAAATTAAAGCCATCCGGTTCACCTTGTGCGTTCGATGTTGAACACCTCAAGTTATAATTATAATTACGACAATTGAGCCTGGGCACTAGTTGCATGGACGAAGTCGAAGATCAACGAAAATATTGGGCAAAAATAAATCGTCGTTCGTGATGTTTATGAGACAAATTTATAATATGAGCGGTCTTACATTATTCATAGACTATAATATTGCCCTCAATTGCTTTTTCATTTCATATAATTTTGTTTAGTTCCATTATATTATTCTGATCAAACGACAAACAATGACCACTTATAGTCCAAACATGAGAACATATCCTCGCCGGACTCCGAACATTGAAAACCAGATCTAACCAAACAGAATAAACATAACTACAACAGTCCAATGAAGCGAGTACAAATATGAGAAACTCAAAATTGGGCATTGCACGTGAAGCCACAAACTATTTTCAATTTCGCACAGGAGCCTTCTTAGGGCTCTTTCTGTAAAATTGCAACACACAATTGCCGGTTACAATATTGTTGTTCTCCAGTTTTGCTTTTTTTTTTTTTTTTTTTTTAAATAACTAAGGGATATAAAGGTAATTTGGGCCAATTTCTAAATCCTTAATTGTGTCACATAACCTAATTAATAATATGTTAAGTTTAGAAACTCAAATTAGAATTTGGATAATTCAACCGTCTTTATATGAGATTCTCCCTTTATTTTTCAGGTACTTTCGGTAGTTTGGGAAACTAATCTGTCTGTCCCTATAATTTTAGAGGCGTTTGGTTTAGGTGGTCATAGAAATGATTTTTTTTTTAATTTGATTTTTATAAATTTAAGATAATATAAAAATTAGATTGTAAATATGATTTATGTTTAGATTGGATGGCAAAAGTTTTTTTTTTTTAACTGAAACTTGTTTGAATGATAATTTGAAAAGTAAGTTTAGATAGAAATTGACATGAATTTTATTAAACAATACATATATATTATATGTCTATATTGTGATAATTTTTTAAAAAATTAAAATTAAAATTTTATAAAGTAAAAATAGCTATTTAATTATTGAAAACTGTGAAATACTTAATTAAATATCTTGATTATTCTCTGTGTATAAAAAATTATCAGATTTTTTTTACCAATTAAATTTTTAATATGAGAATATTTCTTCAATTTTTTTATTTAATTTTTTTCCTTTTTAGATACATTTATAAATATCAAATTATTGGGCTCATTTGAATAATTTTATCTTTTCTTATACAAGGTTATTGATTTTTTAAAATAATTTTATCTTTTTTTTTCCTATTAAATGAAAAATAGAACCCACAATGATGCATAATGTTATCTTCTTTTTCCTTCCTCCTATTGGGTCACTTCCTCTCTCCTTTGTCTCTTCTTCAATGTTACATCATCTCTCTCTCTCTATGCACTTTACAAGATGTAAAAGCTACAAATTCCTTTTCTTTTCTTTTTTTTCTTTTTGGTCGTAGCATTTTAATCAAAAGCACATCTGACCAATCGTCAATTCAAATAATATGTTGAGAGTTAAAATCAACTTTTAAAGTTTTAAACCAACTTTTAGGGCTCCCACTGTGATCCCAAACATGAGTTTTGAATTAAAGCATTATAGAGTTTTTGTTTTTCTTTTTATCATATCCTTCCATTAATACTGTCAGTCCTTCTGTTAATTGAACCGTTAGTTTAAGCTGATAGGGATGAAGATGATGTGGCACTGAATAAGATATAACTAAGCATACACAAAGCCTGCCATGTAAAAACACACATGAACTTTATCTTATTCCCAACGCAGGTTCGCAATAACCAGACCTTCCAACCCAGCAGATTTCAGTAGCTCCTCTTGCAAAGCCACGCATCTGCTACCCTGTTCAGCGCCACATCTTCCCCATCAACTTACACTAACGATTTTATTAATAGAAGGACTGATACTATATTAACAGAGGGGGAAAAAGATTGGAGAAAAAGGGGAAAAAAAAAAAAACTACAAGACCTGCTTCAAAACTTATCAAAAACTACTAGCATATTAGCTTTCCCAAATAGTTCCTTGGGAGAATTGCAAATTACAATAAGGTCGAAGAGATTTATTAAGTCTAATAAAATGAAAAATGTGACTTTTATAATAGATATTATTGTCAGAATATTTTTTTAGAGTCACATTTACCAAAAAGAATATTAGCTTTTGGTATAATAGTATATAAAGGATAAGATTGTATTTTAAATATTTTTAACATTAAATTTTATAATAATACTTCTCATGATCTTAAAAATTTATTTTAGGACTTTGAAAAAATATTTCAAGTACTAGTAATCTTGAAAAAAAAAATTCAGAATCTTCAAGTATACTAAAAAGATATTTAGAAATATTGAAGAAAAAATTTTATGATCTTAAAAATTTATTTTAGGATATTGAAAAAATATTTCAAGGAAATGACTAATCTTGAAAAAAATATTTCAAGTTCTTGGGTACTAAAAAAGGTACTTAAGGATACCGACTAATATTGAAAAAATCTTGGCAAATGAGAGAGAAAAATATGAAAAAAATATTTTTTTTTTCCTTCCAAAAACTAGGTTTTTTAGAGTCAAAAGCATGGTTTGAGTGTAAAATATCTTATGGATATTTTTAAATGTTAGGCAAACTTTTGTCAAAATCAAGATTTTTATGCTACTGACTATATATACCTTGAGCCCACTATAAAATCAGGGAGCTAAAACCAAGATCAAATCCACTGGTTTTGTTACAAAACAAGACCTTAGACCGTGCGTTGCGGAGTGTGTTGTTTTATTCGGTATTTAAATCGGACAACTAAAGTATTAATGTAATAACAATGTAGTTTTATTAGTAAATAGATTAATTGTAGACGTAACAATAAACTCAAATGAAAGTACAAAAAAGTTGAATTCATATAACCATTACATTGAAAGCACAACAATAACAAATTGGAAGAAATTTTCGCTTGACAACTATTAATGTGGTAAAATGTTTTGGAAAACCTCTATGTATACCAAATTAATTGTGTTATCGATACACTTATTAAACTCATCCAAAATCAGTATATTTCGACCCTTGGAACTCTTTACCCTAGATAAAACAACATAAAGTTGTCCATGTGAGAAAACTGGTCTTGGTAGGTAAAGACCTACATTTGACAATGATTGTCCTTGACTTTTATTAATTGTCATGGCGAATGAAATGATGATTGGAAATTTTCTTCTAGTCATCTTGAAAGGAAGTTTAGATTCACATGGATTCATGTCCATCCTATGTATCAAAATATCTTGCCCTCCGCTATTGCCATTCAACGCTTTCACCTTAATGACGTTTTTCCCTAGTTTTGTAATTTGAAGCCTTGTACCATTGCACAATCCTGATGCTTGATCAATGTTGCTTATTAACATAACAGTACGCCGACCTTCAAAACCAATTTATGATGAGGAATCCAGGAACATTTAATTGAATTGAGGAACTCGTATCATACGAGATCATCGATACTATCATTTACACGATCTAAATGATTTATAGAGTCGGGACCTTTGAAGTATTCTCGCTTCATCTCCGACAGTAAAGAACAAATTTCTTCATTCAAGGAGTCAACATGTTCCGTAGTTGGTGTCAGTATTGATCTGTTGTTTAGGTAATCTTCCTCGAATAAACGCTCAACGAAATTTGGGTAAGTAGATTTAACGATACACCTTATTGGATTATCATCATCATGGAGTAACAAATCAGAGGGTATTTCTATGTTTGCAATACCATCATGTGGCAAACCAATAACACCCTCTCCTATAAGCAATAGCCATTCAGAAAATGCTTTGATTTTCTCTTGCTCAACTGGATCTGTGGAAGACTTGAGTCTCATATTTTTGGTTAATTGCAATAACTGACATCCATTCCAAAGAGGAGAAGCATTAATAGATGCATCTACAATCTCAGCTCGTCCACTTTTAGGAATAACTGGTACAATTTGTTTGAAATCACCTCCCATGACGACACATTTCCCTCCAAATATTCTATTGGTCTTCAATAGGTCCCTTAAAGTTCGGTCAAAAGCCTCAATGCAATGTCTCTTCACCATTGGAGCTTCATCCCAAATGATTAGATTAGCGGCCTTGATCAAGTTGGCGAGTTGGTGAAATTTGAGTAATAGAACAAATAGAATCTTCATTGACGTCTATAGGAATTAAAAATCTTGAATGTGCAGTTCTGCCTGATGGTAGTAAAGTAGCTGCAATTCCACTAGATGCTACATTCAATATGATACTCCCTTTGGATCGTATGGAAGCTGTCAATGCGTTCCAAATGAAGGTTTTCCCAGTACCACCAAATCCATGCCAAAAAAAGAATCCACCTTCTTGTGAAGAAACAGTAGAAAGTATTTTATGGAATACTCCCTTTTGCTCGTCAATCATTAGATTTTGCAACCTAATAGCTTCATCGCTATCTGTTTCTTTGTTGTAGTTCAACTCCTGAAGTATTAGTTGATTAGACATGTCGATCATGTTTTGTTCGTTTGGCTTGGGCAAGCATGGATAGTCATTGAGGCTTTTACCGTTCGTAGCAAAATTTGTTCAATCTCAAATAGTCCTGACTTCTTTATTGGTACTTGAGAACCGCAATTGGAACATGAAAGAAAACTTATTAATTATTTCATTACCCGCTTGTTTGTTTTTTGTTAAAACAATGAATACTTCGCGCAAAAATAAAGTATTAATAAAGAAACGTACTTGTAAAGAGCTGATTGCCTCGTGTCATATATAACAAATCTTCACATATGATATCTTTAGTCCTTTCCCAAACAATACCAGGTTGTGACAATGAATGACTTAACAACATACTTGGTGAAAAAGCGGAAAGGTAGTTGTAGATCCCCACAATGATGCTTCTTTAATTGCATTGATATACTCATTGTCACCATCTAACAATCCAAGTTGTAACATGCTTCTTTAATTGACAACATTATACTCTACTATCTTCACCATCTAACAATCCAATTTCGTAACATGCTTCCCTGAATGTCGGGTAGACAGCATTATTAACAGTCCTACTATCTTCATAATTCGTTGTACCTCGAATTTTTGTCAAAAGCAAACGAAGATAATATAACTCCCCTTGAGCGGGGTACAATGACCAAGCCTTCCAAGCGAGAGAAACCACGTTCGCGATGCTTCCAAATTCTTCTTTCCCTAACAAATGTAAAGTAGTTAGGGAATTGAGAATAAGTTAGTGTTCTTGCAAAAGGGTCATCCTTATTCTTTTCAAACCAAGCAAGGAACATTGATTCTTTAACTCTTGGATTGTTGACAAGGGATGACATTGCCTGAGTTTGAGAGTAATAAAATGCTTGTTGTTCATGAAGATAGAAACTTAATCTCTCAACAGGTGGTTGTCTATGGTGGATATCAAAGGCAAAAATTCTCCACGATGCCTCAAATGAAGACACATACCTACAATTGAGATAGTGAGCAATCTCATCAAATGTTTGTTGAGACCTTGGACTTTCGTTGTTGCTATATATGCCTGCGATTACGCGGTCATTTCCTTTGCTTATATATTTGAATAGGTATTTAACAGCTCATGTTTGATTTGTCTTCTTAATATTCAAATGAGCAGAAAAAAGCTTTAGTAACCTACCATTGTAATGGACTACGAACGTTATCTAGATGAACACCCTTCCTAGACACCGTGCACCCATCATTTCTCCTTCGATATGTTGGATATCCATTTTCATCCGACGTAGTACTTGTGTTATACCTTTTAGGAAATTACTTGGAACATTTACCATCCTTCATGCGAGGTGCATTGTTTGACGATCGACCGCATGGACCATAAACCATATAAGCGCCAACTAATTCATATAATTCATGGTCTAAATCTTTGTCGTATCTCTGCGGATATTAAGCTATCAACCTCAAATGATGTTTTTATTTTGTCTCGAATCGACAACCATAATATGATGATGCGCGTGTGGTAGGCCTATTTTTTGGAACTCGATAGTGTAAACATCTGCAAATACACAAATATCGTAAATTATACATTTTCGAAATAATTTAATAATAATATTTTGAACTGTAACTAAGTTGTTAATATTTATATGTTTTTTCAAGAGATCCGTAAAACCAATTTGGCAACTCCTCCAAATTATGAATAAATTTTAAATGGATACAAGTAATCCTTTCTAACTATGTTTGTCGAGACTAAATAATCATTCTTCCACATTTGTTTTTTTATAAATTCTTCTTATTAAACATTAATATAGAAACAAATGTAGCGTGTGAATGACAACATTAAATAATTTGAAAGAAGCAAAGGTTATGTTATATCTTCTAGTAAAACATAACTGCTTTTATCGAACCAAAAATCTTATCGTCCTTCAAAGTTCGTATCAACTTCCGTAGCTTTATGTGGAATACTCTGCTCAATATTTTTGGCACTGTCACATGGTTTCAAACCATCTTTGTTACAATGGCGAGTAATCTCAGGCCACATAGGGTTGCATGTAAATGTTATAAAAATGTCAGGATAACCAGCCCAGGAACAAATGGCCATAGCATCCTGATAATTCTGAATCATGTATCGTGCGCCCCTAGTGAAAGAAGAAGGTAGAATAACACGTCATCCTGTTGATGAAGGATCTGTCTCTCCTCTTGTAACAGCGTCTGAAAGTCCACTATAAAGGTCAACTCTTAATTCCTTTTGATGTTTTTTGATGTAGCTGAGCCAATCACTTTCTACCATGGAATATCCGTCAACAACAAACTGTTGAAGTAATTTTTGGCCTTGCAAAATAAGAGCATGCTCTGAAGTCCTCCTCATAAGACGGAACGCCAAGTGCTCCCTAGGTGTTAGGTTTTTCTTCTTCTTTGTCATTGACAATGATTCAATTGCATGTTCATTTGTTGAGTCGTATCCGTTGTCACCATAAGGAAATAACAAAGGATATTGAAATGGTAGATATGACATGTGTAGCTCATCAATTCGTTGTAAATGTCCATTCTAACGTTTGACAATGATGTCTCTTTTGGTGTATGACTTGTCAAAATCACCAAAATTAGTGCAGCAAGTTCAGAAGTTGTTGGCATATTATATTGTCTAGATAGCTTGCTTGAATTTCCATTTCTGATTAGCCTTATGCTAATATCAGGGACAACATTTTCCTTGATAATGTCTGCAGCTTTTTTGTATTTTTTCACTATAGAATTGTGCTTATCAAGGCAATCCTTCAACATTTGAACAATTGTAGGGTCTAAAATCTCAGCATTAACATGACGGCTATAAAGTTAACAAATAAAGGTTTATCATGTGGTGTTATAATGTATAAACCATTTGGAAGTATGTAAAAAAATATAACTAAAACAAACCTCACTGATGAAATTCTGTTTGAAACTTCATTGTCAGTATCATAAATATACAGTTGGGCGTACACCGGAGGATTTCCTGGAGGGGGCAATAAGCTCCCGATAAGATGGTGGTTTTGGCTAGAAAGGACAAAAGAATAAGGGCCTCCTCCTCTAGAGTTTATAGAATGGTCAATTTTACCACCCATCGATGTGAAGCAAAACATATTATTGTATGAGCGGATATTTTTTTAAATTTTTTTTTTGAATATGATGAATGCTTGTTGAAAAATAAGTCCTCAAGTTCTTCGGGGGCTTTCTTTAGTAGAGGCACAATTATCTTCCCATTACAACAACACAATCCAAACCTTTTGGGTGTTATTTTTTTTGACACTTTTAATACTTTTTCGCTAACCACATTTGTGCACCACATGAATGACATTCGTGGTTAGCATCACCATCATCTAAATAGCTGGATTTTGGAATGAACGTTTGAAAATTGTCTGATATGGTCCAAGAACATATCCATTATCACTTACATCATGGTTGACTTCCAAATTGATTGCATCAAATTGGAACTAAAATTCATTACTCACAATACATGACAACGTGCATCAAATAAAATCAACATCGAAAAAAACTTACATGCATTGTTTGGTTGTTCAAGTCTCTGGGCTAAATTAGATGCGACTTGACATATTTTATTCAATGATCTCTTTTTAAGCTTCGTTGGGTAACGATAATGAAGAGAGGTTAACAGGAGGAACCTCGAATCTTTGTCTTGATATCAAAGTCAACCCAATAGAATGGGTATGGTTTGAATTAGAGTATCCTTGTTTGTTAGTAATATCAAACAAAACAGATATATTTTGATTATCTGTTGATGGATTAAAGAATCGTAGATTGTGGAGATTGCATGTCATTCTCTTGTATAAGCAAACTCAGATTCATCGCAGTAGAGTTATTTGAATTGGAATTTGTTGAACATGGTCGTTTGCCTACATTATGAAATCAAGCTCATATGCATGAATCCATTAAAATTGGAATCTAAAATTTATTAACAATTTTTAAGCTGACTTATTTTACAATGGAAAAGGTTTCATACCAGGACCTTTGTATGCTTGAAACGGTGATTGGTCACGATCGACAACATTTGTAATTTCCTCAAAGACACTCCTCTTGGCTTCTTCCTTGTAGTCATTTTTTGTTGAATTACTGAAGTGTTGTCTTTTCTTCGTCGGCATGTCGATCATTCCTTAATATGAACAATGGTTTCCTCAGATTAAGTGCGTTGTTGAGAGCTGCCATCATTATGTTAAGATAGTAAAAAAAATTAGGTGAATATGGACATAGGCATCAAGTCAAATTTGTGGTTGTTTTATCTTATATTTATAGCTAAGCAAATAACGTCTAGATTTATCTTTTATTGAGTAGAGCCGTAACCTAATCCATGTTTAGCCCAGAATCGTGCAGGCTTTTTGATCATGTGTTAATGTTTAACGCCTCACCCTAATGCAACTTATCTTTATGGCCATTCCGCAATGAAATCTGTCATTTTATTTGCAACTGATTGGATATGTCAAGTTTTCTTGTGAAAATGGAACTCCCTGATTACGCATGCTTAGGAAGCAGTGTCTTCAGGAAGGGTGACTCTCTTGTTATATTAATACAATAAACACAGAAAGAGAAAACATTTTGAAGAAGAACAATGACCATAAAACTAAGAGTTTGTTATGTTTGTTCATAGTCAGAAATATGAATGTTTAAAGAAATAGAAAAACAAACAACTAAAAAAGGGAAAACAATTTGAGGATGAATTTAAAACATACCGGAGTTTTCTCATCCATTTACATCCTTGGCACTTCCTCAAAGCTGTTAAACAGAAGTTTAGAATCCCGAGCTCATACAAACCTAACTCAAGGTGACGATAATGCTGACAGGAAAGTAAGCGTGATAATGAATAGTTAGTAGGAGATCTAACTCTTTGTTGAAAAGCAAGATGGAAAAGGCACAATATGTGTAAATATAGACAAAACCCGCAAGTCAAAGGTTAGCGCGAATGGTAAGTATATATTGTTTGAACGATATTAACATCCATACTTGTGTACACAAGTGATATGCATATACGTAGATTTTTCTGAATTTCAATTTTGAAAGATTAAAACTTTGGGTAATATTGTTTTTAAAAAAAAAAAAAAACTCTGGGTAATAATAAATAGGGCATTAATTAAGAGTCTTAAAAATAATTAATCGATATATAATTTTTTTGGAATGAACCCTAAAACTTGGAAAAAAATTTCCAAAGTCGGTAAAGAAAACCACTTCATTCCAAACGATATGACGGTAAAATTGACAATATCATCACTATTAAATCAATTTAGATTGATGAGTCATGAGCAAGTATTACCGTGGATTGAGGAAATTTTTTAAAGGAAATTTTATAATTTGAATTCAAAAATTTTTTTGTTTAGGACAAATGTTGGCTTCTTATGAAAAAAAAACTGTATTGACTTACGTTTGTAAATGACCTTGGCCAATTATTGTTTAGGAATCATATATGATAAATAGGACTTGAGCTGATCCATTAGGTATTTTATAAATGAAATTTTATAATTTGAATTCAAAAATTTTTTACTGTTTAGGAAAAATATTGGCTTCTTATGGAAAAAAACTGTATTGACTTACGTTTGTAAATGACCCTGGCCAATTCTTGTTTAGGAATCATATATGATAAATAGGACTTGAGCTGATCCATTAGGTATTTTATGAAGGAAATTTTATAATTTGAATTCATATATGATAAAAAAATTTTTTATTTAGGAAAAATGTTGGCTTCTTATGGGAAAAAAACCGTATTGACTTACGTTTGTAAATGACCCTAGCCAATTCTTGTTTAGGAATCATATATGATAAATAGATCTTGAGCTGATCCATTAGGTATTTTATAAAGGAAATTTTATAATTGGAATTCAAAAAAATGGAGGGAGGGAATGATTTTATAAAGAAAAATTTAAATCCGTGGATTGAGGTAAAATTGACAATATCATCACTATCAAATCAATTTAGATTGATGAGTCATGAGCAAGTATTACCGTGGATTGAGGAAATTTTATAAAGGAAATTTTCTAATTTGAATTCAAAAAATTTTTTTTTGTTTAGGAAAAATGTTGGTTTCTTATGGAAAAAAACTGTATTGACTTACGTTTGTAAATGACCCGGCCAATTCTTGTTTAGGAATCATATATGATAAATAGATTCAACATCGGTGTATATGAAAATGAGTGATTAATGCTATTGGTGATGCGCTCCAAAAGTTAATTGGAAATGAAATTTCAAACTTAAAATAGTTCATCTTGACCCACAAAAAATTAGGGTTGATTTCCTTATGAGCAAAAAATTAGGATGAGTTTGAGGCATAATGGATAGCATATAGATATAGGTTGAACTAATGTTAATATCTGTAATATGTACTTAATTGAATGTATTAGTTAAAAATTTTCTCAAAGTAGTAATATTTTATTTTATATTGAGATGTAGTCGTGCCTAATATTTCAATCTCCCCGAATTTGGTAATTGGAGAATGGGTTGTCCCGTAAAAAAGTTAAATGGCCTTAAAATGCTATATTATAAAATTCAATTGCTCATATCATTGCATATAATTTGAGGGTGGGGCAAATAATTTTATACAATTAAACATGATGTTCAATGTATATATCTTTCAAAAACTCAATAATTTTATTTACAAACCTGGAGGGCGGTCCCCTATGAACGGTCATTATGTCATTGGCTTTACTTTTCAAAGTCAAAAAAAGGTAAAAATTCAATTATCCATTCATGAACAATTCTCGAAATATGTTAATTATAAGTTAACATTGATGAAAAGTTTCACTTATCTATCCCAGATTAGGTTTTGAAAATCTCATCATCTACAATAAAAAATTCAAAAATTCTTTTTCTAAAAATTAAATTTTTTGAAAATTTTGCAGATGAGGAATTGAGGATGAACTTTTTAAAGTTGGAAGAACATTTGATTTTAATAATTGTTTTGGGTCGGAAGCACATTTGAATTATAGTAACCTTTTTTTTTTTTTTTTTTTTTTGGGTTGGAGAAATAGAGTAACTTAAAGAAGAATTTCAGATTTCAAAATATTTGGGAAGGAGAAGTTCAGATTTCGTAGAATTACAAAAAATATTTTTAGCGACCTATTGAAATAATTTTATAAAAAATTTAAAAATAAAGTAGAATATATTACTTGATGAAATACAAGAGTGTTGTTAAATAAATTATTGTAGAAAAAGTATTAGTAGGGGTGATATGAAAAAAATATGATAAATTTTGCTCAACATTATTTAATAAAAAAATGTATAGTTGAGGTGTATATGATACAATGAGTTGCAAACATTATTTACTATATAGAATTAATAGGTGTATTATTAAATTATTTTTGTCTTTAATTATTATTGAGAAAGTATAAAAAGGTGTATTATAGGAAAAAATTGACAAAACTTAAAACTTATCAAAACCAACTCCAAAATATGTTTTATAGGACCGGACGAGAATAGGAAATTATCGAGAATCCAATAACGTTGGAAATAAAAATATTAGAGACCTATACCTACTACTTTGGACACACAGGGGAAAAAATTATATTATTGTATTATAATAATTTTATATTGTATTATATTATAAAAATATAACATTATTATTTAAATAAAGTTAAATAGGGGTGAATTTATAAAAAATTTAAATAGGACCAAGCTTTATTATCTACTCAATGATATTAACATCTTTATCACGGTTGATTTTAGGTATCCTCATGCACCAAATATTTTGTCTTTTCCTTAATTTGGACAAGTTTATTACCCTAAATAGTTAAAAACGGATCCGTGTTGATAGTGATGTCTCATGATTTTTGTCTACATAATGACTTTGCTTCTCTGACGTAATATACAAATCTTTTTTTTTTTTTTAACCAGTTTATGACACGTAATTATAAGGGATAAAATAATTATGAGAGAAAGAGTGAGAGAAGGTGGCTGGGTAGGTAAAAAGTGGCCGAACAAATGAAAGAGTGATTTCTATTTTTTGTCCTCTCCCAATGACTCATATTTCAGAGCATTGTATGCCCGGTCCTTATATATTACGCAATAAATAATATTCTATAATACTTGGTCTTATTTCAACGATTTGTGCATTCATGTTGTCCGTTTGAAAATTGGTTTCAAGAAAATTACATCCAATGGCTAGGGTTATGATAAAACTCAAGTTGATAAAATGTTGAAGAGAATGTTTATAACGTACAACATCATTACAACCGAAATTTGAGAAAGGTAAACTTCATATCATAGAGTAGTAAATCATATGCATAAGATATCAATTTATTTTCTCCTTCTTGATGTTTTTAAGAGGTTTGGTAGTGCTCAGTTGTGGTGTGCACATATCTGCAAGACCAAGGTCATCACACACAAGTGGAACGTCAATTGCAATAGTCTTTCTTTTTGTGTTGGAGTCAGGTGGGGTTGTAAGTTGGGAGATGGTGTTAATGTCATCTTCAATGACATTAATTTGTGAAGATGTATGACTAGTTTCCCTTGAAGCAGTTGATTCCTGAGATAGGTAAGATAAGTTAATAAATAGAGTAACTCTATAATCTTACCAAAAAACTACAATAACAAAGGATGAAGATGACAAAATACCATATCTGTCATGGACGTTGTGTGTTGCTGCAAGTAAAACATGTAAATAAAGTAAGTTTAACAAATTCACTATTAAACTTTTTTAAAAAATCCAGATGCAAAATTTAAAGAAATTGAACCTCGTCATTTGAATATTGGAATTGTTGTACCAAGTGTGTATTTGCACACAACCGATGACTCCAATGCTACTCATCCTATGCTTGATATTATTGCTCCTAATCCGTAGCTTGACAAGTATTACCTTTCCGTCTATTTTATCCAACTCTTTTGGAACTGTAGTATTCTCACCATTCTATGGGAATTTTAAACATATAGACATGCATAAGAATTTACAAAATAGAGCATGTAATGCACACGAATTTACAAAATAGAGCATGTAATGCACACGAATTTACAAAATAGAGCATGTAATATGTAACTCAATATATAACATAATGAATACCTCTTGCATGTCCTCTTTCATCTTTGATGCAGATTTACCCAACAATTCAGTTGCATGACGATCAAACAGCATGATTGAACATTTTCCAGTTTTGTCAAATACTTTGTAGTGAACTTTATACCTACCAAAGTAGATATTAACTAAATTTATGGAACATGGATTATGGAACAATATGTAGTGGTTAAGTTTGAAAACATACTTGGGGTTGTCATAAGTACGTCCTTCTCACACTTGGTGCATCTAAGAGTGCCATTAGGCATGTACTCGGGTTTTTTGTCACAAGGACATGCATCATAATACCACCCATACAATGTTTCACATTTTTGAATCGTGACCTTTGAAACAACATCACACTCCTAAACATTTTAGGAAAAATAATATTATTTTACTTGCAAGTTAAATAATGGTTACCATCTTTCTAACAATATAGATGAAGGGATAAATTAATTATTAATTTGTGGAAGTAAAATAATATAAAGACGAGGAAGAAAAATTACTTGCTCTAACTTAGAAATATCGACAATGAAATCTGGTGCGGAAACTAAGAAGTGATTCAGCTGAGTAGGTTGGATATTCGACACTTGAAATTTGTGTAAACAGTTGACTGGAGCTAGAATCTTGGCTAAGTCTATACATTATGCGTATGTTTGATTAGTATAAAGTAACAAAAAAAAACCACTAATAGTAAAAGGAATTAAGGTCCAACCTTTCTTTGAACAATGATGCCTCCGGTATATTCGGATTAAGAGTGACTAAAGTTGCATTAAATGCGTTACTCAGATGATCGTAATCTAATGTAAATGTATATTAGACATTAGATAATATATTAATAAAACAAAATAATTCATTTACTATTGTCTGAAGACATTGAAAAAAAATAAAAAATGAAAAACCTGTATTCCTGTTTGATCTTGCGAAACGCACAAGAACAATAATTGGAGGTTCCATGTCCTCATGTTTCTTTGCATAAGTCTCCTCAAGACACTCACCCCAAAGAGTGATATTTATAATGTTTTCACTAAGAGATGTTGAAATATGATTATATTCAAGTACTCTTTGTTATACTTAAGTTGAAAAAAAAATTTGAACACCAGATTTTTAGTGAGCTACAAAGATAGATAAAAAAAATTACTTCTCATCAAGCAATGCTAAAGTTTAGCCTCTTGGTAATATAACTTTCCCTTCTTTGATCCAAGAACGTCCGAAAGCTTGCAAAAACCCAATTACGTCTCAGCAGTTGTTTGTATGTCATGCATCATTAAATTAATTGGAATGCACTCCGTCTTAAAGCATAAAAGGTTAGTTGATTTAACAAAATGGGTCCAAAAAAGACAAACCTATTAACCCTGGGTCTGGGTTATTTCCATGCTTGATGTCTACAATAGACTTGAAGTTATAAGCTTGTTGGTTAATGACAACATCATATTCTTCTATGAACGTGTGAGTATGGAAGTTCAATCTCCAAGGGTTTGTACTTGCTCTATACTTATTATCATTCTTGACTACCTCAAAGTTTTGGAAGTTGTACACCATCCCTTCTTTCGGATCATCAATCAATTTTGGAATGACATTTTTTTGTGTCACGGAAAGTTCCATTCTTGTCTCCTGGCACAAAAACCAAAAATGAAAAACAAATTGGTTGACAGTACAAAATTTCAGTTGTAAGAAAATAACTATTAAAAAAAGATTATAGAAAATGGGTACTATGTAGATCTATAAATCTTTATAACAACTAACCATTTCATCAACCACTATCATCCCTATCTTCCATATCAGGTATGGTGTAGCCTTTTTCTTGACAACCCACTTCCGGAGAACTTTTGCAACAATCGACCATGTGTCCTTGCTACCATCGACTTCATATAAGTACGTCTCGGTCATTGCCTGTTTGTTGTTGTAAAACAAAGGAAAGCTTGTTTAGAGTACCGTGAGCATGAGCTGATCCATTAGGTGATTTTATAAAAGAAAATTTATAATTTGAATTCACGAAATTGGAGGGAGGGAAAGATTTCATAAAGGAAAATCTTAAGTTTGAATTCACAATAGGGATGGAAGACGTATGATTGAGAGATCAGAAAATTGTGTTGAATTCATAAAGGAAAATCTTAAGTTTGAATTCAGATTTTATATGGACTTGAGCTGATCCATTAGGTATTTTATAAAGGAAATTTTACAATTTGAATTTAAAAAAATTATCTTGTTTAGGAAAAAATGTTGGCTTCTTATGGAAAAAAAAACCGTATTGACTTACGTTTGTAAATGACCGCCAATTACTGTTTAGGAACCATATATGATAAATAGGACTTGAGTTGATCCATTAGGTATTTTATAAAGGAAATTTTATAATTTGAATTCAAAAAAATGGAGGGAAGGAGGGAATGATTTTATAATGAAAAATTTAAATCCGTTCCACTACAATGGAGGAGGAAAGATGATTGAGAGATCAAAAAAGTGTGTGGACGTGATACTAATCATAGTGTAACATGTGGACCAATGAAGGAGTTAGAGGTTTAGAAGGATATATTGATACCCATAAAATTGTTAGAAACAATACATTGGCCAAGAGACACATGCAATAAATGCCATTGCTTTTTTTTTTGTTTTTTGTTTTTAATTATTATTAATTTCAATGGCCTTACCCAGATCTGAAAAACATTGCGATTATAAGATAATGGGCCGATTGTGGACTGAATGAGTTGGGAAGCTCTTTTTGTGATATCAAAAGGTCTGTTCAAGTTGGTTCCAGTTTCAATTTTGCGCTAGATTGGGCTTCATCAAATCAAGTCCAGAACCACACTATAAATTATAAAAGCATAGAAGGTAAACACCAAATTTTCCTTAATAATTCTTTGTACACATTAATTCTCTTATTTATTTATGTGATTGTATCTCTTAACTTAGTTTTCTAACAAAAAATGGAGACCTGTAAGTGATATTATTTGAGTCCGACATTTTCCTTGATTTTTCCTTTTTATTTGTATTTAAAGAAAGGTTTTTCTTTGTAAATTAATGATTCATAGTACAATCAAAGAAAAAATATATTTTTATGTAAGTTATCAATTTTTTCAAAATAACTGAACTTTAATTTAGACTCATGCAATGATGATTCGGGTCACACTTGTATAAATACTTTAGACACGCAATTAGTGCCATGTTCGTGGGACTTGAAGGGCTTCCGTTTGGTATTTTGATTTGAATTCTATCGTCTTTCTCTTTTATACAGGAGAGATACCTCAGCTGATATCTATAGGAACATTCTACCCACTAAAATCCTGGCAAAGCAGCATCTCCAGATCCTCGGAAGGCTAAAATAACTCATGAAGCCCCTACTTAAGCCTTAGGCCTCTCTTCACCAAGTAGTCCGCCGCACACTGTCATATAGCCATATAGGTGATCTTCGTTTCCAGTCCACATCCAGCATCACCTTGATTTCCTATAGCAGACTGGAATCCTTGTGAGATGGGCCCCGCTCTTGTAAAATAAGTTCGATAACTCCATTGTACCGGTTTCAACCCACACTTTCCTAAAACCCATATTCCAGGCCATTTTGAGACCTAAGAGACCAGCTTAGATTTCCGCCGAAATTTCATCCCCTTCCTCAACTGGGTGTATAAAGCCTTTAACAAAGCTTCCAGACGGGTTCCAAATAAGGCCCCACAAGCACCTTTAGAAGCATACGCTGAAAAAGCACCATCATCAAAGTTCACCTTCACCCACCTTTATCTACTTATACGTTCATGTTTTTCTGGTTTCTCTCTTTCTTTATGATCAGTTCATCTCCATGGCTGTGACTTGTGGAAAGTTGGTTCCTTTGCCTTAAAATTTCGTTGTTCCTTTTTCTATCCGCTCCGTCTTCTACATCTTTATCTCACATCTCTCATCTTTGTCTTTCATACGCTTTCTTGTGTTCTCTCGCTCCAATTGATCTCTTCCTTCTTCTTCTTCTTCTATTCCCCTGTTCTTGTGTTGGATTCTGTGTTTCTCTTTGATCTATTTATATCTTCATGGAGCCATTAGTAAACAACCATCATCTTTCAATGTGCAGGAATCACACCTTTTTGCACACATAATCGACAAAAGGAAGATTAGACCTTGAAAGTTTCATCAGCATCTCATATCCATCCATTGGAGGTTACAAAGTGAGGTCCGCATCATACAGTATTATCAAAATACTTTTGTCCTTTGTTTTAAATCTTTTGTGGATTTATTGCATATGTTATCTGGCGAACCTTGGCTTCTTCATGGCGATTTGGTATTTTAGAGCCATGGTCTCCATCTTCTACTCTCAATGAGGTTCATATTTCTCAGGCTCCCTTTTGGATTCATAATTGCTCAGATTATTGGGGATTCTCTGGGTCAATTCTTAGTTTATTTGCATCATCTCGGGAGTGTTGTTAAAATTGGATGAGCCAATTAAAGTGGAAGAAATTTTATCTAAGTTCTGGTTTTTTTTTGTCCCATTCCTTATCGATTATGAACGTATCTTTAGAATTTGCTTTAACTGTTATCGAATTGGTCACGTGAAGCACATTTGCTCTCTGCAACCCCAATGGTATCATAAATTATTTTCTCAGATATTCAGTTATCACTCAGAGGCTGATTCTACTATCTTAGTGGATACTGTGTGAATAACTCATGTCGTTAAGGACTTTTATACTTTGCGCATGTGTGCTCCTTCAAGGATGAAGCACTTCTTTGGCCATTACTCTGCATCTCTTGATTTTTTTAGAGTAAAGTGGGTTTTAAGGGTTCAAGAACTTTCCTTAGACTCTTTGTATGAAGAAAATAGTTTGGATTCAACAAGCTAGACCATATGTCGGAAACGAAAATTAGAAGAATCTTCCTTGGACTTTGATGGTCCGCTTGCAAGGGGTGAAGGGAAGCATATGATTTTAGAAGTGTCTCTTCTAATGACAACTAGGAAGATTGATCAACAAACATTCTTTGCCACCTTACATTACAATAGGGCCAAAGTTTATTCAAAAGGGGCATATGCTTTTGGTATTACATGCTTTTCCATCATGGCATATTTCTCAGGAACAAACTCAATTTCGGGAGGAAGATAACAAGATTGGGGAGATAAATGTTACCTTGGATGAACTTGGTACCAAGGTTTGGTTTCACCGAGTACTGGTAGCTCTAGCATGATTGATGCTTTTTGTGTGTTGCACATCTTAGGCTGTGGTGGGTTCTCCTACATGAAAACCTGCCGGAAGATTCAATGAAGCCCAAGAGGGGCCAACTATTGTTAGGGTGATATGAAGATCCCCCAAGGATTGGAAAATAACCCACAACTTCCTTTTTGGCCGCTGTAATTGATTTTGATAGATATGGAGATGAATATGGATATAGAGATGGACATGGAGGTGGAGATGAAGTTTAAAAGTATGTTTGGTATGTCATGGAAATAGACCTAATTTTTATGTGAAAAGACGAAAATTCCCTTATAAATTAGAAAAAATCCTCATAGAACTGACTTCATCCCCTTCCTCCTTTGAAACTCATCGTGCATTGTTCAATTTTTTTCAGGCAATATTTCAGATCTATCATCGTCAATCATGGACAAGTTCAAATCAAACACCCAATAACTATCCCCACGAGCAGTAGAAGATTTTGAAGTTTCTCCTAATTTAATGGACATTCTGATCGCTTCCTAGTCAAAATCCTCCAATTCCCTCTTATGCCATTAACTCATGGTTCTCCTTTCTCTTGTCCATCATCTCAACCCAGAATCTCAAATTCAAGGTCGCATTTGTCGGCCCCCTCCTTCTCCTTCACGCCGTTGCAAGTGGTGATTTGGATGCTGTTAGGAATGTCATCAAACGACAGAGGTCGTTACTGGTTGATTTGTTGCTCAATGAAGTTGAGTCTCTTTTCTGCGGGCATGTCTGAGTTGGCATTGGAAAAGCACGTTTAGGCAAGTCGAGACAAAACTCTTCTTACAAACTTATCTCATATATTATAAATTATGTTGGAAAAGCAACTTCTACTGCTAATCCAAACAAGCATGCATCGCTATCGAGTGGATTAACCTGATCGGAGATTTTGAAGCTTGCAGAAGTTGGAGTGAGAAGCTTGCCGGCGGAGGGGCTTGAAGAAAGAGTTCAGATCTGGTGGCTCCATCGAAGGGGATGAAGAAGGAGTTCAGATATGGTAGCCACCACCATCTTTCACGTGGCCCGGGGAGGCGCTATCATTGCCAGCGGTGGGGTAAGACGACGTGAGCATGGTGAATCCCAAGTGGTTGGTCGGGCGAGCATGGTGGGGGGGGGGGGTGACTGAGAAGGGAGAGAGGGTAATGTGGAAGCCATTTTGATGGAATTGGTGGCTTAATTGGATTCCATGTGGAATCGATTTCTTAGGCCAATTCCACCATACCAAGCATGCCATGATATCTCAGCTCTTGCACTTTAATGTGATAGCATTGGCTTTGGTTCTATTGCACTTTAATGTGAACCGCCAGATGCATATTTCAACATATATCGTTTGTATCTACTTTTTGTTTACCAATGGCCAATTTAGATTTTACCTTTTTGATTTGGAGAGCAATGATGAGTACAGGAACATTAGCGATTAAAATACACACAAAAAACCATTGGACGATTCCCGTGTGGAACACACTGGCACTTTTCTGATACAACTGAATTAATCCATGGTGTTCTTCTTTTTAGGGACTTGTAAGTGTTAGGTTTCAAACAAAATGATCGATTAAAAAAATGTTTAAAATATTGTCAGATCCATGTATATAGAGAGACCAAATTTTGGCTCGACAACGCAGAAGAAGCAAAGAACATGCTGTGAAAATTGCGAGTTGTCAAAAATCAACTTTCCGAAGCTTTCTTTGCCGATTTTCTGATGATGTCGAGACCTCCAATAAATTTTCTGTCGTTAGGGTTCTTAAGTAGTGCGTAAACAATATTATTTTGTCTTCTATTTTATTTTTTTAATAACTAAGGGATATAGAGGTAATTTGACTCAAATTCTAAATTCCTAATTATATCATATAACCTTAATAATTATAGGGAGAATTCCAATAAAATACTAGATGAATTTGTAAAACCCATATAGGGCCCTTAAATTTGTAAAATTACTCAGAGGTGACACAGACTTATCAGGGATATACAATTTCATAGGAAATGACTAGAATGCCCTGACTTCTTCTTTAAAGTAAGGCCATGAAACTCATTTTCAATATCCCGTGCCTGTCGTAGCCCCGCCTTCGTCTTATTGACGCGCCACCGTGAACGACGCAGCCTCCGCCGCAGTCTCCGCCGTACCATACACCGTGGTCGTCGGCGCCGGCAGCAGTGTGGAGATCGAAGAGAAAGAAGAGGTACTGAGCCATAGCGTGTCTCTCAACTGTTTTCAAGCTTTCTTGTCATCTATGCCTTTGTTTTTTCCTTTCCACTATCAGGTGTGCGTGTTGTGCTTGTTTTAGGCTGCATGTATTATATTCCCCAGGTTTTGGTTTTTGCATTTTGCTGACATTAGCTTTTGGTTTCTCATTAATTGTTAATTGTTGATACTCAGTTGTTGGGCTTCTGCATTTATTGTTATTGTTGTGCATTTATTTCAAACTGCACGCTTTTGGATAATATTCGATCCTCTGAACATTTGCTAAAAAGGAACATTTGCTAAAAAAGGTAATGCAGTGGCTTCAAGCTTTTTCAACGCCATTAAAGGGACCTTTATTTATATCCAAAAAAAAGCGACCTTTAGTATTATCCAATTCACAACCAAACAAATATGGTGTTGGAACATGCATAGTGCATAGTACATAATAAAAAAGGTAATGTTCCCATCAAAGACAAATTTTTTTGTGTGTGTGGTGGGGTTTTCGGTTTTTTCTTTTTATGTTATGAAATATGATATATATATATATATATATATGTATATGTGGTCTAACATTATGATGGAGTATTCATTGTTTGTTGCAGGTTGGAAGAAAGCAAATATGGCGGCAACACCTTCTGCAAAGTCACTAACTTGTTTTTTTCCATCTGGGGGAGTTTGTAGGCAAATGAAGGATGGTGAAGTTAAATATAATGGGGGGAGTGTGAGGGTGAAATCCATTAAGGAGGGGATTAAACTTCAAGAATTGAGGGTAATGATAGGAGAATGGTTTGGTTTAGAGGGTAATGGATGTGACATTAAATACACTTTAAGCTTTGACGAAAAGATTTTAGTAGACATGATTGATGATTGTGAAATGGAAAATCTGCTTAATTATAATGAAAGAAGTGCACATGTGTATGTAGGATGTAAAGGTGTTGATATTGCACCAAGGGAAATGGATGAGCAAGAAAGGTATGTCATAGTTAGTGTTGTTAGAGAGGTAATAATGTTGTTGGTAATATATTGATAACAGTTGTCATTATCTATGAAGGTGCATGGGTGTTACTGATGAAATGACTTACATTGAGCGGTTGCTATACGGAGCTAGTGATGAATATGCAAACAATGAGTGCAGTGGAATACCTCTTTTGAGCCTTCCGTGTGCAAGTCAGAGTGCACCAACACCGAAGCCAGATATGAACTCTAACAAGTGGAAGGACTTGTTCATAAGAGTAAATCAAACATTTGCAAATTCAGATGAGTTCAAAAAGGTGTTGCATAAGTTCGCATTGCCCACAAATTTGAGTACACATATGTAAAGAATTCAAGGGATTGTGTGTATGTTAAATGTAAAGTTGAAGATTGTCCATGGAGGATAACTGCAAGGGCGATTGGGAGGAGCAATAATTTCTTACGTGTGACAAGATACACTAAAGACCATCATCATACAGCACAAGACAACCTTGATGTGACACATGCTCGAAGTGCTGCATTGACAAGTACAATTATTATCGAAGAGGTTAGGAATCACACAGACAAGCGTCCCACTGAAATAAGGAAGGGTTTGGCAAGAGAGTACGGTGTGCACTTGACATATAAGCAAGCATATCGGGCAAAGGAGAAGGCAATGAAGGAAATCCACGGTAGACCTGAACAGACATACATGTTGATACCATGGATATGTGATAGGTTAAAGGAAACCGATGACAAGCTGTAATTTGAATGGGTCGCTAGCGGGAGCAACACCTTTGAGCGAGTATTTATAGCGTATTGCTGTTGTACGTAGGGGTTCATTGTCGGTGCCGACTTGTTTTGTACATCGATGGAAGCCACTTAAGTGGGCCATATAGGGGACTCTGCTGTCAGCTTCTGCCTTCGATGCAGACAATGGGTTGTTGCCGTTTGCCATTGCTATTGTCCATGGAGAGACAATTGAGGACTGGACATGGTTCCTTGAAATGGTGAGGAGGACACTAGGAGGATTACAGATTACAATTGTGTCCGACCGACACAATGCAATAATCGGGCCGTCCGAGGAGTTTTCGGGTCGAGAGACATGCATCTTGCTATAGGCACATTAAGGAGAACTTTAGTGGCCAAATGATTAAATTGAATAGAGGAAAGAGGAGGATATGTGGGCAACAGAGGCAAATCGCACTTCAATTACTTGATGCAATTGCATATGCGAAACTTGATTGTGACTTCGAATTTGCGATGGAACAAATGAGGCTTTTCAATTAGGAAGCATTTGAGTGGCTGATCCATCATGGTGATATAGCGAGATGGGCCATGAGCAAGTTCCCATTTAAATCGTGGGATAAAATTACCACAAACCTTGCCGAGTCCTTCAATGCTTGGATGGTAAAGGAGAGACATCATAATGTTGCCCAGCCTTATACATGAGCACCGTGAGAAAGTTGCAAAGAAGATGTATGCAGCAAGCATGGTAATGAGTAAGTAGAAAAATGGCATTGGCCCAAACATCGAACAACAAGTGCTGGAAAATGTGGCAAGGGCTGAATACATGGATGTGCAGATATATGGAGGAGGAAGGGTGCATGTCCGTACATCAAGCGGGGTGCTAAATGTTGAGTTGAACTTGCGCGAGTGCACATGTAATGCATGGCAAATGTCAGGTATTCCTTGTCCTCATGCGTGTGCAGCCATAAAGCGTGTCCATGGGAATGTGTACAGTTATCTGGATGAATGCCTAACTTTAACAGCCCAAAAAAAGATTTATAGCTGAAGCATGATTCCGGTTGTCACAATAGACATGCCAAATCCAAATGACTTCCGCATCTATGACATAGGAAGTCAAGTGTTCCTCGCACCGCCCAAGACTAGTCGTCCACTAGGAAAGGCCAAGAGTTGAAAGGACAGTCACAATTTCGCAACAAGAAGATTTACTATTGCACCTCATGCCATGAAACAGGACACACAAGAAGAACCTACAAAAATCCAAACCCATATTAACTTGATGATTGGTTGGGTTCGTTGGTAAATTACAAGTCATCTTTTGGTATATATACAATGACTTGGATCCCTTCTGACTTTGGATCCCCTGACATATTTTGTGGCTATATTCCTACAATACCTATAGGGTCTCTCAATATGTAATTGGTGTAATTACGTAAATGGCACAGTGGGATTGACATAGTGGAATGACAAGGAAACATTAGCTCAATGTCATCGTAATGTTCACTTGTCATTTTACTCTATTTCTTTGTACATGTGATCCCATTACAACTTTTTGTAAATGCCAAATATTATGAATGACACACTCGGAATATTGTTATTAGATACTCTTTATTATCTTTATTTGTTCAATCAGGTCACCATCAAACAACACTTCAAAAAAGAAAAATCTAAACGCCATTTGTAAATGGGAATTGGGAATTTGTAAATGGCAAATAATTATGTCATGAGATTGGGAATTTGTAAATGGCAAATGGCTATGTCATCGATTTGTATATTGTATTTCGTATTGTATGGATGTGATAGCATTTTTGATGTATTTCTTTATTTGTTTAAGGCAAGTTTATGTTAATAAAAGTTAAGTTGTTGTTCAAGTCAACTCTCGACAATGCATGAAATGATATTGATTAAATTGATCATTCTCGTTAATCCTACGGTGATTCTCGAGAATTGTATACATTGAGAATTTTCCTACGGATCTGTTTTAACAACTCTAGAGAGTATCTTGCCAATTCTGGAGAATTTAAGGAGATATTGAAAGGAAACAGTGAAAATCAACTTCTGATTCTCGAGCACTCCAAATGTATTCTCGAGAATTCTTTTAGTAAAAGGTAGTGGATATATGTAGCAATGAGACAGGAACGAATTGATTGTTGACAGGTTCTCGGGAATTGAAATTACTTCTCGAGTACACGAGAATGAAAACACAATTGAAGAACACGATTCTCGGAGGTAGACTCGATTCTCGAGAATTGTCTATGATTCTAATGTCTTAGTTACTATGTCACATTACCAATTCTCGAGAACATCTATGTGATTCTCGAGAATTGTCTACACTTATCCAATTCATTATTCCCAATTCTCTGGAATTCCCATATGCTTCTCGAGAGTAGTTTATCCTTCTATGTACTCTTATACTGCTAATTTTATTCAATTCTCCAAAATACTCTGTCTGATTCTTGGGAATTATGTATCTCTTACGTACCTAAAAACGAGATAATTCTCGAGAATCAATTGTTAGTTCCGAGAATGCTCGTTGATGCAAACTAATACTATACTAATTCTCGAGAATACTAAAATAATTCATATGATATTAGATGTAAAATGATATTAACCTTGTGCATTAGTTGATAACTATGAATCTTACATATTATCAGGCAAGTCAATATAGTGAAGTGCTAGTTTTGGAATTCTCAAGAATTGATTATCAACTCTCGAGAATTATCGGGTCTTACTAAATCTCTAAGCATTGCAATAGCCTACTGTTCAATTTTGAAATCAAGATTCCCGAGAATCTTCATGAGCTCCCGAGAATTGGCAATGACTCTAGTTAGATCAAAACCTCATATTCTCGAGAATGAATTTTGTCTACTCGAGAATCAACGTCCTTCAATCGCATTTTATTCTCGCATTCTCGAGAATTTATTCTAAATTCCCGAGAACTGTCGATAAGCGAGTCGTTTTGTCTCTCTAGCTTAAGATAGAAAAGAAGCTCTCGAGAATTTAACTTGGAATTTCCGAGAATGGTCGATCAAGAGTTAGCCCATTGATTTGATTTCAAGTATCGAGAAGTCTTAATGGTTTTCTAAATATCATAAAAGCCTAACATTTATCAAGAATTTCAAAATCAAGATAAGTCGTAACTCTTAGCTGCTTTCACAAAAGCTCGTTTGCACAAAATTACTCTCGAGAATCGTTTCGGATTCCCGAGAATGGGCAAGGTAGGACTCGTCAAAAACTTCTTGCATTCTCGAGAACTTAGTAAAATTCCCGAGAATCGCGTCTTCTTACTTGTATATTCTCGCGTTCTCGAGAATTGAGTAAAACTCTCGAGAATTGTGAAGCTAATCTCTTATCAAATTCCTCTGATCTATGGATTCTCGAGAATCATACATGAATTATTGACAATACAGGTGTCTTCTGTACCTAATTGAACCTGAACACTCTTGGGAATTGACACAAGATTCCCGAGTATGTTCAATAGTTATATGATGAATTCCAATCCTTGCGTGCCGAAAATTAGTCTCTCTTTAAAACTCTCGAGAATCGAGTAGTGCTCTCGAGAATTGGCTACCCAATTTATTTTTCCCTCTTCCGGTATTCCCGAGAATTAAATATAACTCTCGAAAATTATGGGTAGACCGAGTGTTACATAACGAATGCCAATTTAACGCGAGCATATAACATATTTGAACAACGTTGATTCTCGGGAGTGTAGGACACATTCTCAAGAATATGATATCTATTATTGTTGCTCACTTTGCCAATTCTCGAGAACATTCAAGTAATTCTCGAGAATCTCGTATATCTACCTAGCTCACTATATACTAATTCTCGAGAACTTCAGAGATCATTCTCAAGAATTTGCATACTCTGTACACCTCTGTTTTTCAACTGCATAACAGGGGAACCTGCAAAACATGATCTAACCACTCCGATGCATAAGTTAGTTTCCATCCATCATCAAAACACAATTTAACAACATTGACCTGGAATTTCTTACAGTTCATTGGGGTTGACCATTCCCAATTCTCGTCGGATAAACATAAATTGTTCTTTGGCCAATGGATTGGGAATTTCTTTCAGATGTATTCCCAATTCCCAAGTCAGATAGTTGTTGTTTTAGCCATAGTACTTGTGCTCTCATGCTCTGTCTTTCCGTTGTATATCCTGCATGATCAGCATCTGAATATTTTATTATCATTCAGGCAAGAAAAATAAGTTGTAAATGGCGATGGTTTACTTGTAAATGGTGATGAAGTTTATCGCTTGTAATTAGGAAGAATGGAAAAGGCAAGAAATAAGTTGTAAATGGCGATGGTTTACTTGTAAATGGCGATGGTTTACTTGTAAATGGTGATGAAGTTTATGTTTTGTAATTGGGACAAGAATGGAAAAGGCAAGAAATAAGTTGTAAATGGCGATGGTTTACTTGTAAATGGTGATGGTTTTTTTGTAAATGGCGATGGTTTACTTGTAAATGGTGATGAAGTTTATATTTTGTAATTGGGACAAGAATGGAAAAGGCAAGAAATAAGTTGTAAATGGCGATGGTTTACTTGTAAATGGCGATGATTTACTTGTAAATGGTGATGAAGTTTATGTTTTGTAATTACCAGAAGAATGGAAAAGGCAAGAAATAAGTTGTAAATGGCGATGATTTACTTGTAAATGGCGATAGTTTACTTGTAAATGGTGATGAAGTTTATGTTTTGTAATTGGGACAAGAATGGAAAAGGCAAGAAATAAGTTGTAAATGGCGATGGTTTACTTGTAAATGGTGATGAAGTTTATATTTTGTAATTACCGGAAGAATGGAAAAGGCAAGAAATAAGTTGTAAATGGCGATGGTTTACTTGTAAATGGCGATGGTTTACTTGTAAATGGCGATGAAGTTTATGTTTTGTAATTACCGGAAGAATGGAAAAGGCAAGAAATAAGTTGTAAATGGCGATGGTTTACTTGTAAATAGTGATGAAGTTTATGTTTTGTAATTGGGACAAGAATGGAAAAGGCAAGAAATAAGTTGTAAATGGTGATGGTTTACTTGTAAATGGCGATAGTTTACTTGTAAATGGTGATGAAGTTTATGTTTTGTAATGACCCAGGAAGAATGAAAAGGCAAGAAATAAGTTGTAAATGGCGATGGTTTACTTGTAAATAAGATGAAGTTTATGTTTTGTAATTGGGAAGAATGGAAAAGGCAAGAAATAAGTTGTAAATGGCGATGGTTTACTTGTAAATGGCGATGGTTTACTTGTAAATGGTGATGAAGTTTATGTTTTGTAATTACCGGAAGAATGGAAAAGGCAAGAAATAAGTTGTAAATGGTGATGGTTTACTTGTAAATGGCGATGGTTTACTTGTAAATGGTGATGAAGTTTATGTTTTGTAATTACCGGAAGAATGGAAAAGGCAAGAAATAAGTTGTAAATGACGATGGTTTACTTGTAAATGGCGATGGTTTACTTGTAAATGATGATGAAGTTTATGTTTTGTAATTGGGACAAGAATTAAAATGGCGAAAAATAAGTTGTAAATGGCGACGGTTTACTTGTAAATGACGATGGTTTACTTGTAATGGAAATTTATTATTGTAATTGGGACAAGAAGTGAAAAGGCGATGGTTGACTTGTAAATGGCGATGGTTTACTTGTAAATGATGATGAAGTTTATGTTTTGTAATTGGGACAAGAATTGAAATGGCGAAAAATAAGTTGTAAATGGCGATGGTTTACTTGTAAATGACGATGATTTACTTGTAAATGATGATGAAATTTATGTATTGTAATTGGGACAAGAATTGAAATGGCAAAAAATAAGTTGTAAATGGCAACGAAATAAGTTGTTTAAACGATGATTTACTTGTAAATGGTGATGAAATTTATGTATTGTAATTGGGACAAGAAGTGAAAAGGCAAGAAATAAGTTGTAAACCGCGTTGTAAATGGCAATACAAAATTTGATTTGTTATAGATCATCATGTTTTTGTTAACTTTACATAGAGGACCACATACATACTAATTGGCCGAAGTATGACATACATACAGATTCGTTTCTGTTTCTATCCTATCTACTCGTAGTAAGTGTGAAAAATATTTAAACAATCAGCCTTCAATAACATGGAACATGGTCATGTCTTTCTTCGCTTCCTATGGGGCGGTGGAGGAGGAGCCAGGAGTCCCAATGCAGTATCTATGGCCTTATTCAATTCATGGTTCACAAGCCACCACATAAGATTGCACCTATACTCGTTGACCTCATCATCACCATAGTCCATACTTTGACCAGGACTCCAATTGCGCAACCAAATCAATACATGAACGCCGCAGTCTTGCCTATAGAACACAACATAACACAGAAACCCACAAATTAACAAAAACCACAATAATCACAATTCTTGATGTTGCCACAGACACTTACAAGTTTGGTTGTTGTGGGACAGGTGGGTAAATAATTTCTGTTGTTTCCATCTTGCCTTTGTCACTTGGTTTCACAAATTGGACGATCTCTTGAAAATGTTCCCTCTGCAAACAACACAAATGCATTAAATAAGTGTAATGTCAATGGTACTCAAACTTCAATGCTTATAACTTACAATTTTTTTTATGGTCGTTTCTTGGGGATTTACTGATGCAGCTTCCTTCTTTTTACTCATGTCGACCTTGGTGCTCAATGAATCTAGAACATAAAACTTCATCGTGCTTGGATGCAAGGCCATGCAGAACCAGTGCTCCTTAACCAACATCGGTCCCATAATCAGATCACAATCACAGATGTTGTAACCTATATGTTTAGGCAATAGTTGTTTTTCCCACTCAGCAACTTTTCAGGTCGACGGTTTTTGGGCCAATAAAGTCTACATAACCAACAATTTTTGAAGTCATGCATGCATACATATGTGGATGGGAATAAATTATCAAGGTCCATAAATGCAAATGCAGACAAACCATATGATCAGCACTGAAAATGTGCCTCCTGGATTGGCCCTGGCTCCGGCTCTCCATATCACGCATCAGGGCTTTACATACAACAGACATAACCTGCATGTGTAAACACTTCAATAAGCAGAGGTTCAAAACGCTATGTAGAAATTTAATGTTTTTTAGTACCTACCCGGTTGCTTAATTTATTCCTACGTCCTAGTGTCTGCAACTGATCCCGAGTTATATCTTCATCGTCAATTTGAATGAGAATCCTATAAAAGATAAACAATGACATCATACACACACAAATGCACAAATTGAGACAAAACATCACTTGATATTGAGAATTCCTTGAAAAGAACTTTTATGATGACTTACTGCTCATTCTCCTCCTTGGTGCACCTTCCGGAGGAGACAAGGTCGAAGAATATTGCCTTCTCTTCTTTCGCCTTCCTTGGTCGCTTCAATGGCCGTGTCAACGTCCAAGGCGACATATTTTTTGGCTTCTTCGGCCTCTGTGACCTCCGTGGTGCATATTGTTGTTCAACGGGTCCTTCTTCTCCAATAGGACTTTCCCCACTAGAATCAAAAATGTTGATTGGCATTCCTGAAGCTGTGTCATCCTCATAACCCTCATAACCAGGTTGGCCATCATCATCACCTTCTTGGCGTTCATCATCACCATCATTGTCAGCTCCACCATCAGCATCTTCTTGGCCATCATCACCATCATCACCATCATCGTCATTGATACGGTCATCATCATCATCATCATCGTCAGCTTCAGGTTCACCGACTTGTTGCTTTCGCTGCCTTTCAATGTCCACTTGTGTCTTTCGCAACTCGTCTTCCAAAGCAGCAACAAGTCTTTTGTGGTTCTCGTTGATTATCCCCATCAACTTTCCATGTAAGTCATTTAAAACCTAAATTATGAGAGAATTTCCCACACGTCATTAACATTTGCTTTAAGCATTAATTAAATGTCATTATCGGAAGCACTTAGTGGGTCTAAAGAAGCCACAAAATTTGTCTCCGACGTGTCCTTGTTAACCTTGTTGGCCTTGTCTTCACCGACCTTTGTGGAATACAATAAGCCAATGTTGCTCTTCCTCTCTTTGTCGATCATGTCCTTCACCTTCTCTTTCGTCCAAAACTCAATTGGACTCTTTCCTACATGTTGTACTCCCTTTCCCAAAGGGAACTGCTCGCTGAAAAATAACTGCAACAATAAATATTAAACATTTAAAACTTATGACAAAAAATTATTCACACAGAGCACATCATAAAACTTACCAATAACATGTATATACACCCTCCCACATACGAGTTGCAATTGTTGTTTCGTCTTATGGCGTTGACATAATCTGCAAGCTCTTTTTGGAGGTCCTTGGCAATAAATGTGGCCCAATCGAGAAGTGCCCAAATCCATTCATCGTGGAAGTTAAGACCTTCAGCAACTTGTCACCGGAGTTGTGCTAGATGTTGGAGCAAGAAAAGTCCCCAACATATACATCATAAATAACATCTCAAATTCATCACCCGACTCCCCGAAGTTATGACCTTTAATATGTCGTCATACTTCATTTTACCAAACCGTTTTCTAAGTCGCTGAAATGTTGGATCTGTGTCACTCACATTCATTGTAACCTCGTCCCCATTGTGTGGCACCCCAAGCAAGTGAGCCACATCTTTTCCCTCTATTTGACGTGTCTTCCCCCTTATTCGGAATTGATTGGTTGGGGGATCATACGCTCTCATTATCGGGACTAACATTTCCCGTGGCAGTCTCATACTTTCAATATGAAGCAACTCTCCGAACCCCAACTGCTGGACCTTAGCTTTCACTGCTTTATCAGAGTTTACATATGCCACAAGCTTTGAAAATTTGATCATGGAGCACCGTGAGGGAAAAGATGCAGTCGAGGAGGTCCCCTTCTTCTTCTCATGTGTTCCTTCTATGGCTCTATCAGTGTATGTTTTCCTCTCATCTACACTCAAAGCCCTCCACGCCTTTGAGGACTCGGTATTCATGACATTGAAGTCAGTGAATTTTTTGTCTTTCATAAACTCATTGCGAAACAAAATGTACCCATTACTGGTGTACATTTTGTTGGACTTTTGCTTCGACTCTTGCTTTGTTGGCCGACTAGTAGATGTCATTGTTCACAATTATAAACCTGAAAATTATAAACCGAAAAATTGAAACTGGGAGGAAATGGGTATGGAATTAGTTCTTACAGATTTCGTGTATATCTGTGCAATGTGTAAGGAATAAGGTCAGTTTTACTCAAAAATTTAGGAAATGTAGGCTACTGTCATGTAGGGATAACTTGGGAAAGAAGAACAGAACTCAACTCACAGTATCATTTCACAAAATGAACTTGACGAAAAGAGGGGAAAAAAGAACTTTTAACAGCAAATGAAAGTTCATGAACCACATTGACAGATCAAAAACGTGGTTCAAATATCGACTGAGAACATAGAAGATACTCTAAAGCAAGAAAGATGGAAACGAACAAAAATAAATCCTGACGCCGGCGAAAATGGCTTCCACGGCGACTGGGTTCGAACTTAGAACAAAAATTAAAAAAAAAAACAGAGAGGAAGCACCAGTTTAGTTGTCTGAACTAGTGGGAGGAGGAACATACTTGACGGCGGCGAATATGGCTTCCACGGCGACGGCAGCGGCAAGGGCAACGGCGCGATGGCAGTCGGTCAAGAACAACGTGCGCTAGGGCAGGCCAAATCAAATTTGAAATTAGTTCGAAGAGCCTGTGTTACTAACCTAAGAAGTCAAGGGCATTCTAGTCATTTCCCAGGAAATTACATAACCCTGATAAGTCTGTGTCACCTCTGAGTAATTTTACAAATTCAAGGGCCCTATATGGGTTTTACAAATTCATCTCGGTATTTTATTGGAATTCTCCCATAATTATATCATATAACCTAATTAATAATTTGTTAAATTTAGCGACCCAAATTAGAATTTGGGTAATTCAACCATATTTTTATGAGATTCTCCCTTTAATTAATGAAATTTCTAACTATATTGTAAGTTTGAATTAGATTTATTTGAATAATTAAATCATATATTATTTTCTTACCGTTGAAAAACTTTTTTAGGCATAATATATGCTTCTAAATATGTTTGAAGGTTATATATGATTATGGATATGCATAAGCTCTTAAACTTATTTTAAGGCCTACTTATTAGCATAAGCTTTTAAAAATGCTTTAGGTCGTATATCAGACCCTTCGAAAGTTCAGTCTCATACTTAAAAAGTCATACAAATTTAAACTCAAGCTCAGTTTTTAGACTTTTGTTATAAGCCCATAACTTTTTGATTAAAGTTTAACTTGGCTTTGTCTATTTTCGTCGTATGCAATACTTCTTTGACTCACTTTATTTGTTATAATAAGTCACATAATCTTTTATTTTTGATAATGATATAACCATAATTTGTCGTTAAAAGTTATTAACGTATGGTAGTTACGTAAATTAAGCATCTAAAAACCTTTGAAGGCAACACACTTGTAGATTTCCCTTATTTCTGTAATTTCTAACAGAAATATTTTTTTTTTCATGAAAGCGGACACATAAGTGAACGAAATTTAATCTTATTATCATGTAGACATATTTTAAATATGTCCCTAAGCCATGATCAATTCTTGTTGCTACAAGGATTGTGAACAAACGTATAAAAAAATTGCAATTAGCACATAGAATGATCTCTCTCTTCTTACTAATTATGAATATTGGTTTAGTTTAACCGGGTTTTGCCCATGTGAGCCTCTCAGGTTTTCTTTGGTTTTTCATAATTTTAGATAGTTAGTTTTGGTTTTCAAAGTGCTTTGAATCAATTTTTTTTAGAAACACAAACAAATATCTTGGTTTTATATGGTTTTTGGCACTTGCATCTTTGCATTGCTTCCTCATCAGTGTATTGCTGATCTCTTGCACCATTTGAGTGATTTGTTGTCTTGTTATGGATTGATCATTTTCTCATCTTGCCCTCATTGTGTTTATCTTGTTTCCTTGCAATATTACATGTGGCATTCATATGCATTTCAACCCATTTGATTGATATTTTCATTTACACGTCACATTTGCGTCATTTCAAAGTTTTATGTATGTTCGTACCATTTTTAACTTCAATTTGGTCAAGTTGGTTTTTAAACTCGAGAGTCAAAACCCGAGTTTGGAAGTGCAAAGAGGAACAACTTTGTGTAACCTAACACCCCAAATTGAGTTAAAGGAGTTTTTCAATCCATTTTACACTTGCTCCTAGGCCCATCCATCATTTCAAACTTGTTTGGAGGTGTTTTGGTGGTTTTGGAATGATTTGTCGCTAAATCTTGAAAACTGATTTTCTGCTATTTTTCCAGAAATTTTCTGTCAAAGCAAATTGGCTTCGGCCAACACCCTATTCTCCGAAGCCAATTGCTAAGTTTTTGAAAATTTCGCCCCCGTGTCATATGCTCCGGCCAACATGTTGTTAGCCGAAGTGAATTGGTATCTGTTGAAATGTTTTTCTAAGTCCCTTATTCATTCACAAGGACATACAGTCATACCATACCTCATACATACCATACACCAGACATACACACTCTTGCACCATCATTCATCCCATTTTTCACTTGAATCTTCGTTACAAGACGTGTTGATCACACTTGCACTTGTTGTTTGTTCCTTGTGCAAAGTTCAAATTTTATTCCTTGATTAGTGCATATTCAGAGGATCTGAGCGAGTGCCTTTGGACCTTAAGATTGAGAGAACTGCTAGAAGATTAAGGAAAGAGAAGAAATTAGAAACTTCTAACCGTACACCATTAGTGTGTAGTGACATATCTAGTAAGTCTAGATTGTCTGAAACGGTAACAAACAAAGCACATGCAACTCAACTAATCTTGAATTAGTAGTTGACTTATGAGATATCATAATAGATCAACTGCATGGTGGAAATGGTAATGGCAATGGAGGTAATGATTTAAATGGTAAGGACATAACAAGGGTGAAGGAGAGAACAATGGTCAAAATCTACCTAGGACAAGAACAATTAGGGAAGTTACTACCTCTAATGTTGATTTTGATCATTTTGTTAATGTTGGAGCTAATGTGCAGGATGATTTTGAGATTAAAGGGGTATTGATCAACTCACTACCTAAGTTTCATGGTTTGTCTGTAGAGGATCCTTATCTACACCTACAGGAGCTTTTCTTGAATTGTTTGAGCATGAAGCCTATTGGAGCTTTTGTAGAGGATGTCAAGAAAAAGTCTTTAATCACTCATTGGAAGGCAAGGCAAAGGAATGGTACTTGAGCTTGCTAAGACATGTAGCAGATGCATATCAAAACTAGCATAACTTATAAAAGGATTTTCTTAAGAAGTACTTTCCTGTATCCCGAACTTCTACCATGAGAAAAGAGATCAACTCAATTCTTCAAGATCTAGATGAGATCTTATGAGTATTGGAACCGCTTCCAAGACCTCTCGGTTTACATCACCAAATTCCTGATGAGTAGTTAGCTATTGCTCAAACTTTCTATGATGGTTTGAGAGAGACAGATAAAGATAAGATTGATGCAGCCGCTGGTGGAGCTAGCTATCATTGATTTCACTACTCTAGAATCTTGGAATTTAATTAAGAAGATGACTTTGGAAAAGCAAACCTATGGCGCACCGTGAAGAAAAGCTAGAGGAGTTAACAACATTAACTCTTCTGCTCTACACATTCCTCAGCTTGACACTTCCACGACTCAAATAACAGCTTTGATGACTAAGCTAGACCAGATTGCTTACAGGTCATCATTCCATTAAGTCAATTTGATTGGGAAAGAGTTGGAAGCTCCGAGTTGTGATTTATGTGGCTCATCCATGCATGTTTCTTGCAATTTCCCATCTAGTATGAGAAGGTAAGTGCCATGAATATTAAGGAAGGTCTAACCAGAAACAAAGATGTGACTCTAAAACCAATACATACAATAAAGGAAGGAGACCTAATCCCAATTTTGATTGGAGGAATCAAGAAGGTTCATCTTATCAAGTTCAACTATGGGTCGTGGGCAAATGGTACCCCTTCAAGAGTTTAAAAGTAATGAGAACATTTAATTACTCAAGAATATTGTGAGCCAATTCTCTTCCTTTACTACTAAGATGAAAGAACACGGGGCCGCTATTGATTCAAGATTCTTGGATCTTAAGAGGAGGATGGAACAATGGGAAGCCAAGCATGAAATTGTCACCTCTCATATCACTCAATTATCAAACCCTTTGAGTGATATGTATGCTAAGACAGGTGATTCTTGTCACACCCAGCCCTAACTGACTTGTACATAAATGTTTATATTCTTAAGGGCCATCCTCATTGCTATTAGAGTGTCACTTTGCTCAATACTCTACTTATTCTCTCTTGTGCAACTTCGTACACTCCCTTCTGTACACTCACATACATGTGTAGTTAGTTGGGGGAGTGTGAGATTCGAGGAATCTTAGTAGCAAACTTTGGTAACTAAGCATACAAGATACGAGCTTAATGCATGACATGCTTGCTTATATGAATTCATTATGGCATAATGATATACTTGCATGCTCAATGTTCCGTGCAAACATACATATTGATTTGACACAACCTTAGTCACCTTGGGGTCAAATCACTATTTACCATAAATTAAAATGCAATATAGTGCAAACAACTCGGAATCGTTCTCTTACTAAGGAGTCTTTTATTTTGAATTTCCTAGGTTGAACTAAGTGCTAAAAATATGGTTAGAAGGGGGGGTTTGAAATTAGTTTTCTCTAAATTAAAATTCATGAAAATAAAGCTATGTATACTCTTTTTGGTATTTATAGAAAATAAAGAAGAAATTTTCAAAGGGAGAGTTAAAATATGGATGATGAATGCTCTTGGTAATGAAAAATTAACTATCCTTATTAAGTTATACTGGTAAATGATAAAGAGCAAATGAGATGGTTTTAATAATGGGTTCTGCGGTAAGTACACAAAGAAAATGTTGACAAAAGAGTGAGAATTCAGTGATCTAGTGATAACATAGAGAAAGAAAGATGTCCAAGAGGAAAAATCTCCCTCTATTTTATCCTTCCGTTCCATTTCTCTGTTCTTATCTTTTTCGGATTAGAAGGATGTGACCGTTACCATATTCGCAGGTGCTTGGACTTTGTTCACGTTAGCAGTTTGACCACGTATCTTACGCAGGATGATGGGCTTAGTCAAGACTTGTAGCTTCATTGGGCTGTTTCTTTCTTTATTGGGCTAGCCTCGATGACATCAGACCGAAGGTTGGTTTCTTTTTTGGGATGCAGGTTCTCACTAATTTTTCTCTCTATTATTTTAATATTTTTAATGGGGAACAAATCATTTAGAGCCCATGGAAACAATTTTATTTTAATTAACCCTAAAAAATTATGAAGTTTCACTGCACCTTTGGGTTGAAAAAAATTGAAAAAAAAATAATGCACTTACTTTACTTTTTTTTTTTTCATAATAACATTTACAAGACAAATATAGATAGTTTAAAGACAAATAAAGGGATTCAAAGAAAACTAAGAACATTTTGGAAATTCACAAGAGAAATAAAAAAATTCACAAGATAAATAAGGATATTCATAAGACTAAAAAATTCATTTATAAGACAAATAAAATGATTTAAAAGATTTCACGAAGTTAAAAGAAAAATTACTAGTCAAATATAGACATTTACAAGAACAATTATGGATGATCAAAATTTTTAACTCTGCTCATTCACATGTTTGTCTTTAAAATATTTTTATTTGTCTTGAAAATGTTTATATTTGTCATGTAAATGCTCTTACATTAAAATAAAATAAGGTTTTATTGTCTTCATCGACAAAACTTAATTTTATTTTAACCCAAGGGGGTGCAGTGAAATTTCAAATCTTTTGTGGATTAACTACAATAAAATTGTTTGTATGGACTCTTAGTGATATTTTCCTATTAAAAAATATTAAAATAATAGAGAAAAGACTAGTTGGATCCATAGTGCAAAAGGCAACAAAAGGCAAGTCTCACAAATAAATTGTTTTTTTATTTTTTATTTTAGTTGTTAATATACTCACAAATAAATTGGTTTATGTTTGCACCTGAAAATGGTTAAGCCTTATGGGTGGGCAAAATTATCTTTACTAAATCGACCTTTGCCCAATTACAATTAGAAAACTAAAGTAAATTTTGCCTATTCCTACAATCGGTAAATTGTTTGTTTATGTTTGCACTTGAAAATGGTTAAGCCTTATGGGTGCTCAGCAAAATTATTCATTACTAAATTTCCACCTTTGCCCAATTGGCCAATTAGAAAACTAAACGTTAAATTTTGCCTATTCCTACAATGGAACATATACTAGTTTCCAGGGGCATATAGAACTGAAACTGTTGAGTCTTCAATGCCGGCCCAATAATTGTATGTAACTCTTTTTTAGCTCTAAATAAAACAATGTCTCGAATTAAAAAGAATGAAGCAGGCCTCCAAAGTTGGTTTATTAATTTTTTTAATAATTAAACTTTTTCAAATTAAAATTAAAATTAAAATTTTTAATCCTAATAAATCCAATAATGGTTTTTAACAGTAAAATGCGCACACTTATCAGCATCATTATTTTTCAATAAACATACAAGCACCAACCTTTATTATATAATCCTCCAGTAAAGACCTTCAATTTTATTTTTTATTTTTAGTCTTTGCCGGCCCAATAATTGTATGTAACAAGCTTAAACAATGTCTCGAATTCAAGGGGGCCTAAGAGGGGATAAAACTCAAGAATTAATGAAGGGGATAATGTTTTTTAACAGTAAAATGCGCACAGTTATCAGCATCATTATTTTTCAATAAAAAAAGCTAACATTATTATATAATCCTCCAGTAAAGACCTTCAAAATAAGCAAAAAGAAAATATTGAAAAAGCTAAAAGCAGAAAATATATAAAATGAAAATTTATAAATTAAAGTTGTCTACTTCCTAAAACATTTTTGAAAGAATCTGCAAAGCTTTTTGGGATTAACTCTTCTACTCTTAGATTCAACCGTGTCTGGAATTATATGCAGGTCTTCACCACCACCAATGTCCAAAGAAAAATTATCTTGATCAGGATATGAAATCTGCAGTATTGTTTCTTGAATTGATGGACCATAAAATAGATAAACCGCTGTTTTCTTCAGAGTGAGTCCATACCCACATACCACCATAACTTCCACTTTATCACCAGTTTCAAGATTCGAAATATAGCTTTCAGAATCTACCTCTTCAATGGACGTTACTGAGTCTCCTTTGTAGAGCTGAATGGTAGCTTTGGTGTAGTTTATGATCAACACATTATTTATATGCCCACATGTTATGTTTTCTTGAGAAGACCAATAGTCCAATAGAGAAGACACAAAACCATTGTTCTCAAGGCAGTGACTTGAGGCACTTGGAAAATTGCTGAAGCTCCTTCACCAATGAAGGTTAAACAATCAGGAATTTTTTGTCGGGAACACAGTAATCATCATACACACAGCCTCTGAAGTTCTGCACCATCAAAACTCTCTCAAACCATCATTTTAATATAAAAGGTCCAATATTTAATGAACAATTTTATGGTTAAAACTATATTCAACCAATTCACTGAACAGTTTCATTGACTTTTATGATCTATGTAAAAAGGGAATTTGATAGTTGAAATTATCAATTTAATCGCAAAAATAACTTGACAGGACAGCCAAGTAAAACATACTTTTAACAATATTTGAAATAGGGGATAAATAACAATTTTGCAAACTTGACAGGACAGCTCCTAAAAAAAAAGAAAAAATAATAAAACATACTTTTAACAATATTTGAAATAATCCATAGATATACCACTTTCGATGTTTGTGAAATTGTAGATAAATCGTGTTATAAGGAGTTAAGATAATAGTATAGTTTGCTAAATTACGCTAACTTTTCTTGATGTTTAGATAAATCAATTACATCTAATTATCATGTTTTTAAGAAAAAAGTGAAGTCAAAAAATCATTTGGTTCCCTCCACACATGACAATGAAGCAGAGAGTCCTCTCTATTATAATTCTCTATCAGTTTTAAGTTGTTTTTCACATGATGTGAGTCCTTACAAAACTAATTAACTTTGTTGCTCAGTTTGACATTACATTTATGCATTATTATGGCTACATATATTTTTTGGTAGCAAACTATATCAAATGTATCCTGACACATATTCACTCCAACTCATTTGCTACCCTGGGGTGGGTGGTTGTTCTCTGTGCTTCTCCCCTAAGTGCATCGTTGACATTTTCTGTGCTAGGAGGAGCTTCTTGTCCAAAAATTGGATTTTCTTAGTCGGCACTGAAGCCATCCTCGGTAGGGCTAGGCGCGTCCTATCGCATTGGTGGTTCAACCTGGCTGGCGCTGGTACTTGTAAGATGAGTGGAATTAGTCGGATTAACATTTGTGGCATCGTTTCTCCTTATACCTGGCAAATCTTCCAAAGGCTTGCCCTATGGCCGGACAAGCGGAATGACCGCAGACGATAATTACGCTGAACGACGCCAGCTGGGGGTAGCCAAAATGGTAAGCGACGTGACTTGGTCTCGTTGGCTTTAATTCTCTTCTTCCAGCCGTCAGAGGCGATCCTGTTGCTTCTGCTGCATGAATCGCTCCTCCTCTTGTGAAACCAATCTGGCTTGTGTAGTAAGTTGCGTGGTTTGGTTCCTGACCAACGCTGCTAGTTTGGCAATGCTTACTTCGCGGCTAGCATCTGCTCTACCATGGTCAGTATATCCCTAGGAAAAATAATACAAAAAGCAAGGAAAAAAATAGAGGTTTTTCTAAGCATTTGTTGCTAGGTCCTCACGGACAGCGCCAAACTGTTAGACCTAATTTCAATTAGTTAGGATCTTATGTATAAGGTCACCAGCAACAAAGGAGTTACATTGGTAAATGATAAAGAGCAAAGGAGATGGTTCTAATAATGGCTTCTCGGGTAAGTACATAGAGAAAATATTGACAAAAGAGTGCGAATTCAGTGATCTAGTGATACCATAGAGAAAGAAAGATGTCCAAGAGGAAAAATCCCCCTCTCTTTTATCCTTCCGTTCCATTTGTCTGCTCCTATCTTTTTCGGATTAAGAGGATGCGATTGTTACTATATTCGCAGGTGCCTGGACTTTGCTCGTGTTTTTTTTTTTTTTTGATAAAAAAAGTTTTGAAGGGTTCGACATCGGTCACTAGCGCCAGAAGACGCAGTACGGCATGAAAGCACTTACCTGGACTTTGCTCGTGTTAGCGGTTTGACTTGATATCTCATGCAAGATGATGGGCTTAAGACTTGTGGCTTCATTGGGTTATTTCTTCCTTATTGGGCTAGCTTCTTATGTCAGCCCGAAGGTTGGTTTTTTTGGGGCATACATGTCTCACCAATCTTCTCTCTCTATTATTTTAATATTTTTAATGGGAAAAAAAATCACAATTTTATTTTAATTAACCCCCAAAAAATTATGAAATTTCATTGCATCCCTTGGGTGAAAATGAAATTAAGCTTTTTAGTTGGAAAAAAAATAATGCCCTTACTTTATTTTTTTCCATAATAGCATTTACAAGATAAATATGGACATTTTTAAAACAAGTAAAGGGATTCAAAGAAAACCAAGGAGTTAACAAGAACATTTTGGACATTCACAAGAGAAATAAAAAAATTCAGAAGATAAATAAGGATATTCATAAGACAAAGAAATACATTTATAAGACAAATAAAAGAATCCAAGAAGTTAAAAAAAATATAGACATTTACAAGAAAAATATGTGAATGATCAAAATTTTTTAACTCTATGGTCATTCACATGTTTGTCTTCAAAATATTTTTATTTGTTTTATAAATGCTTTTACATTAAAATAAAATAAGGCATTATAGCCTTTATACTGACAAAACTTAATTTCATTTTAATCCAAGAGGATGTAGCAAAATTTCAGAATCTTTTGGGGGTTAACTAAAATGAAATTGTTTCTATGGAGTCTAAGTGATATTTTCCTATTAAAAATATTAAAATAATAGAGAGAAAACTAGTTGGATCTATAGTGCAAAAGACAACAAAAGTTAAGTCTCCTTAAAGGTACTGTTATATTTGCTCCTAAATAAATTGTTTATATTTACGTTTGCATCTAAAAATAATTAAACCTTATGGTTGCTCAGCAAAATTGTTCATTATATATTTGCACCTTTACCCAATTAGAAAACTAAACGTTAAATTTTGCCTATTCCTACAATGGAACATACGCTAGTTTCAAGGGGCATATAGAACTGAAACTGTTGAGTCTTCAATCACGGCCCAATATTTGTATGTAACTAGCTTAAACAATGTCACTCGAACTCCCCCAAACAAGAATGAAGCAGGCCTAAGAGGGGGATAAAACTCAAGAATTAATGAAGGAAATCCAATAATGTTTTTTAACAGTTCAATGCACACACTTATCAGCATCATTGTTTTTCCAAAAAACATACAAGCACCAACCATTATTATATAATCCTCCAGTAAAGACCTTCAAAATAACGCACAAATCACTCTTTTTTTTTTTTTTTTTTTTTTTTTTTTTTTTTTTTTTTTTTTTTTTTTTTTTGGGGGGGGGGGGGGTATCAAGGAGAACATATTGAAAAAGCTAACAGCAGAAAATAAAAGTAATATAAATGAAAATTTATAAATTAAAGTTATCTACTTCCTGAAACATTTTTGAAAGAATCTGAAAAGCTTTTTGGGATTAACTCTTCTGCTCTTAGATTCAACCGTGTCTGGAATTCTATGCGGGTCTTCACCACCACCAATGTCCAAAGAAAAATTATCTTGATCAGGATAAGAAATCTGCAGTATTGTTTCTTGAATTGATGGACCATAAAATAGATAAACCGCTGTTTTCTTCAGAGTGAGTCCATACCCACATACCACCATAACTTCCACTTTATCACCAGCTTCAAGATTCGAAATATAGCTTTCAGAATCTACCTCTTCAATGGAAGTTACTGAGTCTCCTTTGTAGAGCTGAATGGTCGCTTTGGTGTAGTTTATGATCAACACATTATTTATATGCCCACATGTTATGTTTTCTTGAGAAGACCAATAGAGAAGGCACAAAACCATTGTTCTCAAGTCATAACAAGTGACTTGAGGCACTTGGAAAACTGCTGAAGCTCCTTCACCAATGAAGGTTAACCAATCGGGAATTTTGTTGTCGGGAAGACAGTAATCATCAGACCCACAGCCTCTGAAGTTCTGCACCATCAAAACTCAAACTATCATTTTAATATAAAAGGTCCGATATGTAATGAACAATTTTATGGTTAAAACTATCTTCAACAAATTCACCGAACAGTTTCATTGACTTTAACATAAAAGGGAATTCGATAGTTGAAATTATCAATTTAATTGCAAACATGACAGGACAGCTAAGTAAAACATACTTTTAATAATATTTGAAATAATCCATAGATATACCACTTTCGATGTTTGTCAAATTTCAGATAAATTGTGTTATACGGAATTAAGATAATAGTGTAGTTTACTAAATTACGCTGACTTTTCTTAATGTTTAGCTAAACCAATTACATCTAATTATCATGCTTTTTTTAAGAAAAAAGAGAAGGAAAAAATCATTTGGTTCCCTACACCCATGACAATGAGGCAGAGTACTCCCTATTATAATTCTCTATCAGTTTGAATGTGTTTTCCACATGATGTGAGTCCCTTACAAAACTAATTAACTTCGTTGCTCAGTTTGACATTACATTTATGCATTATTATGGCTACATATATTTTTTGGTAGCAAACTATATCAAATGTATCCTGACACATATTTCACTCAAGTCTCCAACTCAATCTTGATCAAGTCAAATTGGGCCTAAGATTTTTTTTTTTTTTTAAATTTAAAAAAGAAGAAGTAATTTTCTCAAATTTTTCTTTTGTGGAAGCTAGTTAAGAAATTGTTTTGGTTCTAAATGTAAGACCCCTTCTTTCAAAATTATAATTTTCTTCGTAATCTATACCTATTATTACACATGTTAAAGAGGGATTTCTATGAATAGGGTAGTTCCCAATAGAAATTATTAAAAGGGATATTTTAAGGAAATTAAATTGTATAATTAACCAGTTTTATTAATATAGTAAATTAGATATCTAACACCTAGTTTAGGACCGGATACAGTATATCACAAAAAATGGCAAACTAATTTTAGGTCAAACTAGATTAAGAAAACTGGATAACGTACTCTATTCTAGTAGTTATATGATAGTGACGTAGCTAGAGACTAACCTCTAAAATACTTTCTTCAAGACTTGTGATTTGGTTGCTCCTTCCCATTTGAATCAGAAGATACCTCAAGGCATTTTGTGAGACTGGAGAAATGAGAGTTCCATTGTGAGAATCAATTGCTGCCAAAGTTTCTGTACCTGAAGTTGACATCTCTGATGTGCTTGGTAGAGCTTCCAATTGTGTACAATTTGCGGCATCTGAAGTTGACCTCTCTGATGTGCTTGGTAGAGCTTCCAATTGTGTACAATTTGCGGCATCTGAAATTGACATCTCTGATGTGCTTGGTAGAGCTTCCAATTGTGTACAATTTGCGGCATATAAGGTATCCAGAATTCTCGCCACAATTTCATTTAGTTGGGAATCTGGGCCACATTCCAAGCATAGGCTTTGAAGCCTCGGAACTTCGTTTATCATAGATGATAGGCCATTTAAACTCGAATGTGGCATGTTTAAAGAAACTACAGACGAGAAGCTTTCAAAAGGTTGAAGAAGAGAGAGAGGATTGGTTTTTGGAGACATCCAAGACCAAATAAGTGAAGGAAACACATCACGTGATGATCCCTCATAGCCACACATAGATATGTATCCAATATTTGATCTTACTATTGAGAAAGGAACTTTTCTTATGGCAGTATTATCTGCAACAAGCGTCACTAAGGATTTCATTTGTTCCAAGTCCTCCTCTAACTTATCAATATTTAAACAACCAGAGAGAATGAGAGTTGTTAGAGATGGCAACTTATATATACTTCTTGGTAGATTGCGAAGAATCTTACAATCTGTCAAATTTAACAAAGTTAGTTTATCAAGTCGTTCAATTGTATCGTGAACCATGGACAACATTGAACAATCTTTCAATACTAGCCTTTCTAGGTTGGGTAAATTTGAGAAGTCAGGTGTTTGTGTCAAATAATGTGAATGACTAAGATTGAGGAATTTCAACTTCTCCAGCAACTGCATGAAAATACAAGAGAATGAACCAATCAATTAAAATAGAGAATACACTTTGAAAATAAAGCATATAAATGAAAAAGTCTCCATTCTCACTTATATTAACTGCTTTTTCAAAATTTAAATTAGGAGATTAAATTACATTAAGTGAAAAGTAAAATGACAGGAACAAGTGAACTTTAACGCTTACTCGGGGATTCTTCCATACTGTCTTTAGATTGCTGTATTTGAGATCAATGGCAACTGAACTTTCTTGATAAAATTTGCTAGGTGTGTTGTTCTCATGGAACCCATGCCAACGAATCCATTTAAGATTTTTTGAGAGATACTTATAATCTCCTGCAAGTTGTACATGACCAAGCTGAAGCAGCCTAAGTCTCTCCATCTTTTCAAATGCTTTGGTACTCACAAAACTAGTGTTGGTTCTCGGTAGCATCAAAGATATTCCCTCCACAAAACTTGTTCCCTGTGAAAGAGTATAACGAAATTAAAGAAAAATCTTTTATGGTGGACATGATGGAGCTAGAACAATTTGGTATATAAAACCTTGATCTAGGAGATAAATAAAATAATTACTTCTTATCCAATTACGTTAGCCTTAAATTTTAAATTATAAGAACCAAATGGATGGTCCTCTACACTTTATCTTCGTTAAAGTTGCATTTTACAGAAAAACATAATAGCATATATGCTCCACTTACAATGCATTTTGACAATACATCAAGAGCGTTGTCGTGAAACCACAGCCTTGTACGCTCCCCAACCATCTCGGGTTTTTTTTCACGAATGATTTCTCTTCCCATATCTCGCAACAAGGCGTGCATTCTAAGCTTGTTCTTCCTATCAACGGTAACAAGGCTTCGCTCTATGAGGGTAGCTATGCCAATATCAGCACAAAATCCACATTCATTTAGTACATGTGTTGCAACATATCTATCCATCCCAATTAAAAAACAAGATATATCAAGGAATGTATCTCGGTCCAAATAGTCTAAACGATCAAAGCTTATTTTTAGCTTCTCCTGTATTTCATCATTGGGAATTATAGTGAGCTTCTGCAAGACACCCTTCCACTCTGATATATCTTCCCTATCAAACAAAAGGGATCCAAGGACTTCAAGGGCAAGTGGCAACCCACCTGAATAAGCAACTACATTTCTAGAGAGCTCAATGAAATCTTCCTTAGGACTTGCTTGCTTAAATGCATGCCAACTGAAAAGCTCAAAAGATTCACTTTCATCCATTTCTTCCATTCTATACACATAGTCCACTTTAAGGACTTTAAGTATACGCTTATCCCTTGTTGTGATGAGTATTCTACTACCAGGATGAAACCATTCATGACCTCCCAATAAAGTCTTTAATTGATCCAAGTTATCCACGTCATCTAGAATAAGAAGGATCTTTTTATGGATAAGCCTTTCCTTCATTAAACATTTTCCAGATTCAATGCTATGTATCTTCATTTTTGACGTTTTAAAAATATCAGATAGAAGTTTTTGTTGTAAAGAAATTGGACCATTAGCTTGCTTCCAAAAGTCTCTAATATTCTCAAGAAAACTTCGACCTTCAAACTTGCGACCAATTTTATTATAAATGGCTTTCGCAATTGTTGTCTTACCAATTCCTCCCATTCCCCATATTCCTACGAGGAGGACATCATTTGAGGAATGGTTCTCGTTCAAAAGTTGAGAGATCACATCTTCCACGCGAGATTCTAACCCAACTGGATGATCAACAAGAACTAAGTTTGTTGGGTCTAGCATATTGCAAACATGTTCAACAATATTTTCAATATCCTTGCTTTCATTCCTGTCGACAAGAAATAAGAACGGAAGATAATAAGTAGCATTTTAATACACTATATATATATTGTGTGAACTAAATGATGATATAGTTTTAAACAAAAACTAAAATATCGAGTGACCAACAAAACCACAAGTTGGATGAAACTTTTGCTTACCACTGTGATATACTTATTGTATACCATGTGTAAACTAACTACATATAAAGGAAAAGCTAAATTATATTGAAGTCACTAACACAGTTAATAAATCAAAAGGTGTGTTAAATGAATAATCTTTTGTTGGCTGGCTTTTAGGATGATCAAGCTACCTCATCTGGTTAATAATAAAGCAGAAGTCATGCAAGCCTTGTCCTGCTCCTGTATTATTGCTTCAAGTTATATCAAGATGGCTGCATATGCAATAATGTTTAAATATCAATCGTATAAGAATCAGCTTTGATATATTAGTGATGCCTCAAAAGATGTCTAAAGCCTCAAAAGATGTCTAACATACTAATATAATTTTTGACTAATTCCCATCTGCGACATATTCACTGATCATACTACTTAAGCTTGGTGACCTGCTTTCTTAGAGCTGAGTGCTGTGTGCTGTGTGTGTGTGTGTGTGTGAGTAATACGTAGAATTGTTCTTATAGCCATATTTCTAGCAAACACGCATGCTTTACAGTGGTGATATGTCGATGGTAAATTGAAGATTTGCTTAATTTTTGGCGTAGAAAAGTTCAAAACATAATTTTATGTTTTAGTAATATTTTAAAGTGGTATTTTTTAGTTTACTTTGAATTAGTCTTTATATTTTCTTTTAAGTCAAAAATAGTTGAAATTATTATTGTATTATTTGTAGCTAAGATTTTATAAATGGGATAAGGTTTATTTTTGCCTCGAAAGTAATCCTATGAGAGCGAGTATCCGGAAGTTTTTTGTAGAACAATTTTATTTAAAAAGTAACCAAACGTAGTAATTTTGTCATGACCATTGGTTGAAAAAACTTTGACAGTTAACTGACACATGGCACTCAATATGCCACCTCATGGCTCCCTCAATGCTACCTGGCACTTAATAATACACATGGGTTTTTTTTTTTTTTTTTTTTTTTTTTTTAAAAAAAAAAAAAAAAGCCAAACACCCTCCCTCTCTCCCTCCCCTCCCCTCCCCTCCCCCTCCGCCTCTCGGCATAAAAACCTCATTCTTCCTTTCTTCACCTCCATGCGTGGTCGACTGAGTTCCTCTCTGTCATTGTCAAAAAATGGAAACCCCCAAAGCCACCACTCACCACTCACACGACCGCTTTTCTTAGATTTTGCTTGTGCCTCTAGGTTCTAGAAACGAGATCGGCTAGAAGGCCGCTAGTGCGTTCGAAGAAGAAAGGCCGCTATCGGTGGAGTACGTGATGATTTATTAATTTGCCAATTAACGTGTTAAATGTTTTTTACTAAATTTTTTGGGTTCTATGTATGCATTTTGGTTTGCGTATTGTTGATCTTTGAGGCTTTTAGAGGTTTCTTTCATATTTTGCTTATCTTTAGTTTTGCATTTTTCCAGCACAAGAGGGTTTCTTTTCGAGTTGACACCCATGGACACCGGTGATGATGAAGGGGGACAGGCGTCAGCAGGCCTTTGTGGAGCAGGGAGGGCGTGTAGTTACTAGGTAGAGAGGAACAAAGGACGGCGGCCGTCTCTGAATAGAAAGTGGACGGAATGACAGCGAGGAAGAGAGAGGGAGAAGGTGAAGTGGATGATGAGGTGGAGAGGTAGAAGAAGCATATGGGGATCAGGTGGCATATTGAGTGCCATGTGGAGTGCCACGTGTTAGTTAACTGACAAAGTTAACCTTGACCAACGACCAGAGCAAAATCTCTACAATCAGAGGTGGTCCTTAGGGAACACGCCGATCGGCACCTTCTGATTCTTGATTTTACTCTCTTGCTTATTCACCAGCATGAGTGTTTCTTATAAAAGAAATAACTTCAAAAATAAACTTAGTAACGACTTACAGCACTTGCCTAAATGATCTTAAAAAGTATGTTTTAGAGTGTCTTGAACAGTATGCTTATTCTTCAGTCATAGTCATTAAACTAAGTGCTATGTACGATAAATCTAGCAAAGAAGTAATGATCCGCTGATAAGTTGAAATTTAAATGTTAAACCTATCATGCATATTTAGAAATATTCATGCAAAACATATACAAGAAAAGAAAAATTTACCTTGAGTTTTTCATATCGAATCCAGAAAGGTTAGCAGCTTGATAAAGTGAGAGTCTCCATCTTTTAATTTGATCATCATCACTTTCTTTTCTTTTAAGATCTCCAAATGCTTCTCCAAAGTCACCTCTTTGGTGACGTACTTCAGATGGATCTACACCGAAAAATACTGGTAGAACCACTTGACCTTTGGTGCTATGACAATGCATTATCTCCTCCAGCTCCAGCAAACACCATCTAGAATTAGCGTAGTTTCTTGAGAAAACGATAATAGAAATTTTTGATTTCCCAATTTCTTCCAATAGTAAGTTGAGTTGACCTCCCTTTGGAAGTGCTTCATCATCTTTAAAAACTTTGATTCCAGCATTTGTAAAAACAAAGTAGAGATGAGAAATAAAACTCGCACGAGTATCTTCACCTCTAAAACTCAAAAAGACATCATTATTGGCCCTGTAAAAGGAATAAAATTATGGTTATAACATTGTAAACAAGTATTGAATATTTTGGGGCCATGGAAAAATATAGAACTAATATATCAATTTGTCATTTTTCCATGCTCACCATGGTGAATATATATATATATATATATATATATATTAATTATATTAAAAACAAACATCTTAAATTTCTAGATAGAATTACATAAGCTTTTGCTCTATGATTAAATTATTTAATATAATCATTTTTTACTGAACTTTCCATCAAATATAATCTTCTGACTTGCAAGGATGGAGGCTTATGACACACAGGGACTCTCTCTGGGTCAAAGTAGTTCGAGATAAGTACAAATGTGGGGAGGATATTCTCCCTTGTATTGATTCAAAATGTCCTGGATCAAATGTATGGACAAGAATTAAGAAAACATGGGATGCAGTTTTTGGTGGCAATGTCATTAACAATGACGTTAGCCCAGTCAAATGGAAGTGGGAGAGACATGGAGAATTTACTGTGAAATCTTCATATATATCGAGTTTTATAAGGAGATGTGAAGGAACAAGCAGAAAGGGACTGGGGTGACATGTGGAAAGTCAAGGCACCATTACGATGCAAGATTCTTCTATGGCTAGTAGCCTGACAGTGCTTGCTCACAAATCTGAGTAGCATGAAACGAGGCCTGACGATGGATGTGTGTTGCCACCTATATGAGACAGCATTAGAGGATACTACACATGTGTTTCATGATACACGAAAGCTATATGGCGGAAAGTGGTGTGCTTGTCGAGATGGTGCATGTTTTGTAATATGAACCTTTCGGACTGGGTGTGGTGGAATATAGGGGGCAAGAAAGAAGCAAGTAGGGAGTGAGCTTCCATATTTACAATCTTGTGTTGGTGGCTGTGGCGATGGAGGAATTTACTTGTTTTTTTTTAGAAGAAATGGATCTCAAATGATAGTATTCTCGCAAAAAAACGCAATGGTAGGCTGCATGCAAGTCACTAATGATCAGGGACGAAAATTCAAGGGGCTACCCTGCAGGGGCGGAGCCAAGAATTAAATTATGGGGGGCGAAAATTACAGAATAGAACCTAGGTATTCATGAAATTGCATCTAAGACCTATGAACATTTCAAGATGTTCATTTTAGTCCCTACACGAAACTTTTAGTAACTAAAGTAAAAATATTGAAATTTTTGTAAGGCTGAAATGCAATTTCTTAAAAATTTGGGTCCTTTTCTATAATTTAGGGGTGGCCGTCCTCCCTCCCCTCCCCGCCCCGGCTCCAAGCCGTGAGTCATGGCGACCATCAGAGGAGGATTGGGTGAAGGTGAATGTTGACAATGCGTACGCAGTAATGACTACTAAAAGTGCATGTGGGGAACTTATTCGAAATTCACTTGGAAGATTTCTTAAAGGTTTCATGCATCACATAGAGGATGGGGATGAACTATCTGCAAAAATTTGAGCTTGTCTCCTAGCTTTCAAAATGGCATAGGCTATAGGCTTTAGGAAAGTCTTGGTTGAAACAGATTCCACCAAGTATCTCAACTTGATTCTCCATGAGCATAGTTCGCCTCACAAGGACGCTGATCTTCTTAAGGAAGTTAAATTGCTACTAAGAATGGATTAGGTAACGAAGATCACATATGTGCTTTAGGCGTGTAATTATGCAACGGATTTTCTGGCAATGAGAGGCCTTGACATAGCACAGGGGTTCCAAGAAATCTACCAGCCTTTTGAGGATCTAGAGATGCTATTTCGTTAGGATTGGAATGGGTGTAATGATCCAATAGGTGTTAGTTGAGGTATCTCAATTATATATATATATATATATATATATATATTAGTTTTTTTAAAAAAAACTAAAGGTTAGTTTAAACTAGACATTTGGAATATATGTATGTATTCTGCATGATCATTAAATTGAACAGGGAATAAAGGCAATCATTAATCCAGACCCTCTTCACTCACCAAAATGACTATATATAGTGTATTTGCAAAATGAGAAGGAAATTAGTATGTTACATTAATTTGAGACCTACTTTCCACACAATTTTGCATATAATATCATAAATCTATACCAAGCATAGGACAGTCTCATAGCTTAATAGGCTTCTCATATAAGTCTAGACCTGACCTGTTAAGTGAAATATGACTTCTAAAAGACGTCGTCGATTTACTCCTATTTTTTTAAACAGGCCAAACCACATGCTGCTTGGCCTATTCCCACCTTAGAGATTAGTATTTGAAGTAAATGAAGGTATTAAGGAAAGAACAAAAAAGTAAATATGAAAAGTTGCCTCAAACGTAATTATGACAAATTTATCCGAGAAATTCTATAAATTAAAAAAAAAAAGTATGAAAAAGGTTTTTAAGGGCGAAAAGAGGGACAAATGATGAAAATACCTAAAATAGATCTATTGGAATGAAGAGCCCATTTCTGACTAATTAGGTGATATTTAGACAAATTAAAATATTTCAAATCATGTAAAAGTCTCCAATAATTAGAGAAAATGGGGAATAATTTTTTAATTATGGAATTAAATAATTTGATGCGTAAATTTATTTTCCAATAGATGGAAATTTTTAAGCTTTTTTTTTTGGGGGTTGTGAAAGAGTAATTCCCCGAAAATTAAAGGTAGGAATCAAATTTGACTTGAGAAAATTAGTAAAAAAATTTGTTATGAGATGAATGAATTTCTGGAAGAGCTATATTAGTTTTATTGATTGACAATTGCTTAAGTAATTTCTTAAGGAATTAATTATGAATTTAACTGAAAATAACGTTTCTCTTTCTTTTCTTCAACGGCGGATTTAATAATTAGTTAAGGAAAAAAAACAAAAGAACAGCCAAATTCGGCGGATCCATGATGTTTTTGGACAAACCCATATGACTAGTTTTCATTAAGAACATTGAGACAAGAAATTTTTTTATTGCATTTTCAAAATTAAAGGATCAAACAAAATTTAAAAATTACAGGTAAAAAATTTAAAAAATAAAGTATTAAAAGTATCTTTTTGTGAAGTTAATTAATTTGAATGAAAAATAGAATAATATATGGGTTGTGTTCTAGATGTAAATCTGTCACCAGAAAAAATTGACTTCAAAATCTTTAGAAATAAATGGCAATCGGGGCAAAATGAAAATATATAGAAAAGGACATAAAAAAATGTATCTTTTCTTATTACAAAGGAAAAATTGTATCTAATAATATTTCTATCGAATAAACTCATGATCTAAAGACAATAATAAAGATACTGTCCTTTTTCTTTTTAGTTACAGAAAAAATTCTGGCGACTTTTTTTTTTTTTTTTTTTTTTTTTTAAATACTTACATTGAGGTGAAGGTATTCTTTTTTTATTCCTTTTTTTTTTTAAATACTTACATTGAGGTGAAGGTATTCTCCTCTAAAAAAAAAAAAAAAAAAAAAAAAAAAAAAAAAAACTTTCCTCCTATTCATTTCAGGTGCCAAAAACAGCTTAGCTTCAGATGGTGAGAATAGAGAAAGCTAACCTTCGATCTGATGAAGTTGTTATATTTTTAGTTAGTCGCTTCAATGCTTTATCAAAATATTGCTTGCGCTGATATTGGCTCTCCAAGTCGTCTTCTATGTCGCTTCTAGCGCTTTCAAAGCCGTCTTCTTCTTCCATAGAATTCTTTATGTCTTTGGGTTCGTATGTGATATATCTTGAGAAGAAGATGGATCGCTGAAAACGGTATACTGAACAACTTCAAAACATTGAAACAAAACACTAACCTTTGAATTATAATCAGCTTACCACTGCGAGATGCAAGATCTGGTTCTGGCTTCCCCTTAATAATATAATATTCCGGCAACGCGTTTTTTTGTATTAGGAAAAAGAAGGGGAAAGTGAAGAAGACTGACCCCATTTCCACGCTGATATATTATTATTCCGACAACACGTTTTTTTGTATTAGAAAAAAAAAAAAAAGCAAGGGGAAAGTGAAGAAGCTGACCCCATTATAATTCCGACAACGCGTTTTTGTACGACAACACGTTTTTGTATTAGGAAAAAAACAAGGGGAAAGTGAAGAAGACTGACCCATTTCCACGCTGATATATTATTCCGACAACACGTTTTTGTATTAGGAAAAAAACAAGGGGAAAGTGAAAAAGACTGACCCATTTCCACGCTGATATATTATTCCGACAACACGTTTTTGTATTAGGAAAAAAACAAGGGGAAAGTGAAGAAGACTGACCCATTTCCACGCTGATATATTATTCCGACAGCACGTTTGACCCCATTTCTACGGCCTGATTGGGTTGGTAGTGGGAGAGATAATTTAAAGGTTATTTGACTTTTGTAAAAGTCGATAGGAAAAAATTAAGTTATAAATATGAGTTGAGTTTGGATTGTCTGTTTGACTTTTGTAGAAGTAGTTTTTTAAAAACAATTGTGAGATTACTATTTTAAAAGTCAGTTAAAATAGAAAATGACATGAATTTGATTGAATAAGTATATATATATATATATAAAAGATAAAAAAATTATTTAAAAAGCTATAAAAAAAAACTGATTTTTTTTTTTTAAAAAAAAAGAAAAGCTGGAAGTAGTTGGAAGTTCATTCAAAACCATAACAAACAGGCCCCACGTTCAGACTTTTTTTTCTTTTTGTGAACCCTTGCTCCACAGTGGACCCCAGACTTTTTTTCTTTTCGTGAACCCTTGCTCCATAATGGGCCCCACGTTCAGACTTTTTTTCCTCTTCGTGAACCCTTTCTCCACAGTGGGCCCCACGTTCAAACCTTTTTTTTCTTTTTCGTGAACCCTTGCTCCATAATGGGCCTCACATTCAGACTTTTTTTTCCTCTTTGTGAACCCTTGTTCCACAGTGGGCCCCACATTCAAACCTTTTTTTCTTTTCGTGAACCCGTGATCCACAGTGGGCCCCACATTCGGACCTTTTTTTCCTTTTCGTGAACCTTGCTCCACAATGGGCCCCACGTTCAGAAAAAGCTAACATTAACATAAAAGAAGCTCCACGAGAGGGAGCTTTTAAATTAAGGAGCTTTAACGGAAAAAGTCTAGTACAAATAAAGCTGATCCTAACACTGTTGTTATTGGGCTTTTTTTTAACTGTGCTTTTTTCCGACGCCACCTTTAATATTTTTGCCTGAAACGCTCAAAGTGCTGTCCAAACAGGCCCAGTATATTATTCTGGCAATGCGTTTTTGTATTGGAAAAAGAGAAGGGGAAGGTGAAGAAGACTCCCTATATCTTGAGCAATTTTTTTTTTCAGTTGAACGCTAGAGCCCTCTCACGAATTTCTTCCACTTTCTCAAGTCAAAAATAGTTAGAAACAAATATTCTGTTCATTTATTCGTATATTGTAAGTATATTTTAAATATGTAATGTATTCTAGAATAATCATATAGCAATAGACATGGGCGGACCCATATTGTGGATTAGGGGGCAAGTGCCACCCTTAAATTTAGGAAGTTTTTTTTTTTTTTTAAAAAAAAAATCAATACATGTTTGAATGATTGTCCACTCTTAAATTAAGTACTTACCCTTAATACATCAAGATCGTACTTTGTAATCGGATGATGAATGAATGGTTGAATGATTGTTTAGTCTTTATATGAAAACGATGTATTTAATAAGATTGATAATAAGACAATTATGATGGAATTCCACAAAATAAGGTTTGACATTGTGATTATTTTTATCATAATATACTTTTGTTATTAAAATATATGTATTTGAATTTATTCGATGCTCACCCTTCATTGTAATTTATGTAGTTGCATTTCTAACATCACTTAGCTTTGCTTTTCTAAATGATAGGTTTGTAAAATAATTGCCTCTCTTATTATATTATCAGTATTTACTTGATTTCATGAATTTTTTGATATTTTTATGTTTTTGTTTTTTAATACATCTAAAAATTTCTTTCAAAAAAATTCAGGGGAAATCCCTTCAGTAATTTTATAAATCCGCCACGGGCAACAAATGGCACTAGAATAATCCTATAGCAACCGATAGCACTGTTTAATTAGCTGATTCTTTCTATAAATGGAATGACACAAGCTCAGAGGAATTATCTATCAAAACTCTTGATTATATTTTTCATAATTGAATAATATATGGATTGTGTTCTAGATGTAAATCTATCAAAACTCTTGATTATATTTTTCAAAATTGAATACCGAAACTGTCACTAACTAGTTCCATAAAGTGAACACTTGGCTTCTCCAGTTTCCAGGCAACCACATAACATAAAAAGAAACCCATTGCTCTTCAAATTTCCACTTTTTTTTTTTTTTTTTTTTTTTTTTTTATCAATTTATATTATCAAGTTGCCCAAATTAAATTTCCAATAATATTAAATCTGAACTATTTATTTTTTGATTTAAGGGTGAAGATGTAATTTTGAGGAAAAAAAGATTTTGAAAGTACCTTCTTCCACAAAAATCATGTTTTTTTTTTTTTTTTTTAATGAAAAATTTTAGGAAGGGGTTGGGTTCACCCACAATCCAAAGCGCAGGCGAAATCTCCCTTCCTCCTAGTGATACGAGATGTTGGGTAGGGTGGAGCCGTCTATTACCCTCGGGCGTTAACTTAGGCACTAGTGAGCTAGGATGTCTCTTCCCCGCCGCTTTCGACTCAGGGATCGAATCCCTTCCATTTGGTAAAAGTATCCGACCCTTTTACCGGTTGAGCCCAAAGACGAGGGGTCACAAAAATCATGTTAAAAAATAGTCATCATCTCCAACAAAAAAAAAAAAAAAAAGTTACTATCTAACTATTATGACCTATCTACTCTATATTTTTAGAAAAGTAACTACTAAACTTCTTTAAGAAAGTTATGATTATAATCTTAATAACCTTAGTAAGAAATTTTCCGTAACTTAGTATTAAATCTTTAAAATTTGACAATACTTTTGGACCTTAAAAATAATTTCATCAAAATTTTTTGGATATTATATTCTCAAAAAAAAAAAAAATATTCTTTAAAATATCATATTAAAAAAATTCCTCTATAGTAAAATATTGCATTCAAGTTATTTTTATAGTGACAGTAAGGTTGTTAAACTCGTGAGCGTGATAATAATGTAAACTCGTATCGTGAACTTGAATTGTAAACTCGTAAGAGTTTACTTTCATTGTTAAATAGGTATTAATAGTGTATAATAAATAATTAAAATATAAAAAAAATAATAATAATTTGATTTAAATATATTTTAAATTCAAATAATTGAAATTAAATCCATCAACATTCAAAATTTACCATATTTAACAAAGAAATTTCTATAAAACTTATATATAAACGCCGTTGAACATGATCAAATCAAAAAAGTTAAACGAGCTTAAATGTAAGTTAGCAAGATTTTGTAAGCTAGAAACTAAAAAGCAGTAAACTCAAAAGTATATAAAATAGTGAGTTTAACCGAGTTTATATTGGTCGAGTTTATCGGTGACTCCAACTCGATTAGTAATTTAAAAACGTAAAAGCAGAAGCTGAAAGTGTCAATTACGCAAAGCCTTAACAATAATGGTGGCAACAGTGTAGAGTGTGGAGGAGGCTAAACTAAAAGCACAAAACGAATGCCAAACTTTAAATCATGACGTGGCATAATCTCGTTGGATAGAATTTTGCCCGCTAATAAGCATAACAGCATTGACTTGAAACGGCCAAGTCTTTGAGCAAAAAAAAAAAAAACGGCCAAGTCTTATGTGAGTGAGCGCATTCCCGGTTTTATTATTGCTATCTTTCTTCTTCTCTTTGATCTTGCTTCTCTTTCTGGCTCATCTTACACTACTCAATCAACAGCAACAACAACTACTACTTCTCTTTCCTCCAAACCTCTTTCTTTCACTATCTCATGCTCCATGTAAGTTTCTTCACTCTCTTCTTTCACTATTTCATAAGACGTTACTTCTCTTTCAGTCTCATCTTACAGTACACAATCAACAGCAACAGCAACAACAACTACCACTTCTCTTTCTTCCAATCCTCTTTCTTTTACTATCTCATGTTCCATTTAAGTTTCTTCACTCTCATCTTTCACTATTTCATAAAATAGTTCTCATCTTTTAACAGTAACTTGGATTCTAAGAGCTTCTTCTACCCTCAATCAATTGATCAAGTGGTTAACTTGATCATTTTCTCTACTCTGATTTTCATATCATTAGTCTGGTTCATGTGATAAGTGATTCTTTTGCTTCCTGGGTTACTCAGAGATTGTGGAAGCTGAAGATAAAGTTCTTGATTGATTTTATGCCTTGTAGGGGTTTGCTAAAACGTCACTATCACCGTCTCTGCTTACAGAGTTGCTGAATGGATTTTTAAAGTGTCATTCCCGGGAGTTCTTTTCGATTTTTGAAAGTATATTTCATTCCTTTTTGTTTTAATTTTAAAGCTTGTTTTTGCTATTCTATTTTTATAACCCCACTGCTTGGGTGTTCGAAGAATTCTCTCCATTCCAATACTGATGGTCCAATTTTTTATTATTTTACTGATTCATAGTTTATAAGGGCCGGGGTTTCAAGAATATTCGGTTTTTCATGTCTTACCGTGGATAATTTGTGAGAGAACATTTCATAGAACGTTGTGATACAATCACCTATTTATATATAAAAGAGAGAGACAAAATAGTAAAAATTAATGAAAGCTAATAAATATTAATAATTACTAATTAGCTAATAATTACTAATAAACAGAGAATATTTACAATAAATACACAATATTCCCACAATCACTCTCAAGTTGGATCATATATGTTAATTCCAACTTGCTTGTACAACTTTCATATGAAGGTTTGACTAATCTTTCTGTCAATGTATTAGCAGTTTTAAGATTTGTTAATAGATAAGTGAGACATATGACCCCTTTTTCTACTTTTTCCATGATGAAGTGTCTATCTATTTCCACATGTTTCCATAAGATTTAAGGCCATGCTTATGGCGCCCTTATTATCGCAATAGAGTTTCAGTGGTAAATCCACGTTGACTTGTATCTCATCTAGGACTCGTTTCAGCCACAACTCCTCCATTATCCCTTAAGTTAGTGCCCTCAACTTCGCTTCAGCACTGCTCTTAGATACAACCTTTTGTTTCTGACATTTCCAGGTAATCAGGTTTCCCCATACGAAGGACCAATAACCAGAGGTTGATCTCCTATCAGGATGAGTTCTTCCCCAATCTGCATCAGTGTACACCTACAGTTCTTCGTTCCTATTTCTGGAAGAACAACCCTCAGCCAAGAGTACCCTTTAGATACCTTAAAATTTTGTAGGTTGCGTCCATATGCTTCTTCTTTGGCTCACTCATGTAGTGACTGGCCACACTTACTGCAAAGGCTATATCAGGTCTTGTATGAGAGAGATAAATCAACTTTCCAACAAGTCTCTGATATCTTCTTTTATCAACAGTTTCATTTGCTTCTTGGTCTTGATCTTCTTCTTCTTCTTCTTCAATCTCATCCTTTAAGTCACCTTCTTCGGACTTCTCTTTATTGATTTGCTTAGATTTCTTTTTCCTCTTCTTCTGAACCACAATAGAAGTTGGCTCGGGACTACAACCTATCATATCTATTTCTTTTAGAAGATCAAGTATATGCTTCCTCTGAGAGACATAGATGCCGAGCTTTGACCTAGCAACCTCCATCCTAAAGAAGTATTTCAAGTTTCCAAGATCTTTGACTTCAAATTCTTTCCCAAGTGCAACTTTTATTCTAGATATTTCCTCAATATGATCTACTGTAAGGATTATGTCATCAACGTACACAATGAGGATGCACTTCTTTCTGTCCTTTGTTTTGACAAACATTATGATTTGATAATCCTTGTTTGTAGTCCTTTGATTTCAAGACTTTCGAGAACCTGTCAAACCATGCCCTGAGGACTGCTTCAGACCATATAACAATTTCTTCAGCTTGTACACTTGATCAATTATTCTATTTTCAAAACCTAAAGGTAGGTTCATGTATACTTCTTCTTTTAGCTCTCCATTTAGAAAGGCATTCTTGATGTCTAGCTGGTGAAGTGGCCACTCTAGGTTGGCTGCCACAAACAATAGAAGTATAATAGTGTTTAGCTTTGCCACTGATGCAAATATTTCTTGATAGTCTAGACCATATGTCTGAGCAAATCCTCTTGCTATTAGGTGTGCTTTGAGCTTGTCCAGAGTACCATTGGTCAGATATTTAGGGGTAAACACCCATTTGCAGCTTATAAGTTTATTGCCTTTGGGTTTTTCAACTATATCCCACGTTCCACTCTTTTCTAGTGCTCCCATATCTTCCATAACCGTTTTTCTCCATTATGGTATATCCATTGCCTCTTGGATGTTGTTGGGAGTGCATACTTTATCCATATTTGTAATAAATGCTTGGTAATGAGGAGAAAAAGAAAGCCTTATAAGACATATGTTTCTGAATTGGATGCAGTGTGCAAGATCGAGGTTGTTTCCTGAGAGAAATTGGCAAATCAAGATCAGATTGTTCCCTAACCTCTTCAGCTACTATCGTTTCTACCTCTTCTAATATTGCAGGAATTACCACCAGTTTTGACTCCTTTGGTGTTTCAGATGCAAGGTGTTCTCCTCCCTTAGATTGTTGTTTCCATGAGTACACTAACTCATCCTTATACTTATTTTTCTGTATCTCCCCCGGCTTGTCCATTTTATGCTGAGGTTTCCATAGCAAATGGTGAAGGTGGTGGTAATAACTCTGGCGTTATTTGCGGTAATGGCTCTAGCTCCATTAATGGTATAGGTGGTGGTAATGGCTTGGATGGTGTTATCACTACATACTCTCTGTTAGGTTTTGGTCCCCAACTTTGAGGTTCATCACCCTTACTCTCCCTCTGAATTGAAGACTTGGAATAAAAAGGAACCTCTTCATGAAAGGTGACATCAAAACTGACAAAAGTGTGTTTGGAAATAAGATTAAAGCAGATGTATCCCGTTTTAGTGGATAGAATTTCAAAAAATATACATTTCACGGCACCGGGGTCAAACTTGCTATTAGAGTGCATATTGACGTATACCGAGCAGTCGAACACATGAAAGGGAAGGTTGGATTCAAGGTGGGTTGTGGGAAAGGTACTTTTGAATCGTTGAATAGGGATTTCAAAGGATATGACTCGATTTGCCATTTGGTTAATGAGATAGGTGGTGTGTAGGATGGTATCCCCTATTAGAACTTTGGCACATTGTAAGTTAGCATTAGCTCTCGAGCGACATCTAGGATATGTCGATTTTTACGCTTAGCGATCCCATTCTATTGGGGAGTATTAGTACATGAGCTTTAATGGATAATACCACGTGTTTGGAGGAAGACACTTAAGGTTTGGTTGAAGTACTCCGTGCCATGGTCTCTATGTAATACTTTGATTCTTATATCGAATTAATTTTTAACCATGGTGAAGAATTTCGTGAATGCTGAGGGAGCTTTAGACTTGTCTTTTAAGAGATAGATCCAACAAAGGCGAGTGTGGTCATCTATGAAAGAGATGAACCATTTGGTTTTGGTACAGTTCAGCATGCGAGAAGGTCCCCATAGATCACTATGAATGGTAGTGAAAAGCTTGAATGGTGTATATAGAGCTCTAGGTATGATGAGCAATGGTATTTGGCAATTCACATATCTCATATCTCATATTAATATTGTATTTGGATAAAGAGATGGTTACATACGATAGGTAATGAAAATTGGGATGACCTTAAGGTTTTAGAGGTTGATATAGAATTGCATACTCTAATCGGATGTTGGTGATTCACTTCAAGGTCATCAAGAAAGTATAGCCCCTTGCTCTTATTAGCACGGCCAATCGTCATTCCCGATGATAGTTCTTGAAAAAAACAATAAGATGGTAAAAATTTAGCACAACTGTTAGCTTGTTTTGTCAATTGGCTAACAGATAACACATTGCATGCTAATTTTGGTACATGGAGAATAGCTTCAAGAGTGATAAACTCATAAATCCAAATACTTCCTTTCCTGGATATAGCGCAAGAGAACCATCATCAATCTTAACCTTTTGGCTATTGGCACATGGGACATAAGTTCTGAACAATTGATGGCAATTCGTCATGTGATTTGATGCTCCATAATCAACTATCTATACTTGTTTATCCTGTGAGGTTTTGAGGGCTTGAAGAAAGTTACCCTTTTTGGCTAGTAACACCGAAGCTATAGTCTCTGACATGTATCCGATAATCGCTTGACTTTAGTTCTTCTTGCGAAAGATGTGTAAAGAATAAGTATTAAAAGATTCAAGTATGAAACACATGGATACCAAAAACACCGTTCCTGAAAATTGTCGTTGGTAATTTGTAGACATATTGATGAGATTAAGTGGAACAATCTAACCTGAGAGATACAAATAGACACACTGACCAAAACTGAAAATGGCAGTTTGGGGTTCCAATTTCAAAATGACAGTTTAGTCCTTCAAATTTCAGAAATGACATATTGGTCCACAAGTGAAACTGCCAACTAGATGAGGATGAAGCAAATTGCAAACTTGGATGTGTTCGCCAACGAAATGAGGAGGCCGACGACCAATGACCACGATTGAAGAGGTCGACGTTGATAGACAAGATTGGCGTTGCGGTGGCATTGGGATACCGAGATGAGGAGGTTGGAGCTGTGAGAGGAGGGCCGACTCGATAGAAGGACCAGGCAGCGGCGGTAACAAGGAACAGGGGTTAATGCTTGACAGTGTGATCAGATGTTGAGCGGAAGCGATGGATCCGACGAAACTTGATGGTGTTGGGAGTTTTGGCGGTAGCGGAGAAATTAGGTTAATCTTTGATTATTTTCAAAGATGCTCCGATACCATATGGATAATTTGTGAGAGAAAATATATTCATTTCATAAATTGTTCTGATACAATCGCGTCTTTATATACAAAAGAGAGAGACATAATAGTAAAGACTAATGAGAGCAAATAAATACTAATAATTAATACTAATTACTAATTAGTTAATAAGTACTAATAAATAAAGAAAATTTACAATAAATACACAATATTCCCACACTTATTATTGAGAATTCTCCTCCAAGGGTTCACGGGATGGCATCAAAACATGCAATAATCAATCAAGAGTGTCACTTTTTAATTAAATGGTGAAGATTCGGTTTAGTGATTTGCCATAATCGATATAATTTGTCATCACTATGCATATCTGGTCATGATACTCTCCATGTCACTTGTTTCAATGATGATGATAACTTGGTGAAAGAAGTTACATGAATTGATATTGGAGTCTCAAGATGTCTTATAGAAGGGGGGCTCTAATCAAGAACCGCCTAGGCGGATACTACGGACTCGGACGGCCGGAAATTTAGGACTAGACCCGATATTGGATGGTGAAGTGGTGCCTCCATCATTGGTTGAAATAGCTCCCATCCTCCTTGCGGCTAATGAAGTAGAGAGTTCCAACCCAAGAGTTGCATGTTTATGTGAGTTACTATTGTATTGATATGTCTAAATGCAACCAGGCTGGATTTTCTTGAAGTTCTAGCATTTTTACTGCTTCCATTTGATAATTATAAGTTTTGATCAAACAGATTCTATAAATGACCTTTGTAAGACTAATGAGCATAAATCAAACTCCTAAGCACTCGTTCACAGAGTCTCTATATAATTTCGACTATATCTTTATCCCAAAATCTTGATTTGTTAAAGACTGCTGCCTAAAAAACATTTTGGTTCTTATTCTTAGCAAAAAAGATAACAACAGTTATGAGTGCTTTGTGTTTTTCTTGATTTCTCAATAAGATTGTTGCTTTAGATAGCTAAACTGGCATTATTTTATAGTTTATTTAAACTCCCTACAAGTAAATGATGTGTTATTTAGTAAGTTTCACTAATTTTTCTTCCCATTTTTGCTTAGTTCATTAAGTTACTGGTCTTTATAAATTTCATATTCTGTTAGTTGTATTCAATGTACGTGTGTTGAATTTCATTTGAAAAGAGAACCCATTACCTAGTTCTTGTCATTTTTTCCTTGTTACTGTTACATAATTGGGAAGTTGGTGCTGCTTTTTGTTTTTCTAAATGGGACGTTGATATCTATCCTTGATTATGACTTTGCAACAGATGATTTGTAAGCTTTACTCAATTTTGAGGGCTCATAAATATACTTTGTGTATTTAGGTCGGTTTTATGCTTTTCAAAAAAGCTGAGAGACTAGATCCCTCATCCAATGGACGTGGTGTTCGCCAATTCAAAACTGCTCTTCTTCAGCGTATAGAAAGGGTAATTCTTAATTTCATTTGCTAAGATAATGATTTTTTGGTTCTTTCCTTCCACAACCTCAGGGAGTAAATTTCGCATTTGAAGAGTGAGGGATAGAGGAGGAAGTTTTGGTGTTAGTTATCAATGATCTAAGTATAACAAACTAGCAGTAGTTCCTTTGAAGTTGCATTAGAAACCATGCCAGACATTAAAAATTTATGTAAGAGAATCAGGGGGGAAAAAAATCATGAAGACAAAGACACTGTTTATATATTGGGAACAGTGTGATTCCCATATCAACACATTAATTTAAATAGGCCAAACTAGACGTAAAGAAAGAAAGAAAGAAGCCTCCTACACATTATGGAGCTGAAGTTTTAATCTTTTCAGGAAAAAGAAACAACATTGGCTGGAAGGGCAGAGAATGGTGATGATAGTGAAATAGTGTGCTCTTATCTGCTTTACCACATGAGCAATATACACCGTCTGATGAATGCAACTTCTATAGACCAGTAAGTTTACATTATTAATCAATCAATAATTTGATCATTAACTTGATCTTAGCTGCCTTACATTTCTTTGATAGCAAAAATTCTCAACTCTCTAAATATAATAATATTCTTCCTTCCGCTAAAAAAGTAATGTTGAAATTAACTTCATATCTTTTTCCAGCTCCCAGCTCACAAAAGCACGTCGTACTTATGGTGTTTTACTTGAGGTTTCGGAAGCAATTAATCAAGACTGGGTTATTGAACTCTCTGATGAGGTAAAATTATTGTTTTCTTGCTTGAGATTTTGTGGGCTGTATCAGTTTATTGGTCATTGATTGGAATGTGCAACAGAGTAGAGTAACTTCACTGTTTATTTTTTGTTAATTATCTTTTTTTGTTTTAAGGTTGAGGGAAAAAAGCAAATATATGCCCCTTATAGTGTTCTGCCCCTTGATCCAAAGGGTGAGAAAGAGGCCAAAACGAAATTTCCTGAGGTTTGTTTATGTGCATTATTTCTTAATATCCATAACTTGTTATCACCAAATGTCCTTAAGTTAACGTGCCGCTCGACAACAGTAATAGGAAAATGCAGCCTCAGATGGTGAACAATTTTCTAACACCTTTTACATATCCAAGAACTTGTTCCTTGAAGCTATTTTCCTTCGGCTCAGGAATTCCTTTTTTTAGAATCTTCTTAGAATAGTGATGAACTTATTAGCTATTTACAGATTCAAGCTGCTGCGATTGCCCTTCGTAATATCAGGGGTCTGCCTTGCCCAAATGGTTACCCAAAGAAAGTAAATATAGACATTCTGGATTGGCTTCAGATCATGTTTGGTTTCCAGGTAGTGGTCTAATGGATCGGTGTTCATCATCTGGTTTTCATATTTACCGCACAGGTTAAGCTCCTTATATTATTGTGCAGAAGGACAACGTGGAAAATCAAAGGGAACACTTGATTCTTTTGCTTGCAAATGTACACATACGACAAAATACGAAGCATGATCAGCACACCCAGGTTTCTTCTTAATTATTATACTCCCTCTGGTTCAAAATAGAAAACCCAAATAACTGTTTTACATTTATCAAGAAATTAGCTAAAAGTAGTTTAAAACAATAAATATGCAAAATATCTACTTTTTTCTCAAATATACCCTTATTTATTAAGGAAAAAAGTGAGAGAGATAATAAATGGAAAAAAAGGAAGAAAGAGAATGTATGAGAGAAAAATGATGAGTGTTGCAAAGGAGAGAATAAGTACATCTACTTAATGCCCAAAAGGGGCAAATTTTGGGGGGAAAAAACATTAAATGTAGAGACAAAAGCATAGTGGATCTTGTAAAAAAAACCACACCCCTCACAAGTTTGGCTCTTATATTTTGAACTTGAGGGAGTATATGTTTTGGTTTGTACTTTATTTAGGCTCTATTTTTTTGCTTACTATGCTATGGTTTTTCTAAATAGTTGGATGATCGTGCTCTAACAACAGTGATGAAGAAGCTCTTTAGAAACTACAAAAGGTGGTGCAAGTATTTGGGTCGCAAAAGCAGCCTTGGGTGAGTTTCCCAAATCTTAATATAGTAAAGTTGAAAGTGGTCTTAAGTGTACCTACTTATGGCTAAAGTTAGAATACTAGGAGACTTACTTTACTTGACTTGGCTAAACCGCGGGCCTTCATGAACTGAGCAGTTGTAGAGCGAGTTAGTTTTGTCTTAAATGCGTAGGGATATGTCTCGTTTAAAGGCACAAGTTTCTTTTAATATTACAATTAAAAAAATTTAGATTTAGATTTATAATATAAATTAGGATTATACAATCTTTGGTCCCTCAAATTCCATTTTGTTTAAAACATTGGTCTATACCATTAAACAAAAATCTGGACCATTTTGCCCCTTGAGGGATCAAAACCTCTTGTTTGAAACTTGATGGACCAAAACCAAAATGATGGCAAACTTAAGGGACCAAAAGTTATATTAACCATAAAAATTATAGTTAAGTGAGAGCCTATAAAGTTATTGCAAAAGCTGGTGAAGGACCGGATTGGCTTGGTTTTGGCTTAGCTCAAGTACGGCCTTACATTTTGTTAGGAACTAACAAAATAGCTCCCCAAAATACTACTGAATCTGTTATATTAACTGATATAAAAGATACACAATCTGTTGGGAGCAATACTACCCCTACACAGCCAAGAATTAGTCTCAGGCAGTGTTGTTAAAACATAGTGTCAAAACGTAGAAACGGATGTTTCTACGTTTTTTGGCTGAAAATCGAGTTAAAACAGAGGTAGGAATGGAATTGGAGTTGAAACGGTTGACACGCTGTGTCAACTTGGTAAACTCGGCAAGTTTACTGAGTTGACTAAGTTACTAAGGAGACGATGGTGTCGAAGAACTGGGCACAATTACAATGGATGAAGGAGGTAGACGAAGGTTAATGTTCCCCCACAGTTCTCGTTTGCGGCGCTCACCAAACTCTCAGCTTGCGGCACACCCTTGTTCAGATTCACGGTGATGGTGATGTAGAACGGTGGTGGCGTGGAGTACGGTGAGGGAAGAAAGGAACATCACCGGTGACGATGATGATGAAGGTGAGAATCGCCTGCGATGGAAGTGGAGAAGGAAGGTCTGTGTGCATGGGTTGAAGGTATGTCGCGGCACTGTGATATACTCTATATCCGGATCCCTCATTCTCTAATGTCACATTTGCTATACTGAATGGAGAAAGGTCCCCTGCTCTATTTGGTCAAAACGCAGTGTTTAATGCAGGGACCTAACTGAAACTTTTAGAAAGTTTCATAGAGCGACTAAACTGAAAATTTTATAACTTGAGCCCAACTTCCATTTTCAAATCTGGTCCAATTTCTTCAAACACCTACAATTTAAACCAATCAAACCAACATCAAATCTTCCTAAGAAATAATTGTAATTACAATAATTATGACAATTTTACCCTTTTTAACATATTTTTCATGTAATCACTCATTAATCCAAATTAATCACTTTAATATGTTTATGATGACCGAGTTTGAACTTAATTATTTCTTTGAGTGTTTAGACTTAAATTTGTGATGACTTTAATGTATTGGTGTGTTTTAGTTTTATATATGTTTGATTTTTTTTTTTTTTAAAGTATGTTGTAAACTCTTACGTTTCGTTTATGTTTTATGATTTCACGTTTTTGCTCACCCTTACCCTTTCTACATAGACTCTACGTCTTAACAACACTGGTCCTAGGTTAACAAAACAGAACTTGATCCTCCTCTACAATACAACTCTCAAATATTCGATAGATACAATAACTCTGTGAGAATATGACACTTTCCACAGCTAATAAGGAACAAATTTGTCCTCTCTCCTAAGACAACTTTCATACAAAATACTCCTTACCTTCCCCAATACTCCTAACAGTTAATATAGGCTAAAACAAACACCTTTCAAAGTACATAAAAAGCCACCCTACATGACAGCTAGCATCCTACTCTTACTCCAAAATAGAAGGTCAACTATGCAACCTTAGAAAGCATCTTGCTCCGTTGTTTGTGCTATTTGTGTATTCCTAGGTCTCCTTGTATAGGTCTTACCATTGAATAAGGTCCTTTCATTACTTTCCCCTAAAAGCTTCACCTTGTTCTCAAGGTGAAAATTAGCAGTAAGCATTGGTGGCTTCTTGCCAATACAACTCAACTTCTTATCTTTGCTTGTGTACACCAAAAGGAATAATTGGATTTCATGTTGAACCTTCGTATAGATGAAGCAATCTCTTCGATGGACTCGGCTGAAATTACATCAACATAGGCATGAGAGTCTTCATAGTCAACAAAATCAATTATAGAAGCCCGAGGTTTGATGAAACTAGGTTGAGAACTAGCGATTCTTTGGTTGAGAGTAGCTCGCTTAATAGAGGCCATAACAAGTAATTTGTCAAAAATAAACTTCCTAGAAGAACCATTAATTCTGGTTAGTCCATCTTTTCTGTCACTATATCCCACATGTCCAAACAATGAACAAGCAATGTCATTATATTAAAATGATTGATTGCCAAGAATACTCCAAACTCAGCACTCGCTTCGATTCACAGCTAAAAAACAACAGAAGTAGCTGGTATATGATGTAGAATAAATGCAAAGTTCTCACCTTCATCAACTTGTGAAGATCCCAACTTTTGAACAGTGTGGTCATTACCAACTTTCATGTAATAAGATGGTATTTTCAAGTTCAAAACTCCATTGTCATACAACATTAATGTAACCATATCAGTCATAGACTCACCTTCAATGACTTGGACCTTGAAAGTCATTATTAGTGTCCCTTGACTTGAACTTATGATAACCCATAGGTTGACCTCTATCCCAAAGACACTTTTACTCTTCAACATAATTCCTAACTGAAGATGTATGGTCATTATCCTTTGGGTTGTCCATAATTCCCCAGTGATGCCTCCAACACTGACCCATACAGCAGTGCTTTTAGCACCCAGCCCTTCATCTTTACCAGCTTTGGCATATGCGACTTCATTTTTCTTGTCTACCCAGAAGCTTACTTCAACCAGAACAAAACTAACAGATGCCATATTGAGATAAACATTCACCCGGAACCTCTTACTTGCATTCAGATGTTCGGATGAAGCAAACCAATTATATTTCTCAAACATCCAACCATAGTAAGTAAACTCCTTTGTTTCCCTTTGTTGTACTATTTCCACATTAGTCAAATGGAAACACGTACCTGGTTCAACCACTGCAGTAATTGCTCTAAGTGAAATTCGCTTTGGTTGATGATCTCTACAATATGTTTCTTTAAAAAGCTCAGCAACCCAGAAAATTTCTCTAAACAAACCCAAACCCATGAAAGGAGAAATGGAACGTGTAGAGATCGCTGAGCCTGACACCTAATTTAGGCAAAGAGCAAAGTTATACCCCCCATCTCTTGTTGCGTCAACATTCGATAAGAAAGAAAAAATTCTTTCCCTGCACGACTCATCCCAAAACAGCGCTTCTATTACATCAAAGCACTTAAATTCAGAAGTTAAATGAGTGAAGGTCCCTCCTCTTATTGTATTGATCTCAAATAGATGAGAAAACATGGTCGGCTAGATTGATAAGGCCAATAAAAACGAAACCACAACAGTCCCACTCTTCTTCCTTTTGGCTGTTCCAATTGCCTTGTCCTGGCTAGAATCGTCTTCTTTGATAAACAACAAATGATAATGCCTTCCTTGTTGATTCTTGCTTGGTCAAAACAGCTCACTAGGGTCCAAAGCAACCCCTACCTTACCTTGAGTTGTTGTATCGGCATCTCGACAGCGAAGAAACTCCCCAAGAAGCTTTGACGTGTTGGATGAGACTGAAAGCTCTTTCCTTTTAGATGCATCAACACCAAACATTGGTAGAAACATCATTGGTTTCCTATACATTGCCAGTAGAAGAGATTTATTCAGGTCATCAAAAGTGGTGATTGCAAAAACGATGCCCCTGTTGCTTTCTTTCACATGCATCAGCCGTGGGTAATAATAGGATTGGGTCGAAAAATATGCAGGCCCAATAGTGGAGCATTGGGTTTTGATAAACCTAAAGCCCATTTCTTTATCTAGACTCCAGTTCCTTTCATCTACATTCAACACCGTTTCCGCTACATCTCGCAGTTGCTGCGTCATTGGAGTCGACAAATTGAACCATACTTTCTACCTGTCCTTTTGCCGCTTATCATATCTCCAGCATCGCGCTTGGGCCCTTTCAACAGTCCTTCCTTTCTTTATGTCCTTATTAGATTCTCTTGCTACAACATTTGTATATGGGATGTTAATGGAAACGTGTGGCTCTACTGCTCCGACTGAAAAGATTTTAGCTTTCATCTTCTCTCTTCCGTTATCACCAGCAACTTCTTCAAACATTTTTTCTGCCGTAAAAGGTTGAAACTTTAATTGTTGTTCGGTCTCAAGGTCTTGAGCTCTCTCTATTTCTTGTTTGTTTGGCTCCTTCTTGTCCTTATCGCCTGCTTCAACAAGTTTCTCTGTTAGGAATCAACAAATCAAGACCCCAACAATAGCTTACTGATGCACAACAACAGAAATACACTATATTAAATAAATCTGTCAAGAGTCCAGCGACTCCCACAGCCAAAGCAGAAGCAAATATGAGGCATTAGACTTGTTCCCCTCCTTTACAACTTCACTCAAAAACCAGCTTAACCATACTATTCCTTCCTACAGCTAATATAGTCAAAAAGCACCTGTGCACAGTGTTCAAAAAGCTACAGTGCTAAATACTAGCGCCAATTCTATGCAGCGGCTAAAAGTTTAACAATTACACCAAAATAGGAAAGTCAGCCCTGCAACCTTAAAAGGTATCCTTTCCTTCTGTTTGGCTAGATGCTAGCTTCCTAGGTTGTCTTATATAGGTGTTCCCTGTGAATGGGGTTCTTTCATTACCTCCCCCTAAAAGCTTCACCTTGTCCTCAAGGTGAAAAGAGGGGAATTGTGCAGCGATTGTTTCGGCATCCTCGCAAGAATTCTCATAAGCTGGCATGTCCTTCCATTTGACAAGAACTTCGATCTGCCTATTCATAAGTTTCCTAATCTTGCAGATATCTTGTGGCTGAACCTGTAGTTCCAGCTGTTCCGATAAGATAAGAGGAATGGTTGGAGCTACTATCCCTGATTGTGCTGACTTCTTAAGGGCCGATATGTGAAAGAATGGATGTACTCGGGTCGTAGGAGGAAGATCGAGTCGATAGGCTACAGCTCCTACCCTTTCGAGGACCTTGAATGGTCCATAATACCGTGGACTCAGTTTCTCATTGACTCGTTTTGCCAATGTTCTCAATCGATATGGCTAGATTTTGACATAAACCAAGTCACCTACTTCAAATTGGACATCCCGCCGATGTTTATTTGCTTGTTTCTTCATCTCTTCTTGAGCCCTGATTAAGTTTTCTTTCAATGTGATAATGATCACATTCCTTGCTCTAATATGCTCATCCACTTCTTCCACCATCGAGGGCTCACTTGTGAGTTTGAGAAAAGTAGGGGGATCCCTCTTGTACGCCGCTCGGAAAGGAGTCATGTTGGCTGAACCTTGGTGAGTAGTATTGTACCAATATTCAGCCCATGGCAGCCATTGAGCCCACTGATTTGGTCTCCCACTAGTGAAGCACCGTAGGTAGGTCTCTACTCCCTTATTTAGCACCTCCGTTTGCCCATCGGTCTTCGGGTGATATGTTGAACTTAAGCACAGCTGAGTACCCGCCTGCTTAAAAAGCTCCTGCCAAAAATGGCTCACAAACACTCGATCTCTATCTGAAACGATGGTCTTTGGAAAACCATGCAATCGAACAATCTCCTTTATAAACAATGCCGCTACATCCTTAGCACTGAAAGGGTGGTGCAGTGATAGGAAATGTGTGTACTTGGAGAGGCGATCCACAATAACTAAAATAGTGTCATTGCGTTGGGATTTAGACAGCCCTGTAATGAAGTCCATGCTAATATCTTCCCATATGGCCTGTGGAATTGGAAGAGGCTGCAACAACCCAGCTGGTGACAATGCTTGATGTTTATTTCTCTGGCATATCTCACATTCAGCCACAAACCACTGTATCTCTCGTTTCATTCATTCCCAATACACTGTATTGGACAGCCTTTTATAAGTTCTCAAATACCCAGAATATCCCCCTACAGGGGAGTTGTGATATTCCTTCATTAGCAAGGGAATTCTTGTGGAGCCTTTGGGTAATACTAGTCTACCCTTATAATGCAAACAACCCTTTAACAGAGAGTACCCTTCAATTTCCCCTTCACCGGTAAGCAATTGCTGCATCTTGCACTTCAGTTTCGGATCAGTTTGGATTTCTTTCTCCCATTCCTCCAAATCATGATTTTGCCACATAGAAAATGCCATCATACTCAAAGATTCCTCATGCTGGGATAGAGCATCAGCAGTCCTATTCTCCTTTCCTGGTTAATAGAGTATTTTGAATTTGTAACCCATCAATTTTGACACCCACTTTTGCTGGTTTTCCTCCACAATCCGCTGTTCCAACAAGTATTTGAGAGCTTTTTGATCAGTCCTGATGATGAAACTTTGCCCCCATAGGTAGTGCCTCCATTTTTTGACGGCTAAAACTATGGCCATCAACTCTCTTTCATAAACCGAACACAGCTGAGCCCGTTTAGATAATTTCTAGCTGAAATAAGAGATAGGACAACCTTGCTGCATTAATACCGCCCCTACTCTGGTTCCAGAAGCATCAGTTTCCAACTTAAAAGGGGTTGAAAAATCCGGCATAGCGAGCACCAGAAGGGATGTCATGGCTGCCTTGAGAGCTTTGAAGGCCTTGGTGGCCTCATTAGTCAATTGAAAAGCGTCTTTCTTGAGGAGATCAGTCAAAGGACTCGCTATTTTCCCATAGCCTTGAACAAACCGCCGGTAATATCCGGTTAGCCCAAGAAACCTCGCAATGCCTACACAGTCGTAGGTTGAGGCGAAGCCAACATACTTTCTACTTTTGCCGGATTAGCTTGTATTCCCTGATCTGAAATAATGTGTCCCAAATACTCAATTCTTGATTGCATAAAGCTGCATTTTTTGAGGTTAATAACCAGCTGGTTTGCCTGCAAGATAGACAGCACCCTTTCTAGGTGTTCCAAGTGAGTAGTGTCATTACTGCTATAAATTAAGATGTCATCAAAAAATACAAGTATAAACTTTCTTAGATACCCTCTGAAAATGTCATTCATCAAGGCCTGAAATGTGGATGGGGCATTTGTAAGTCCAAAAGGCATCACCTTGAACTCATATTGTCCCTCATGAGTACAAAAAGCTGACTTGTGCTCATCTCCAACTTTGAGTTGAATTTGGTGATATCCCGATTTCAGGTCCAGTTTGGAGAATACAGTAGCTCCCTTGAGTTCATCCAATAATTCATCAATAGCTGGCATTGGGAACTTATCAGGTATGGTGATTTTGTTGAGTGCCCGGTAATCCACACAAAAAGCCAACTCCCATCTTTTTTCTTCACCAACAGTACCGGGCTGGAGTCGGGACTGATGCTAGGCTGAATAATCCCCGTCTACAACATATCCTTAACCATGTCCTCTATTTCTTTTTTCTGCGCATGGGGATACCTATACGATCGAATGTTTGGCGGTTGCTCCCCTGGTTTAATTACAATTGCATGATCTCTTAATCGCCGAGGAGGAAGAGTTTCAATGGCTTGATAGACGCCAAGGAATTTTTCTAGGATTTGCTAAACCTCTGATTTTATTGACAGAACTCCTTCTTCTATTTTTCCTATACTATGACATTCAATCAAAAAACCCTGTCCTTTTTTTTCCACCGTCCGTATGATAGCCTGTAATGAAGCCTGAGTTTTGGATAATGTGGGGTCTTCATGCAAGCAAACTCGGTTGCTCTTTTTTCCTATCTTCATCATCATCTGCCTCCAATTCACTTTAACATCCCCAAGAGTCTTCAGCTAGTCAATGCCTAAGACTGCATCAATTCCCCTTAATGGAAATGGGAAAAAGGTTTGAACGATGGTAAGCCCCTGCAACTTTATCTTCAAATCTCGACATCACTGCTTCCTTCGAATGGAATACCCATCTCCCAAGGTAATGGTGTACTCTGCAATTTCATCTACTTTCACCCCTGGATGATTAATTAAATCCTCATCAATGAAATTATGGGAGGCTCCACTGTCGATCAAGATAATCACGCTTTCCTCCCACTCTCCTCGGACCTTCATGGTGCATTTCCTTCGAATCCAACCATGGAATTTAGAGATAATTCCATTTCAGGTTGCCTCGTCTTCGCGTCAAAGTAGTCTTCCATTCCATCCCCTTTTACGTCAGTCTTTGCGTTGCCAGAATCAGCCTCAGTGTCTATAAGGAACACTTGCAGATGCTTCTTTCATTCTCCTCTTCGTTTGCTTTTCTCAACTCTGCAACCCTTTTTGCATCAACTTGTGCCTATGATTTCTCCTCTGCTCCTTCATTGTCCCTTAAAGCATCTCCACCTCTATTCTAGTTAAATGTAATTGCTTCCAACATCTGCCTCAGTTCTCTAAGACTAAGCACATGCAAGTCTCTCTGCTTCATTCTTCCTTAGGATCTCACTGCTTTGATACCAATTGTTAGGAACTAACAAAATAGCTCCACAAAATACTACTGAATCTGTTATATTAACTGATATAAAAGATACACAATTTGTTGGGAGCAATACTACCCCCCTACACAGCCAAGAATTAGTCTCAGGTTAACAAAACAGAACCTGATCCTCCTCTTAAATACAACTCTCAAATATTCGATAGATACAATAACCCTGTGAGAATATGACACTCTCCACAGCCAAGAAGGAAACACATCTATCCCCTCTCCTAAGACAACTTTCATACAAAATACTCCCTACCTTCCCCAATACTCCTAACGGTTAATATAGGCAAAAACAAACACCTTTCACAGTAGCCAAAAAGCCACCCTACACGACAGCTAGTATCCTACTCTTACTCCAAAATAGAAAGTCAACTATGCAACCTTAAAAGTATCTTGCTCCCTTGTTTGTGCTATTTGTGTTTTCCTAGGTCTCCTTGCATAGGTTTTACCATTGAATAGGGTCCTTTCACATTTCATTATTGTTGGAACCTTTTATGCTTCTCTCTTGTGTAGGCTGAGGATACTGTACAATATTATATAGGCAAAATTTCTGTTGGATATTTTTATTCTTTTTTAAGTACAATGGGGCTATGGGAATTAGCTGAAAACCTATGACCCTGTATTCATCATTGATCTTCAAAACACTTGTTTTTGGTCCGATATTGATTTGTACTATTTTTTAAGCACCTAGACCTTATTGATTGTCGGGTTGCCAACTATTCTATTCCCGGGAAGTTCAACAACGGAGGTTATTGTACATGGGTCTATATCTTCTTATATGGGGTGAAGCTGCGAATTTGAGATTCATGCCAGAATGTCTTTGTTATATCTATCATCATGTAAGTGTAATTCCGAATACAAGATTTCAAAATGTTTTTTCAATGTGGGAAAGGAACCGAAAATTTCATTGCCTTTACGATGGAATGATCCACTTCTAAATTATCATGTACTTACTAATTGAGTGTTGTATTTATTATTTGTTTTATTCCTTTTTCATAGGGGGATTCACATCACCTCTCACTAACTAGGGGATTAATTTGCCTTACTAGCCTTAGTCTGTAGAGGATGAGTCTTGGCACAGTGGTAAGGTTGTTGCCATGTGACTTTACCCAAAAGTCACAAGTTTAAATCCTGGAAACAACCTCTCCGATTGTGGGAATAAGGTTGTGTACATTTATTCTTCTCTAGAACCTACCTGGTGGGAGTTTTGTGCACTAGACCACAATAATAATAATAATAATAATAATAATAATAATAATAATAATAATAATAATAATAATAATAAACTAACCTTAGTCTGTATGCTAAGATCTCCTGTTGCCTTTCACTAGTGAACATATAGCAAGAAATTCATGAAGGAATCCTAGAGACCTTTATGGACATGCCTGATAAGAAGAAAGAGAACTTGGACCCAACCTCATTTCTGGAATTTTCTGAATGCAGTCTATGAATTATATCGAGAAAGAAGATATATTTATTGTCTTCTAGCTTTGGATATGCAGTCATTAATTTAAAATGATAAATTTCTTAATGTGATTTTTTTTTAAAAATTCATTTCTTTTCTAATAAATAAACCTTATAACAACTGTTGTTTCTATAATGCACTGCTAGATTGATGAGATATGAAAGTTGGTTTGGAATTTTTATATTTGGTTCCCATCATACATCATTTGTTTAAGCACATGCACATTCCTGTTTTCAGACGAAAAGAGTTTATATTCCTCTGGGTCCAGACATCATGTTTGTGCCAGAATCCCAAGATATAATTGAAAAGCATTCATGAGCTTCCACTTCACACAACAACTTAAGCTTTGAAATAAGTGTTTGTTGTTTGATTGGTACATTGACAACTTCATTATGGAGAAAGCGAGAGTAATGGGAAAATTGGCAGTCCGGAACAGTTTTTAAGTTGCCATATGCTTGTTGGTTCAAGTTCTACTGCATTTAAGTTTCATGATAAGTTAGAGAAAGGGTACAAATATATTATTGTGATAAGAAGTATATAATTTGAATGTGGAGCAGTTGCGAACAAAACTTTATTGACAATTTTGATATTTTATCTTGTTGATCTGCTTAGATGGCATTTGAACTGTACGGGATGTTGGCTGGCAATGTTAGTCCACTGACAGGTGAACCTGTAAAGCCAGCTTGTGGAGGCGATAATGAGGCTTTTTTGACTAAAGTAGTAAAACCAATTTATGATACTATAGCTGAGGTTTGCTTCTCCATTCTTGTTTTTTGGTGCGAAAGAACTTATTTTGGTCAATTGCAATATTAATTACCTTGTATAACTTAAATATCGCTTTTTCTGCGTTACAGGAAGCCAAGAGGAGTAGGAATGGAAAAGCAAAGCATTCTCAGTGGAGAAACTATGATGATTTAAATGAATATTTTTGGTATCATGCTTCTTTTTTTATTAAGTTTCTTTGGTATGATGAGTTATATTATAAGGGATTGCCATTCTCAAATTGTAGGTCAGTTGATTGTTTCCGCCTTGGCTGGCCTATGCGCGACACTCGTGAGTTCTTCTTAGTACCTCGTGAACAACCTCTACTTAATAAAGATGAGGTATATAATATCTCATGTGTTACTTATCCCCCTTATAAATCTACAATTGGATTGAAAATGTAGTATTATTTACTTATTTCTAGAAAAGAAGATTGAATGGGAAAGGGTACTGTTCTTTACATTGTTATTGTTTATAGAGGATATAACTGTAAGGTCACTTTTATAGACCAAATGGTCTGGTTTTTGGAGCTTGTGACTATGTTTTCCTCCAATTCATGCTTACTATTTGTGAGTATGCAATTATGCATAATTTGCAGTACGTCCTTCCACATCTTGTTTCCCTGTTCCTTTGATATGTAAATGTAATAAATAAATAATAGTATAGATAAATGAGTGTTAGTTAGAATTAATGAGGGTTAATAAAACCATTAAGGGTAGGTAGGAGTTAGTTGGGCTTAAGGGTTGAGAGATACTCGCCTATATAAGGCATATCAGTCTCATTGTATCATCTCTGTTTTTCTGGAATAGTACTGTAAATTCCTCAGTCTCTCTCTCTCTTTCCTAGTTTCTTCTCTCCTCCTTCTTCCTCTCTGCTCTCTTCTCCCTCTCTTCTTCTACAATAACCACAATAGGGAGAAGAGAGGGAGAAGAGAGATGAGAGGAAGAAGGAGAGAAGAAACAGGGAAAGAGAGAGAGAGACTGAGGAATTCATAGTACTATTCCAGAAAAACAGAGATGATACAATGAGACTGATATGCCTTATATAGGCGAGTATTTCTCAATCCTTAAGCCCAACTAACTCCTAACTACCCTTAATGGTTCTATTAACCCTCATTAATTCTAACTAACCCTCATTTATCTATACTATTATTTATTTATTACATTTACATTTTATCCTTTCACATGGTTTGGCTTTTCTAGGCTTATGTTTTATCCACACTTCAAGTCTAAAAAGGTTTGCATGAAGGGACGTGTTAGAGATTGAAGTCAAAATCATTCACAGTCCTTCTCCTAGTAGTTAAGCTTCTACGAAGAGTGGTTCATGACAAAACTACAATCTGACTTTGATGTCAAAATTGGTTTCTATTGTTGATTTTCTCACTTGATGGAAGGTGACAGAGCAGTCTGTTATTGCCTTGAGTAAGAAGCTTAATCTTGAAAGATAAAAAGGATTCAGCATATAAATCCCCAGTGAAACCTCTTGTTTTTAGGTCCTGAACTGGCAGACACATGTACTTTCTTTGTATTTGGGCTATTGTCCTAAATTTATTTATCATTCTTTGGTGGACAGATGGGGTCAAAGATCCAGTTATTTATCCATAGTGAAGGAGCTGACAGAACCTTCTTATTTCATCACATATATTCTAAATTATATCTCCCCGAATTTATTTTGAATTTTGAACAATCCAGTGATTTCCTTCTATGTTGGCAAAAAAGTTTTTCTCTCTCTCTCTCTCGGTTTAATCCTAAATTGTTTTTATTCATTTTTTAAAACAGGAAAAGGGAGGTCCAAGGGTGGGAAAAGTTAATTTTGTTGAGATACGCACGTTTTGGCATGTATTTAGAAGTTTTGATCGGATGTGGAGCTTCTATATACTTTGTTTACAGGTACAAATTTCAGATATGACATCTTTACTCATGTGACTGTAGCTCCATTCGTTCTTATGAGAAATGCTGATTAAGCTGTCTACTTAAGGCAATGATCATCATAGCTTGGAACGGTTCAGGCCATTTAAGCTCCATATTTGATGGTGATGTTTTCAAGAAAGTATTGAGCATCTTTATAACTGCTGCAATATTGAAGCTTGCGCAAGGTAGAGGCAAAATATAATTTCCTTTATTCTTTCACAAAAATGTCTAGTCACATTCAGAAAGTGATAGAAAGCTGTTGTTACTGTCAGAATCCAGTCAAAATATGTCCACTTAAATGTCTATCCTGACTTGACAAAATATATATTGCTGTTAATTGTGATGTACAGCATATTGTCAAAAATGTTCATTATGAAACTCTTTTTAGTGACCTCTGAATGTGTAAATGAACCTTCATTGAATCATGAAACAAAATTGTTCTTGTTTATAAAGCTGTTGGCTAATTGATGGCTTATTTTATTCTCTAGCCATCTTGGATATAATCCTTGTCTGGAAAGCGAGGAGGAGCATGTCAATTCATATCAAGCTACGGTACATATGCAAAGCTCTTTCAGCGGCAGCATGGGTCATAATTTTACCCATCACTTATGCATATAGCTGGGAAAATCCCTCTGGTTTGGCACAGACCATCAGGAATTGGTTTGGACATAGTGCAAGTTCGCCTTCTATGTTCAATTTGGCTATCTTCATCTACCTAGCTCCAAATATGCTGTCTGCACTGCTATTTCTGTTCCCCTTCATACGGCGGGTTCTAGAGAGGTCTAATAATAACCTTGTGAAGTTCATGATGTGGTGGTCCCAGGTATGCAGATGCATCTGTCATGTGTATCTCTTATTTATGCATTTTGGAATCTGTTCTTTACCTAAAATAACAATGTTTTTCTGCTTTAAAATACCTTGCTGGAAAATGCTATATGTACGGTTTCTTTGGTCAGTATATTTTCTATTTTTTCTTCTTTAATTTTATTAAAATAATTTTGCAGCCTCGACTCTTTGTTGGAAGAGGAATGCATGAGAGCTCGATTTCACTTTTAAAGTAAGATAGTATATTTCATTTATTGAGCTACGAACTGCTTCACCACCCTGGCTGATCCAATCGTGACTATCTTAATTTCTAGGTACACTATATTCTGGGTTCTCTTAATTCTATCAAAATTAGCATTCAGTTATTATGTGGAGGTAAGGTCCCAGTTCTTCAGAACTGTGTCTTTTTTTTTTTTCATACTGGCACTTAGAATGATTTCTAGTTTATAATATAGAATAGTGTGTTGTGGTAGTTTGTGTCTATGATTCATCCATGCAGAGGAGGATTTTAATTGACTGCTTGCTGCCAAGAAATATGCATATCATTTCATTAATTTCATATATTTTTTTCCTTTCTATATTTGTATGTATAATAAAGATAGATCCATTCCTGTATATTTGAACCTCTAACTGCCCTATGGAGTTATTATAATTATAGTTCAACATCTGCAAAGGTGCCAAATCTTCTTGCCATAGCATCCTCCATTCTCGTCTAGATTTAACTCATCTGCTTTATTTCTTTATGCTAGAGAATATTCTAAGTTTAATGTAAATATCTTGTAATTGGCGTTAACTTGATTTAAGGTATTGGTGATAATGATAGAATTATACTTTAGTTAATGCTAGAGGCCCCTAACAAACTAAGCTGCTCTTCACATTACCTCCAGTCCCTGTTCAATGAACAAACTAAGCATATTGAAAATGATTATCATTTCGCTTGAGATAAAAATCAAGAAAAAATAATCTCCATCAGATATGCTAAGCGAGTTGATTATGTTTGTAACAAATTGGTTATAATTAACATTGATACTCTAGTTTGAGGGGAAGTGTTAGAGAATGTTCACATTTAATGTAAATATTTTGGAATTAATATTAGGTTGATTAAAGAAACTAGTCATAATGACTGAATTATACTGCAGTTAATGCTAGAGGCTTCCAATGTATATAAATAGGCATATTCATATCAATGAAAGCAATTCAATTTTTCTCTCAACTCTATATCTTGTCACTTCACATTGCAGATTAAGCCTCTGGTTAGCCCGACAAAAGCCATCATGCGTGTTCACGTACCAGTTTATAAATGGTACGAGTTCTTCACTCAAGGTAATTGCATGACTGAATGAAATTACTAGATTAGTTCCTACCGGGACTGCTTGTAATCTCATCCTTTTTTGTGGTGCAGCGAGAAACAATATTGGCGTAGTGATCGTTCTATGGGCTCCTATCATTCTTGTATGTCCATCTAGCTATATAATGTGATACCTTTGTGTCAAACCTATATTCTAAGCAATTAATAATCAGTTAGTTTGGTCCTCTGCAGGTCTACTTCATGGATACACAGATTTGGTATGCTATATACTCCACACTTGTAGGAGGTTTATATGGTGCATTTCGTCGTTTGGGAGAGGTTTGTCTGTCATCATTTCTTCCTGCTGCATTGATTGAGAACTTGTGGATCCTCAAATGCTCACTTACTGTTTCATTTTAATTTCAGATTCGCACCCTAGAATTACTGAGGTCTCGATTTGATTCACTTCCGGGTGCTTTTAATGCTCGCTTGATTCCATCGGATAAGGCCGAGGCAACTAAGAAGATGGGACTGAAAGCCACTTTTTCACAGAAATTTGATAAGGTTTTTCCAACAGATACTGTTGCTAATTGTGACTGATTCTGAAAATCAATCACTATGTTTAATTCATTAGAATATAAACCTGACAAAGCTGAATGTTTTAGGTCCCAAGTAATAAAGAGAAGGAGGCTGCAAGGTTTTCACAGCTATGGAACAAAATAATTACTAGTTTAAGGGAGGAGGACCTAATTGATAATAGGTACGTAATACAATAAAATCACTACTATCTCCAATCCTTAATATAAGACTCAGTTGATTTTTTTGGAGAAATTAAGGAAGATAAATAAATTCCTCTAAAGTATTTATATTTATCTTTTTTATACCAGACTAATCTGTTGGATTTATAAACTTCTATGTAATAAAAAAAAAAAAATCAACTAGATCTTATATTAAGGACTGGAAGGAGTAAATTGTTAAACTTAGCTCCTTGTCCAGGGTGAAAATTAAGTACTCACGTTTTTATGTGATCTCTCTGACAATGCTGACAATATTAAATTTTATAGGGAAATGGATCTCTTGCTTGTACCATATGGGGCTGACCCTGAGTTGAACCTTATCCAGTGGCCTCCTTTCTTACTTGCTAGCAAGGTCCATACACACCTTTGTTCAATTCTTTGAGGTTTCATAATCATTATCCTTCTTTAGTTTACTTGTGACTCAGCACTTGTTAACAGATTCCTATAGCTGTGTCTATGGCGAAAGACAGTATTGGGAAAGGCCATGAGCTGGACAACTATATGCGTTCTGCAGTTCTTGAATGCTACGCTTCATTTAGAAATATTATTAACTTCTTGGTTTCAGGAAAGCATGAGAAAGAGTAAGTTTATGGTGTCTGAAATTTACATTAAAAAGAAAATATCGGCATAATTTCATCTGATGACATTGGTACCCGGTGGTTTACTAATGCAGGTATATCAATGGTCTTTTTGAAAAAGTTGACGTTCTCATAGAAAAGGGGGAAATGCTGGATGAACTAAATATGAGTGCCCTCCCTAGTTTATATAATCAATTTGTTAAACTCATTGAATATCTGGTAATTGTTTCGAAGATTTTACTTTTCTGTTTTTCTACTGTATCGAATGTAATATTTAACCTTTTTTTTTTAATATTATATCTACAGATGAAAAATGAAAAAGAGGACAAGGACCAAATTGTAATTCTCTTGCTTGACATGCTAGAGGTTGTGACCAGAGACATAATGGAAGGAGAGGTTGATAAGTAAGTAATTTCAGACTCACATACCTAAATAATTTGATTAGTTGTGATTATTGTGGATTCACTATCTTCCACATATAGCTTGCAAGAGTCAAGCCATGGCGGTTCATATGGAAAAGATGAGAAGCTAACTCCCCTTGATCAGCAACATCAGTTTTTTGTTTCACTTAACTTTCCTGTCACAACAGATAGGGAAGCTTGGAAAGAGAAAGTAAGTTTTAAGCTATTATTGTTAGTATGTCACATGATGAGTTTTCTATATACTATATCAGCCAATTTACTTGAAAATCGATTGTCTCTGTCAAATGAATTAGCCCTAGCCAGTTCTTATAGAAAGTATAGCTCTATTATCAGTTTATCACTATCTCCTTATCTGTATTATTATTAAATTTGATTGCTATGTTGTCGTCTGCAGATAAAAAGACTTCACTTATTGCTCACAGTCAAGGAGTCTGCTATGGACGTACCTGCCAACTTGGACGCTAGGAGGCGCATATCTTTCTTCTCCAATTCGTTGTTTATGGATATGCCAGCTGCTCCCAAAGTTCGAAACATGCTTTCCTTTTCGTAAGCTCAATTCATCTTGAACTTGTTTCACATATTTCAGAACCGTGTTATGACTTATAAAAAAGTCCAAATAAACATTTGTCCTTTGATTAAAAAACAGGATAAGCAGTGGTTTGAAAGAATCAAAATCTTTCGATTTATTATAACTTCTAACTCCTTGGAAATTTTTTTTTTTTAGTCCGGTCGCGGGGTCTAAATATTAAGTATGGATCATAGTCTTAAATTTGGAGGGGTGAGAGGTATCTATGATAGTGAATTGTAATAAACAGCATTTAGAAGTAGCAAATGTGACATAAATGTGGCGAGTATAATCTGTTCGTTACATGTCAATGAGTAGCGAGTACAACTTTGTTCTGTAGGGTCCTGACACCATACTACGAAGAACCTGTCCTTTTCTCTGTGGACCATCTTGAAGAGGAGAATGAAGATGGAGTTTCTATCCTTCTTTACTTGCAAAAGATATTTCCAGGTAAGTCCTTTCTCATCTAAATATTAATGTCAAAGAATTGCTAGAACAGAAAGCTTAAGTATGAGTTTGGTACACTATTATCTCATCTCTTATGATCCTTTGGATGCCAAAATATATGTTACCAAAGTATAGCGCCCACATTTGGTATGACTGTTGTAGATTATCATAGAAACAATACGAGTGGTGTTTTGTGAAAATCAATGAAGCTATAAAGGGTGAGTTTTGAGGTACACATGGTATTTGAGTGGTGCAAGATACCATCTAAAATAACAACAACCAAGTCTTATCTCACTAAGTGGGGTCGGCTACTTGAATCAAACGACCTCATTGAGCTCGGTCAAAAACCAAATCTTAGGATAAATTGTTAATTAAGAGATCTTGCTCAATAACCTCATTGAGCGTTCTCTTCGGTTTTCCTGTCACTAGGATTGAATTGTGATAATAAACCACCTTAAAGTGAAACTATAAATGAATTTTTAGTTATTATATTGATTGATGGTGGCATGGGTTGAATTCTAGACAGCCTGATTAACTTGTCTTTGATACCATATCAATGAAACACTTGACCCAACAGCTTAATCTCTTAACCCAGGGTCAAAGAATTTTATAACTCAAATGATATACTGTTTTCTTCTTCCTCCACATACTCAATGGAGTGATATGCCCTCACATCAATTTCACAACAGATGAATGGAAAAACTTTCTTCAACGTGTCAATTATCCTAGTGAAGAAAGACTCAGAGAGGATGAAAAATTGGAAGAACAACTCTGTTTATGGGCATCATACAGAGGCCAGACATTGACCAAAACTGGTACAAATTGCTTCTCCTCCCTCCTTTCCTAACATTAGTGTGTGTGATAGATATGTAATTTAAAATTCTATTTTGCGCTTCATTTTTACTTCTCTCATATTGAGTAAAGTACGAGGAATGATGTATTACCGACAAGCATTGGAGCTGCAAGCTTTTCTTGATATGGCAAAGGATGAAGGTAAAACAGGAGAAATTGAGTCACTTTCTTTTCTATTCTGAAACACAACTTAGCCATGTAATCTCAATTCCTTGAACAGAACTAAACAAAGGTTACAAGGCTGCTGAACTGGAAAGTATGAAGAATCCAAAGAGTGGATCATTGTGGACGCATTGTCAAGCAGTAGCTGATTTGAAGTTCACATATGTTGTTTCATGCCAGAAATACGGCATTCACAAGAGATCTGGTGATGCTAGGGCCAAAGACATTCTAAAGCTCATGACCAAGTATGCCTCTCAAATTAAGCTTGTGGATTGTTACAGCTTCTTCAAGCTTTCTTCTGTTACATTTCCTGATAACTTTACTGCAGGTACCCCTCTCTTCGAGTAGCTTATGTCGATGAGGTTGAAGAAACTAGTCAAGACAAATCCAGAGAAACTACTAAAAAGGTTTATTATTCTGCTCTTGCAAAAGCTGCCTTACCAGCAAAATCAATTGATTCAAATGAAACTGCTCCAAATTTAGACCAGGTACTGTTCTTTGACCATTCTTGGGATTATGATAACTTCATCAATAGATGATGACCGTGATATTTATTCTGCACAATGTTATATATTAAATTCACAACCTTGTTAGTGAAACTCAAACTGAATAACAAACTAATGGAGGCCGAGATATTATGGCATGGGTAGTTCCACATTGGATAAAATGGTCCTCTCTGGAAGATTGAAAGAGTAAAACATTCTTTCTTCTAGTTCTGAAATGAGGTGCTACACAACTAGTGAAAGTAATTTTAGATTAACAGTTTTTTTCTTTGCTTGCGGGGTAAAGCTACGTATATCTGATCCTTTCCAGACCCCACTTAGTGAAAGCTTTGTGCACTGGGCCGCCTTTTTTATGTTTTGTGGCACCAGATAAGGACAAAATTTATAGGCATTACGTTTCTTTACAAGTAGTGATAATTTTTTCAAACTTATTGTTTAATTATTTTTGTTGCAGGTAATTTACAGGATAAAGCTTCCAGACCTCCAATATTGGGTGAGGGTAAGCCAGAAAATCAAAACCATGCCATCATTTTTACTCGTGGTGAAGGCTTGCAGACAATAGATATGAATCAGGTCTTACATCATTATGTTTTGTGAAAGAAATAAATTGGGAAAGAGATGCATTTAAAATTTCAAATATCTCAAGTATTTATTTTTCAGGATAATTATATGGAAGAAGCTTTAAAGATGAGGAATTTGCTACAAGAATTTCTCAAAAAACATGATGGTGTAAGATATCCTTCCATTCTTGGAGTTAGGGAGTTCATATTTACTGGCAGGTATTGACAGGTTCCATCAATTTTGGTAAAATTATTTCGATATACTAAAATTCATAACTGCTTGCCATTTAATCTTTTTTTTTTCCTCACATGTCTGTTGCAGTGTTTCATCCCTTGCAGGGTTTATGTCAAATCAGGAGAGTAGTTTTGTGACAATTGGACAAAGAGTGTTGGCTAACGCCTTGAGGTAAGATTTCTAATTTTTGTTGTTTCTCATTCAATCTTTGAGTGAAACCAAATGGATCTCACTGCAGAATGTTTCTTGATGATTTGGTATATAATTTTAGGAAAAAGGAAAAGAAGATACCTTTTTAGAACATATGGCTCAAATTAGGTATCTGCAGACCTTTCAGTCAAAAGGAAAAGAGGCCCATAATTTCTTCAAGCATTATTGTCAATATTTGTTGTATTCTGATCATATAAAGCTGAGACTTGAGAAACATAATTCCCTTTTTAAGCAATAGAAATTGTATGCCCCATAATCATAATCATGATTAAAATATTTCAAATTAATAATGGACCAGTATCTGCCTTTATTTTTCATGTTTTATTTCTTTCATTATCTAAGGTTAGTGAATCGCCGATGTCATGGTTTATATGTTGCTTTTTTTTGTTGATGTTTCTATTAATCTGTATTCTCAATTGGCATTGTTCATATTGCTTGAAGTGCTGAGTGATGTTTTTTGTGCTTTTTCATTCAGAGTGCGGTTCCATTATGGCCATCCAGATGTATTTGACAGATTGTTCCACCTGACAAGAGGGGGAGTAAGCAAGGCTTCTAAAGTCGTCAACTTAAGTGAGGACATATTTGCAGGTATATGAGTGTTGTGAACAGTGTTCTCCATTTGGATAACTAATTTCTACTTCGAGCAGATAGTTTTTCTTCCTTTTAGAGATATCAATAGTATGGCTTGTCTTCACTATTTATGCTTCTTTATCTCTTTGGTTTCGAGGTTTTAATTCTACTCTACGAGACGGAAATGTCACTTATCATGAATACATACAAGTTGGTAAAGGAAGAGATGTGGGTCTGAATCAAATCTCGATGTTTGAGGCAAAGATAGCTAATGGGAATGGTGAGCAGACTATGAGTAGGGACATGTATAGGCTCGGGCACCGCTTTGATTTCTTCCGAATGTTATCGTGTTATTTCACCACCGTCGGCTCCTATTTCAGCAACTTGGTATGCTTGAAACCTGATTTGTTGTGTGTTATATTATCATATGTGATCCACTGCAATTACTGATTCAGCTCTTGACAGTTGACTGTCCTCACAGTCTATGTATTCCTCTACGGCCGCCTCTATCTTGTCCTCAGTGGGCTTGAAGGTGGTCTGAACATAACACGTGCTATTCGAGGCAACAAGGCTCTTCAAGTCGCCCTTGCTTCTCAGTCAGTGGTTCAAATTGGACTTCTGCTAGCTTTGCCTATGATTATGGAAATTGGTTTAGAGAAAGGCTTTCGCGTGGCATTCAGTGAATTCGTGTTAATGCAACTTCAGCTGGCTCCTGTGTTTTTCACATTCTCTCTTGGAACAAAAACCCACTATTATGGAAGGACATTGCTTCATGGGGGTGCTCAGTACAGAGGCACAGGTCGTGGTTTCGTGGTGTTTCATGCCAAGTTTGCTGATAACTACAGGCTCTATTCGCGCAGCCATTTCGTTAAAGGAATTGAATTGATGATTCTGCTTCTAGTCTTCCACATATTTGGTCATTCATATACAAATGTGGTTGTCTATGCTTCGATCACCATGTCAATATGGTTCATGGTGGCAACATGGCTTTTTGCTCCCTTCCTTTTCAATCCTTCAGGCTTTGAGTGGCAAAAGATCATTGATGACTGGACAGATTGGAATAAATGGATACACAACCGTGGAGGTATCGGTGTACCTCCCGAAAAAAGTTGGGAATCATGGTGGGAAAAAGAGCAAGAACATCTTCGCGAATCTGGAAAGCGCGGTCTTGCTGTTGAGATAATAATGTCCCTCCGCTTTTTCATATATCAATATGGCCTTCTACATCACCTCTCATTCAATAATACCAATCAAAATTTTATGGTAAATGTTCTTCATATATTTCTCCTTGGGAGTATTCATTTTACTGTCAGTGTTACTTGTTGGCAATTGAACTTTGCTGCTTTTGGCTTTCAGGTTTATGGTCTTTCCTGGATTGTAATCTTTCTAATATTGGGCTTAATGAAGGTAAGCATTAATATTTTCTTGTTGACACTGATTGTTAATGAACTATTATTAAGGTTGCAAGTGAAAACAATACAGTGAGACAGAGAAAGCATTGTCTTCTAAAGATTATGTTGTGTTTCACTTGCAGGCTGTGTCGGTTGGCAGGCGACGCCTCAGCGCAGACTTCCAGCTTTTATTTAGACTGATTGAGGGTTTTATTTTCATTGCATTCCTTACCGTTTTCATCATATTATTAGCCCTTGGTCATATGACTCTCAAGGACATTATAGTCTGCATTCTCGCACTCTCTCCTACTGGCTGGGGTTTACTACTGGTAAGTCAACGTTTATTTCTAAGGATAACACTTAGGCTGTTTGGTACACCTAATGAAATGAGATTGTTGGGAAATAAAATAAGGGTTCAGGTGCAAATCTACCCATAAAATATTCCCCTCATACACATCTAATACCATAAAGTTTCCTTGAATGTAACAGTGCACATGAATGTTCTCAGACAGAACATATAAGTGTAGCTAACGCTCACTACTTTATGATGCCTGGCACCAAGTGGGCCCCACCACACTAAAGTAAACAGACCTTGGATATAGGTAACCAACATGGCATTTTTGCTCTATTTATTGGAACATTTATGTGTGTTGTTACACCTAAGGAAACTGTTTCAGATGCGCATCTGGGAATACTTCATAGTTAGATTTGCATCATAACCCAAATAAAAAAATAGGCCTAACAATCCTAGTACTTGAATCTTTTAAGAAGTTGTTCAACATAGTACTTGAATCTTTTAAGAACTTGTTCAACATGTGGATTTTAATAGGTATAAAAAATAGGCATACCAGACTGAATTGCACCCAACCTTTTTTCTCCCTTTTCACTGACCTGAGACTTACATGTTCACTTCAATTATAACTCCTTAAGTTGTTTACACTTGTGCTCATTTTGTTTTGTTCCAAAAGATTGCACAAGCCTCGAAGCCTCTGATTGTAAAAGCTCAGCTATGGGGATCGATTAGAGCACTGGCTCGAGGGTACGAGATAATAATGGGGTTGCTTCTCTTAGTGCCAATGGCTTTCCTTGCGTGGTTTCCGTTTGTTTCAGAGTTACAAACAAGAATGCTTTTCAACCAAGCATTCAGGAGAGGTTTACAGATTTCTCGTATTCTTGGTGGGCCCAGAAGGGATCGCTCCTCCAACCACGAGGAGTGAATATAACTATACATACATATTTATATATATACACACAAACCAGTAAATGTAAATGTGAGTTCAGTATATTTATATATATATATATACACACAAACCAGTAAATGTAAATGTGAGTTCAGTGCTTATATCTACAGGTTTTCGTTGTGTATAGTATAAGAATAGTGTAACTTGGTACAGAAAGAGTAGGGATGCAATCTGACAGAAACTTGGTAGTATGGGATATCAAGACCCACATTGAGTAGTATAGGATGCTCAAGGAGGTATTTGAACAATTTCGTTTTTTGAGTAGGATTTCTCATCTCACTTAGGTACCCATTACAATCTGTAGACTGTTTTAGCTTCTCTCTTTTTGTCTGTTAGGGGTGATGAAGCTGCATATAAGTTTAAGCATGCTGCAATATTTAAGTGGAATTTTGCCTTAGCAGACCATGGCTACAATCTTAAGAGTCTCTGCTAGTTTTCTTCCCTTTGGTGTTATGTTTATAAAAGGACTTTCCGAAATGCAGAAATTTATTTAACTTTATCCACATATCCCCATCAAAAATTGCCCTTGCACTGAAAAAGGCTCTAATGCTAGTTGTGGATCTAGGGCATGATAAAGTGGTTTTTGAAACTAATTGTCTTCCCTTGCTTATGTGTGTTGAAGCCAAATCACATGATTTGTTTTAATCAGATTTGTTTTATTCTTTCTAATTAAATTAGAATCTGGAGTGATTACTTATTCTCCTCCAAATCTTCTTCATTATGGGAAAACCATGGAAAGAGATGATGGAAAAACCAAAAAAATTTATGATCGAACCGAGTATACTCATGCCCGAACATCTATAAGTTTCGTTGATAATATGAAATATATAACTCAGATGGAGAAGAAAGGAAACATTTTCCTTTGGCTTTTATATTATGTAGCCATTGAATTGTGATTGCTAGAGCTTTTCATTCATGATAGTGATTGTTTGATCTGCCAATTGAGGGGATTATCTTTGAATTGCACAAAAACAAGTGGTTTTGTTTTGCCGAATAATACGAATTGAACTATATGAATTTAGTTATTTAGGGTTTATGAACAATATGATTATAGATAAGAGACGGAAAGACAAGAGCGTAGGCCAGAGTCAAATGGGTTTGAGACAGTTTTTATTTAAAATCTTTAAATTAGTAGAGAAAACTCACTGATGAGGATGAGAATGAAGGTTGTCGGCGTTAATGGTGGAGTTAGTAGAGGTGATGTGAAGTGAAAAGTGTCGGCTGTTCCTCTCTGAAAGTGTCGATGACTACCTTTAATTTGAGACAGGCCGCAGCTCCTTGAAATCTCATTGAAGCCGGACTTAAGGAGGTGGGATGGTCGCAGGTTGTCGGTGACGAAGGTGGAGAGAAGGTGAGATGGTGGAGGATAAAGATTGAAGATCAAGTCTGAAGGTCTCTAGTATGCGGCTTTGTCTCTGGTTCTTTATCTCTCCATGAAGTTTAGAAGAAAGATGAAAAAGGAAGTCACCTTGATCGTAATTGGGAGGAGATTTCGGTGCATAGAGACGCTAACTTAATTGATTCTGATTTGGTCTCTACTTAGAGAGAATATAGAAAAACGGCTATGGGCAATTTAGTCTTTCTATTTTAATGTTTTAATTTCGATCCTTCAAAATAATTACTATTTTTATGGTCATTTTTAATAAATATTATTTTTCTTATGTAATGCCCCGCATTAATAATAATAACAAAATTAAAATTTTAATAATATTGGTATTCGCATATTTTTGTAATTAATAAGAATGAGTTGATAATCGTCAAAATAATAAGAAATTATAAAGAAAAGAAAAATAATAGTAAACCAGCTCATATCTAAACCCTAAACCTACGCTATAAATAGCCTAACCCTAGCCAACCCTCATTATTCCTCTTCCCCTCTACTACTCCCTCTCTTCTTACTTCCAAAAGTTTATTTTTATCTTTATATATTTTTCTAATTACCAATAGGTTCTCTATCCAAATCACTCTTCTAGAGATTAGTGAAAACTGGAGATGAGGTAATCCTAGTCCCTAGGTCAATAGAAATTAATTATTATATGTCGTATTCTTAAATCCAAAACTTTCGTCTCGGTTTTTGTGAATTTCCTTATAGTTGTTGCGTTGTAGGTAGACATATTGTTCACAAATTGACTTCCTCGAATCTCATTCATCTCTTTAGTTTGAATTCAGATTGTTGTGCACCGTATATACATGTATGTCGTGCGTGTTTCTCCATGTGTGCATTTGTATATATGCATGTTGTTGGTGTTGGCTATATCAACACAACAATTGTATGTTATGTTGATTACAATTGGTTGTTTTTTTTTTTTAAAAAAAATTTCCATGCATGTAGTGTGGTGCGGCATATATATATATATATATATATATAAAATGTATACAAGTGTTCCAAACATATATGTGCAAGTACAATTTGAGCTTCAACATAAATCATGTTGTTTCAAATTTGCTTTGTGCCTCGGTATATATATGTATATTGATTACCTATGGTTTGATTACACATATTGGAAATAATTTGGGAATTTTATTATGTGTATTTGAAATAATTTAACAATGGGAGGATAGCTTTGAGATTGTACTTCCCAAAATGATGAACACAACTTTTGGGCTTTATGCCTCCAATGTTTAATTTATGTGAAAAAAAAGATAGATCCGTTCTTCCTAAAGTGGTGTATGACAGATGTCTGGGTACTAATAGCAACTTTGGGAAGAGGTGTGCACACTAGGAAGAGATATTTTTGATAATGGCCAATTTTGATTTGATGATTTGTGAATGACAGGATTTTCGGGTCATAGGGTAGCGACGGGATATCCGGTCTACCATGGTTATCTTCCCACGAAAATAATTTAATAAAAATAGTTCATAATGTTGATTTAATTAGGCATGATGACTATTGAATTATTATTCGAGTCAAATCATTATTTGTTTACATTTTATTTTACAATCATATTTGAGTTATACATTTGTTTTGATTAGGATTACCAGCTCTGCTGACTTTTGTGTTTATGTTGGTTTGATTTGCGATGTTCAAACAGGTTCCAATGGTTGGGCTAGTAGTGGGTAGTGAGGATGACGACGTAGATATTTCTAGCTAGCTCTAGGATTCAAAGATTTGTTTTTATGAGTTTTAATAATTTTATAAGACTTACTTTTTTTTGAACTTAATCCTTAGTTTATTTTAATGTAATAAATTCTAGCCTTGGGCTTGACAATAGTATAAGTGCGTCGGTAACACTTCCCAAATTTGATTATTTTGGATTTTAGCTATTATTTATAAAAACTATTGAAATTTTTACGTCATTATAATTGTAAGAAATTTGGGGTGTTACATCTTAGGTCTTTTATTATAATTTTCCCATTTTTTTAAGAGATTCACTTCCCTTATTTAGATAAAACAATTTTTAAGGAAGATTTTTTTTTTTTGCTAGACTCCCCATCAAAGGTGTTTTTACAAAAGAGGATCTTCTCATCGTCTCATTTTCTCATCATTGATCATGAGCCTATTTGGACCATTGATTGAGAAGAGGATCCCATCTAAACTGTTGATTGGGAAGAGCAAAAAAAAGTTGAAGGAGTGATAATTTGATGACGTGACTTATCTTTTATCTTTTAGATTGATTGAACGGACATGATTTAGAGATTAATTATGAGGGATGATGAGAAAATGAATGATGATAGAAACTTGACCCATATTTTTACCGAGGAGAGATTAAAAATAAATTTTTTATTGCACAATTAACTTTGATAAATACCATATGTTACGGACTTATATCAGCCCTAATAGCAGGATAGCCCAACAGGCAATATTCTGTAGATCAAGATCTATCTATAATGAAGGAGGATCCTATCTTATCTAGAATCAAGGGAGATCTTAATCTAGATCCGGCAGTTATGATACTTGGGCCACGAATCACATAGGGCCCATGAGTCTCAACCTAAAGTACACTCTATAAATGCAGACGTCAAACCCTAAGGTACATACATTCTAAGCTCTCACTGGCTATTTACAATTCAACCGTCATAGAGCGCACACACCACCCCTTTGGCTAAACGCCTATTGGTGTATCAAACTACGTGGACTTTGATCCCTCTAGAGGGTATGTAGGCCTTAGGCATTGTTCCTAGGTCAAGCCCGATTCAATCAATATCAAACATGCTAGTCCATTAGGGCTAGCCAGATCCTGTTCTTGGCAAGAATATTAGCGCCGATAGTGGGGAATCGGTAAATTTCGATTCCTATGACCAAAGATGGTCAATACCAGAAGTAGCAGTCAGATGCCTATGCACGGCAGTTCCTGAAAATCCACCACAGCAAAATCAAGAACTGTAGCAGCCTGTGAAGGGATTCAGAGAAACAATTGTTGTTTGAGCAATGACTTTGGTTTTGAGCTGCTTCACATGGGTTTTCTTTTAACTCTCCATGTGTCCACATGACAAGAAGATAGTAGGAAGGATCGTCATCCTCTCTCCTTGGAAACCCAAGATCGTCAATCTCTCTCCTCGGGAACCCAAGATCCTCATCCTCTCTCCTTAAGAACTCAGATTTGAGCAACGACTTTGGTTTTGAGCTGCTTCACATGGTTGTTTCTTTAACTCTCCATGTGTCCACATGACGAGAAGATAGTGGGAAGGATTGTTATCCTCTCTCCTTGGGAACTTAGGGTCCTCATCCTCTCTCCTTGGGAACCCAGATTTGAGCAATGACTTTGGTTTTGAGCTGCTTCACATGGTTCTTCTTTTAACTCTCCATGTGTCCACATGACGAGAAGATAGTAGGAAGGATCATCATCCTCTCTCCTCAGGAACCCAGGATCGTCATCCTTTCTCCTCAAGAACCCAGGATCATCATCTTCTCTCCTCGAAAACCCAGGATTGTCATCCTCTCTTCTTGGGAACCCAAACCTTTCAATTCTGGCATAAATTTAAATGCCCTATTTGGATCATAAGCAACCACAACATTTGAATTCTCCATGCCATTTAGTTCAAAGGAGCTATTTTCACGACTCAGTGATGCAGGGAGGTCGATAATAGGATCACACTTCTTTATGTTTGCCTTTGCTATATCTGCTTTGTGTTTGTCTTTTCTATATCATTCACATTAGAAAGAGTTAGCGGATTACTAAAACCCTCCGAATATATAGCAATAGCACCTGATCTCATTGAACTATTATTTCGTCTCTCAGAATTGTTTTTAGGTAGGGCAAACGAGCAAATGGAGATAGCTAATACTGGGGAAAAGCAAAGGCTGAGAAGATTTGGGAGAGATAGATTTGGGAGAGATGTTTATCCTTTCTTCTACGGAAGCTGAGGGTTGATGAAGGTCATTTATTATATTCAAAACTTTATGCCTAGAAAACTACAGTTGGGATGAATGTTGGTCATTGTTGGGTGTTTCTCATGATGATGATGTGCAGGAAGAGAATAAAGGCTGATATATCTGAATTACTGGGGTCTTTGAACAATATGATGCTTAGCGAACTTTTCACTCTTTTGCTTGTGTCTCAGGCTGAGTGCTACATTAATGAGTATCGCAGTTCACTGTAGAAACATCAAAGGTAGAATTCATTAGCCAAAAGCATCTAGTTTCCAGATGGCTTGCTTTCTTGCCCAGTTCGACAGCTTGGATGTGTCTGCTTCAATTTGTGTTGAAAAGTGGGAAAAAATTATTTGCTCTCTTAGTCTGCTAGCTAAGTTGATTGAAGAACTAAAGTTGAATAGAGAGAAGAGATATCCTAATATGTCTTATACAATCATGGAACTTGATTTATTTCTGAAGAAAATACTAAAGAATGGACGCATCAGCCTCCATGTCTCAAATCAAATGGATCATCTATTTAATGTTTGCAGGTAATAATGTTTGTCATTCGACTTAAGGAATTTTGGTGCGCCACGAAGAGTACAATGATCCTTGCCAAGCCAATAGCTCTCATTGGATTTGCAGTGTAGTATATATGATAACATTACGAATGAGGGGAATGATGTATCGGACACAGCATTCTCCCTTCCAGTAGTGGCTAAAACTCGGGAGGCGGCTACACAAGAGACCCCCAGTAGAATCTCTTCCAGGAGATCCCAGTCCCGAATCCAGACGTCCTTCTCCAACAGAAAACGATGGAATCAATGTTAAGGCGAATGGAGAACTTGAAAAAACGCAACAATCTCCAGCGATAAGAGGATCTCAGAACAATACAGCAAATAACAAAGGATCGTTTCAAGCAATTCGAAATGAAGGCTCGGAAGGAAGACCAAGAAGACATGCGTGGGAGGAACGAAAGGGCGACGCAAGACGCTAGTAACCCTCCACGAATCGAGAAGCCAAGATGAACGCAACATGTTATAGGCATAACCACTCAAGGGATCGATTCGGGACAAGTGCGAATCCAGAATCCCGTCTCGGCCCTGAAAAAATTGCGCACTAAAAGGACCTTGGAAGATGAGGACCGACCACTGAGTTCTCTGAAAGAATATAAGATGAAGTACACCATGGAACACTACAGCAGTCCCTTCTTTGATGAAATTGCAAGCGCGCCATATCCAGAAGAGTTCGACTTGGCAGACCTGCCAACGTACGATGGAACTCAAGACCCACGATCTCATCTCGACACGTTTGAATTGCTTATGTTTGTATGACGGATTTTTGGGCCGTTGTTCCTCGACTCTTTGCTGCCACACTCACAGGATTGATGATGAAATTGCAAGCGCGCCATATCCAAAAGAGTTCGACTTGGCAGACCTACCAAGGTATGATGGAACTCAAGACCCACGATCTCATCTTGACATGTTTGAATTGTTTATGTTTGTACGACGGATTTTTGGACCGTTGTTCCTCAGCTCTTTGCTCCCCCACTCACAGGATTGATGATGAAATTGCAAGCGCGCCATATCCGGAAGAGTTCGACTTGGCAGACCTGCCAACGTACGATGGAACTCAAGACCCACAATCTCATCTCAACATGTTTGAATTGCTTATGTTTGTACGATGGATTTTTGGGTCGTTGTTCCTCGGCTCTTTGCTGCCACACTCACAGGATTGATGATGAAATCGTAAGCGCGCCATATTCGGAAGAGTTCGACTTTGCAGACCTGCCAAGGTACGATGGAACTCAAGACCCACGATCTCATCTCGACATGTTTGAATTGCTTATGTTTGTACGACGGATTTTTGGGCCGTTGTTCCTCAGCTCTTTGCTCCCCCACTCACAGGATTGATGATGAAATTGCAAACGCACCATATCCGGAAGAGTTCGACTTGGCAGACCTGCCAAGGTACGATGGAACTCAAGACCCACGATCTCATCTCGACACCTTTGAATTGCTTATGTTTGTACGACGGATTTTTGGGCCATTGTTCCTCGGCTCTTTGCTGCCACACTCACAGGATTGATGATGAAATTGTAAGCGCGCCATATCCGGTAGAGTTCGACTTTGCAGACCTGCCAAGGTACGATGGAACTCAAGACCCACGATCTCATCTTGACATGTTTGAATTGCTTATGTTTGTACGATGGATTTTTGGGTCGTTGTTCCTCAGCTATTTGCTCCCACACTCACAGGATTGATGATGAAATTGCAAGCGCGCCATATCCGGAAGAGTTCGACTTGGCAGACCTGCCAAGGTACGATGGAACTCAAGACCCACGATCTCATCTCGACACCTTTGAATTGCTTATGTTTGTACGATGGATTTTTGGTCCATTGTTCCTCGGCTCTTTGTTGTCACAATCACCGGAGCTGCCTAAAAGGGGCTCCATACTTTAGCAACCAAATTAATCCAGAAATTTGAAGACCTTGGACGGAAGTTCGAGTTGAACTTTGCAACTAGTAAGAAGCAGCTGAAGTCCTAATTTTCCCTCAGTAGATTTAAGCAGCAGTATGGGGGGACACTCCAAAAATATTTGGATAGATTTAAGGAGGTCGCTTTTCAGGTATGGGAATTACCGGATAGTGTACACGTACACTGCCTCATCGATGGTCTGGATCCATCATCTCGTTTGGCGAAGTCAATCTTCAAGAACCGGGTCTACACCCTCACCGAGTTCAACACCCGGTCAAAACAATACTTAGAGGTCGAACAAATGGAAATAGCCAATGCGACTGGAAACGAGAGAAGGAGGAGCTCACCTCCCGGGCAAAGGGGTCGGAAAGTCGAAAGGAGGATTCTTGCGAAGGAATTCGATAATAAATCTCGGGGTGAAAGATTTGAAGGGAAAGCAAAGTATGATAAGTACACCCCTTTGAATGTCTCATGTTCCCAAGTTTGGAGGAGGTAGTCTTGACCGAGATGAAGAAAGTTGAGAGACCCCGGCCTCCCCGAAACCGAGGTACTACAGACCAGTCCAAGTTTTGTGCATTCCATGATGGGCCGAGGCACACCACGGATCAATGCTACGAACTCCGTGACGCCATCGAGAAATTCGTCCAAGATGGCAAACCGCGCCAATATGTGATAAAAACTCAAGGGCAGAAAAACAACAAACGCAAACAAGGACTATCACTATTCTGGACACCAGAAAGAATCTCAGCAATGTTATTACGAAACAGTCTGAGAAGGTGAAAGCAAGCCATCATTACCACCCTGGATCCGTAAAGGCGAAAAGAGTACGGATACAGGGAAAAGAAGGCAGTCGGGCCAGCCAGTAAGCTTAGTAGAACTAGATTTGCGAGAAAAGCCTGAGATCCCACATCCCGAGACAGAGGGCGAGTTGGAAGATTTGATATTGGGAAACAAGCCATCACAAATCACGAAAGTAGGTGGCACAATGAATCCAGAGCTAAAGTGCCAATTAAAGGAGTTCCTGAAAAAGAATCGAGGCTTATTCGCTTGGAACTCCTCAGAAATACCCAAGATCGACCCCAATTTCTGTTGTCACAGGTTGGCTATCCGCCTGGGGTCAGCACCTGTGGCACAGAAGAAGATGAAGCAAGGACCATACAGGTAGACAGCCCTAGAAAAGCATGTCAACGAGCTATTGGATGCCGGATTTATCAGAGAAATACAATACACCATGTGGTTATCTAACATGGTTATAGTGATGAAACCGAATAGTAAATGGAGGGTATGTATAGATTGCACAAATTTGAACAAAGCCTTCCCGAAAGATTCGTATCATATGCCCAACATTAACCAACGTGTCGACAATCCGGCTGGTTTCCAACTGTTATCCTTTATGGATGCTTACTCCGGATACAACCAAATTGCGATACACCCGGAGGATCAACAGAAGACGACCTTTATAACCGAGAAGGCTAACTATTGCTATAACGTGATGCCTTTCAGATTGAAGAATGCCGAGGCCACATACTAGAGAATGATGAATAAAATGTGGAAGTCTACATAGATGATATGATCATCAAGTCAAAGGACCTGGAAGATCATATCCGAGATTTGGAACAAACCTTTGACAAATTGAAGGCATACCAAATCTATTTGAACCCGGCTATGTGCGCACTTGGAGTCCCAGCCGAGAAATTTCTGGGGTTTCTACTAACGAACCGAGGAATCGAAGCGACCCGGACAAATGCAAAGCCGTGCTAGACATGAAAGCCCCAAGAACTAAAAAAGAAGTCCAACAGCTGATTGGAAGACTGGCGGCATTGACTAAGTTCTTGTCGAGATTGGCTGAGAATGCTCTTCCTTTCTTCAAACTGTTGAAAAAAGAAGCACAAGGGGGTTGGAACCCGGAATGCGAGTAAGGATTCAAAAAATCAAGCAATGTCTGGAAACTTTGCCAGTCTTGTCTGAACCTGAACACGGCGAGACTTTGTTTTATTACTTATCGGTGGGTAAAGAAGCAGTAAGTGCGGTCTTGGTCAGGGAAACAAAGAATGACCAAGTACTGATCTACTTTGTAAGCAAAGCACTACAGAGCTCGGAGCTAAGGTATCAAAAACTAGAAAAAGTAGATTTTGCCTTACTCGTGGCGGTGAGAAGACTCCATCCTTACTTCCAGTGGACACCAGGCCATCATTCGTACCGTCGTGCCCAATCCGACGATATTGCATAAACCGGATTTGGCCTGGTAGGATGATAAGCTGGGCAATAGAGTTATTCGAGTTCGACATCACTTACAAAGCCCGGCATGCGATTTAATCTCAAGCACTTGTGGATTTTGTGAGAGAACTCACCCTGGCCTATAAAGAGGAATCAGATGGTCATGAAACATGGAAAGTATATGTTGATGGCTCATCAAACGCTAAGGGAAGTGGAGTCGGAATCATAATCGAAAGCCCAGAGAGGATTGCGATTGAGCACTCTCTTCAACTCAACTTCCCAACTTCGAATAACCAGGCAGAGTTTGAAGCATTGCTGGTCGGGCTGCAACATGCGAAAGAACATGGAGCCCAGAGAGTTAAGGTCTTCACCGACTCTCAGCTCGTAGCATCACAAATCGAGGGAACTTACCAAGCGAAAGGTCCTTTGTTGGCCAAATGCCTGAATAAAGCTAAGGAGATAATCTCTAGTTTTGAAGAGGTGACGGTAACTCACATCCTGTGAGGGGAAAATGCTAAAGCCAATATCCTGTCAAAGCTTGCTAATACGAAAGGCTCGGGGAACCATAGAACCGTGGTTCAACAAAACCTAGCGGAACCGAGCTATATTATGACCATATCAGCAGTGACAGATTGGAGAAAACCGATTGGAGACTATCTCGAAAGAGGAATCATTCCCGTTGATTCTATCGAAGCAAAGAAGCTGATCCGGATGCTGCTATGTACACAATGGTAGACGACCAGTTATACTGAAGAGGCTTACACTCTCCAATGATGAGGTGCTTGAATTCAACCGAGGCCAAGTACGAGTTGGCTGAAATCCATGAAGGAATCAACAGACAGCACATAGGCGCAAAAGCTCTAGCCAGGAAAGCTCTGCGGGCCGGCTATTACTGACCAACCATGGTAGTCGACTCTAAGGAGTTCGTGAGGCGTTGCGATATTTGCTAGAAGTACGCCAAGATCATTTGGCTCCCTTTTGCGGAATTAAGCAGCAGCTCGGCTCTGTGGTCCCTTTTACAAATGGGGGATGGATCTCTTGGGACCATTCAAAATAGCACCTGAGCAACTATGATGGCTCATTGTAGCTGTCGATTACTTCACAAAGTGGATAGAAGCCAAGCCTTTAACAACAATCACTTCTGCTCGGGTACAACGATTCTTTTGACACAACATCGTTTCCCGATTTGGAGTTCCTGCCGAGGTGGTCACGGATAATGGGACCCAATTGAATGATAAAGGCTTCCAGGAGATGATTTCAGAACTCGGCATCAAACAATATTTGGCTTCTGTAGAACATCTCTAATCAAACGGCCAAGCTGAAGCCGCAAACAAGATAATCATCAATGGTCTAAGGAAGCAGATGGAAGACGTGGAATCCAGCTGGGTCAAACAGCTCTATAGCGTGCTATGGGGTTATAGGACCAGTGTTCAAACTTCAACCCAGGAAACCCTGTTCAGGTTGACCTATGGATGCGAGGCGATGATCTCGATCGAGATAGGCCAGCCGTCATGGAGGAGGGTGAATACGCTCCAGTAAGGCGAAGAAGTGAATAATGAGGCACTAAGGATGAAGTTAGATTTCAATGACGAGGTCAGAGTTACGGAAAACTACCAAGATATGGCCACCAAGCAACTCATCGTGGCCAAGTACAATCTTCAAGGTAAGGCCTTGATCCTTTGACAAGGGTGACCTAGTACTCAGAAGAGCCGACGTTGAAAACAAAAATGCCAGGGATGGCAAGCTAGTGGCAAATTGGGAAGGCCCTTACCGGGTTAGGGAGAAGCTCAACAAAGGAGCTTACATCCTGGAAACCCTGGCAAGAAAGCCAATTAAAAGAACATGGAACGCCGATAAGCTGAGAGTCTACTATAGTTAAACCTAGCTTCCACGCACACAATATGGCGATTAAATCTGTGTCCCATATGAAGGTAAACCCTGGTTGCACTGAATACAATTAAAAATCGGGTTCTGTGGAAAAGTTTTGAACCCAAGGAGAAAATGAATCCAGGGTAACTAAACCCGGTTTTGAATAAAGCGTGGAGCAAATGGAAAGAACGGTTAAAACCGCATTTCCATGATCAGTTTGGAACTCCGTAACACCGGAAAAGAACGATCAAATCCGCGTTTCCATGATAAGTTTGGAACCCAGTAACACCGAAAGAACGGTCAAATCCATGTTTCCATGATCAGTTTGGAACCCGATAACATCGAAAGAACAATTGACTCTGCACTCCTAAATTGGAGCCTGGATAAACTGAAGATTATCCAGTTAACTCCGCGCTCCTTAATTGGACCTGGATAAACTGAAGAATATCCAGTTAACTTCGTGATCCTTAATTGCAGCCCGGATAAACTGAAGATTATCCAATTAACTTCGCGCTCCTTAATTGGATCCTGGATAAATTGAAGATTATCTAGTTAACTCCGTGATCCTTAATTGGACCCCGGATAAACTAAAGATTATATAATTAAAACCGCGCTCCTTATTAGACCTCGGATTAACTGAAAATTATACAGTGAAATTCGTGCTCCTTAATTGGACCCTTGATTAACTGAAGATTATCCAGTTAAATCTAGGCTCCTTAATTGGACCCCGAATAAACTCAAGATTATTACTAGGGCCCTTAAGCCCTAAGTTATTTGTCAAGCGAAGCGTGCAACAGCCGCCTTCGCAATTTTGATGCATCATAACTTGCTTCGGGATGACGACGCGAATTCTCATGATGACCCTGATCAGGTCGAAATGTTCAAACATCTCGTTCACGAATCAAGTTCGAACATGTGATAATTTTCCCTCATCTTAGATTGAATCCCTATCAACGAACCGGACATGGAGGTTTAATGACATATCTTCACTTAAATTTTATACCTAGCTTTTTAGCACTAGAAGAACATGTCACAGATTCGTATAACATATTATTTGGCCTTGGCTCGGTCATTCAAAAGAACTTTGAACATATGTTCAAGTTCATATAATCAACTTATTGTTGAAATGAAGATAAAACTCAGACATGAAGTCCGGGTTAAATAGTCAGTGCACCCCAACAGCCCAGAGACGTGGACTACCAGGCTGGGGGGCTACAAGTGTATAGCCTTAAGGCTGTCTGCAGTATAACCAAATGGAGTCTATCCCTCTTCATGATAACTCGGATTGGGGGAAACCGGTGCTACAACAAACGGACCCGGAAGCCTAATCCGTTCCTCTTCAGGATAATTCAGACCGGGGAATTTGGTGTTGTAGCAAACAAACCCGGAAACCCGGATGATTGAGGAAGAAGAGATCCCGACGATCATGAAAAGAAACAAATGAAGTTTCAAAGCAAATTAACCCGGACTACATGTCTGGGGGCAATTCAATCAGAATACAAGTAAATCCGGGGTTCATTGAAACTCGGTAGAAACTTTATCAAAATCAAACAAGTTGTAGCAACTCGGATACGATATCTGGGTTCAATAACAGATCCACCCCGGCAGCCCAGAGACCTAGACTACCAGGTTGGGGGCAATTACTATACAGTTGTCAATGGTTGCGAAAAACTAATGAAAGCCCTCACGGGGTTATTATTTGAATTTTCAAATGCTATCCTGGTTGCTTGAACATTGCTAGTGAAAAAGCATGATCACCATCAATCGAGATCAAGGCAAGTGAAAACAAAGAATGAGGGAAAGACAAATAGATCCCATCTTGGGGAAAACCTGTTGCCGAAACGTATGAACCCAGAATCCGGGATGCCTGGCGCAGAAAGTCTTCAAAGCGGAGCAACCTGGATTTTATGTCTGGGCAAACCAGTAGCAAAATACGAATGAATGTGAATTCGTCAAGACTCGGAAAAAAGCAAAATGAACTAGAACAACTCGGATACGAAATTCGGGTTAAACAATAAACGCACCCCGACAGGGTCAAACAATAAATGCACCCTGGCAGCCCAGAGACCTGGACTACCGGGCTAGGGGACAACTGTTACGGACCTATATCAGGCCCAATAGTAGGATGGCCCAACAGGAAATATTCTGTAGATCAGGACCTACTATAATGAAGGAGGATCCTATCTTATATAGAATCAAGGGAGATCTTAATCTAGATCCGGCAGTTATGATACTTGGGCCACGAATCGCATAGGGCCCATGAGTCTCAACCCAAGGTACACTTTATAAATACAGAGGTCAAACCCTAAGGTACATACATTCTAAGCTCTCTCTGGCTATTTATAATTCAGCCATCACAGAGCACACACACTACCCCTTTGGCTAAACGCCTATTGGTGTATCGAACTATGTGGATTTTGATCCCTCTAGAGGGTACGTAGGCTCTAGGCATTGTTCCTAGGTCAAGTCGGATTCAATAAATATCAAACATGCTAGTCCATTAAGGCTAGCCAGATCCTGTTCTTGGACAGAACACTATACTTCCTCTTTATCTTTAAAGTAATTTTCTTTTTCAATTTCTCCCCAGTATTCCGCTGTCCCCGTCCTGATATTATCCATCAATGGAAATCTATGAAGTGTTCAGTTTACCTTTGTAAACTGAATTCTAATTGAATGATTTTTTTTTTATATAACACAATTGAATTATCTTTTATTGTCATGGGATATAACAAATGACAAATTATCGAGCGGAAACTTATTAAAGATCAATTCTTTTTCTCCTTTCATATCAAAAAAAAAAAATCTTTTTCTCCTTTCATTGAAATGTCAAAATTAGATTAATCGGGGACTATTTTAAGGTATTCATCATTATACTTCAACTTTTTTTTGGCACGAATACTTTAACTATGTCTCATATTTCGGAACCAGTTTTTGGTGCCTATCCAAAGGATAGGCACCATTTGCCCATTGATCCGGACCGCCCGCATCGATTTGACGGTCGATTTTATTTTTTTTTAATTTTTTGAAAAAATGTTAGTTGAGAGATTATCTTTATTTTAGATTATGTACCCATTAAAATCATTTTTTTGGAAAAAATAAAAAGTAAAAAAAATAAGATCTGGACCGTCGCATCTAATTTGACGGTCCAAAGAAGAGGAGCTCTCCCTACCTATCCAAAGGATAGGCAAGGAAACTCATTCCTTAATTTCCAATAGGAGGAAGCATTTTCTTTTACATAAGTTTCGTGTATTGTAGGAAACTTGAAATTTTTTTATTTTAATATTTGGTTCTATATGATTGCAACGGGCATTTTGGAAACCCATTCTACCTTTTCCTATAAACTATTTTTTCCTACCCTTTTAGAAGATATTCTTTAAAATCTATTGTCTAAAATAACCTTCTTTTTTTTTTTTTTTTAACTTTTTTCTCTAGAAGTCATTCTCTAAAAATTAATCCAATGACACCTTGAGTATATTTTTCCAATCATATTGTGAGTCATCTTTAACTACCTCAATAAAATCAAGCAGAAGTAATTAGAGATAATTTTATCAAAAGACCACTGGGCCAAATTTATTTTAGTTAAGGACTAAAACATTCTGAAATTTCACTATTGGACCAAGGCCAAAATTAAAACAAGTTTTGTATATAAAAAGACAATAATTCCCCTTATTGTATTTTTTTTTTAATGTATGATCATCCGGAGCTCTAGTGACCAATCATCGACTACCGCTAAGTCGGGAGCTCACCGCTAGCCAACCATCCAAGCTCCAACCACCACGATTAATGTGTTGTTCATAGGAGGATTTCACTTGTTCATAAAAAGTAAAACATTTACAAATACGACTTGTTTAATTTGTGTTATTCATATGTATAATCCACTTATTCATTAAGAGTTGCACACTTACAAATGAGACTTGTTAAATTTGTGTTGCTCATTTGCAAGTGTCAAACTCTCATGAACAAGTGCAATAAGCATATTAAGAGCACAAATTAATAGGTTAACAAGAAAACATATAATCATGAACAAGTCTCATTTGCAAGTGTCAAGCTCTTCATGAACAAATAGATTATATATATGAACAAAACAGATTGAACAAGTCGCATTTGTAAGTGTTTTACTTTTCATGAACAAGTTTGCAACATTTCATAAACAAGTGGAATCCTCCTATGAACAACTCATTAATTTTCGGCCAGTTAGAATCAAAGCTTTAATGGGTAGCCAATGGTGGCTACTTCAGCCTAGTGGCGGCCAATGACCAATCTCCAGAGCTCCGACGACTATCATACCTTTTTATCAAAAAATAAAATAAAATAAAGCAATGGCTATTATTATCTTCTTACCTACAACTTTTTCTTTTCATTTTGGTCTTTGGTCCAACAGTGAAATTTCAAAATATTTTGATCCTTGACTGAAATAAATTTGGTTTAGTGGTACTTTAATGAATTTTTTCCAAGTAATTAACTCATTACCAACTTTGTCTAATAATAAAAAATTTTTTAACTAACATAAAAAAGGGTTAAATGCCTAATTTGCCCCAGAAGTTTTGTTAAGGGGGCGCTCAGCACCCGGAAGTTTTTATGGTACCAAATTTGTCCCGGAAGTATTAAAAAAGTATCAAATTTACCTAAAAGTGACGGAAGTCCACGTCGATCATTAAAATGTGAGGTGGCATGCCACCTCATCAATCAAAAGTATCATTTTTGCCCTGAAAGTTTTCATTAAGGAGCAATTTTACCCCGGAAGTTTACAAAAGTAGCAATTTTGCCCTTCTTTCTCCCAATATTAAATTTGACTATTAAATCAGTCAAAGACCACACATGTCATGCCTTGAAAAGGTCAAACTTGGAGTCAGAGAAGGAGATCCTTGAGATGTTGAGCTCAAGGCGGCTGGAATTTGTGAAGCCGAACCGGGTCACGGTGGACCGAAAGGTCCGTCGCAAAATCCGGAGGAAGCATCACTTATGATCTAAGCAAATGAAACGCAAAACGAGAAATGAATTGTTCCAAAAATTAGTTCAAAAAAAACAAATCAATAGTGATAATATTTACGTTTGTACAGACCGATCATTTGCTTAGATCATAAGTGATGCTTCCCGTGACAGTTCGGCTTCGTCACAAATTCGTCGCCTTGAGCTCAACATCTCAAGGATCTCTTTCTCTGACTCCAAGTTTGACCTTTTCAAGGCATGGCATGTGTGGTCTTTGACTGATTTAATAGTCAAATTTAATATTGAGAGAAAGAAAGGAAAAATTGCTACTTTTGTAAACTTTCAGGGCAAAAATGATACCTAACTCTTATTGGGTTGATGAGGTGGCATGCCACGTGTACACTCAGTTAAACTTAACGGAGGGGCAAATTTGGTACCTTTTTCATACTTCCGGGGCAAATTTGGTACCAAAAAAACTTCCGGGTGTTGAGCGCCCCCTTAACAAAACTTCTGGGGCAAATTAGGCATTTAACCCTAAAAAAAATAATACTCCCTCCCAGCTCTATTTATAACTTCAATTTTTTAAATGGGCTTGGTCCTCTTTATAAGCTTCATTTTGTGTTAAAACATTTATTGCATTGATTTTTCATTTTGAAGACGTTAAAACCCTAAATCCTTGGCTAATTAATAATATATTTCCCTCATCTTTTTTTTGCTTATTCTTTTTTGGGGGAGTGACATGCCTGTCTCAAAGACGAGAAATAATCACAAGCATATCCCTTAAAATTATCAAATTACATTGAAGTCTCATAAGATATGGGTTAGATTTATTATAAATGTGAAAAGATTACTTTACCTTCATTCATTTAAAAAAAAAACTGAATTAGAAGAAACGGATGGAGGGTAAAGTGGTCTTTTCACATTTAGAGTTAATTTAACCTAGTTCCTATGAGATTTCAATGAAATATAATGATATTAAGGGATATCTTTGTGAGTATTTCTCTTCCTGAGAACATGTGTGTCATTGCCTGTTAACTCTTAGAAACCGACTACATTCCAAAGACATTTTTCTCTCCCTCTCTCTCTCTCTCTCTTTTTTTACCTATTTTTGGTTCAAAATATGCATAGGAAATTAAGTGTATAGAAGAAAATGTGTATATCAAAGTATCAAGCAAAAATCAAAGAAATTCTTGTTATATGCATAGAGTTTGTGATTCAATTGAGAATTGATAATTTCTCCCTCTTTTGTAGGAAGATTGAGACAAGTTTTAAAGCTTTATAAGAACCAAGAAACAAGGAAAGAAATAAAAGAGGTGAAGCAAGTACAAAGTTAGAAAGAACTTGTACAATTGGCCGCGGCAAGTTGACAAACTGGCTATAGCAAGTAGCTCTTTGTGTAACTAGCCGCGGCAAGTCGACAAACTGGCCGTAGCCAGTCGTGAAAAGTATAGAAAGTACAACTGCGTGTTATATATATATATTTCAAAAGCAACAATTAAAAACCCTATTTAACCTAAAGGGAAGAGCCGAAAAACACATTCTTGACACAAGGAAAGAGTGGGCACACAAAAGAGCTTGGGAGAGAGATCTTGACAACTTTTGAGGCTTGAGTGTTCATCCTAAGGGAGATTTTGGGGCTTTTCACCTTGGTTCTTCCTCTTTTCTTCCTAGCTTCTTCATGTATTCAGTGTCTTTGTTTAGAATCTTTGTATTTGGACATGAGTAGCTAAATCTTTCATTCTAGGGTTCTTTTGACACTTTTGTATAGATTAATACTTGAATATTCTTCCCTTTTGGTAAATATGTGTGTGTGTGTGTGTGTGTGTGTGTGTTGATTTCAACTTTGGCTTAATGCTTCTAAGTGATTGGCCTCCATTTAGATGATTTATTCACTTAGGTTTAACTTGAGAGAGTTAATCTAAGTGTAGAACTTGATTGAAATCATGCTTGTCTTGAAGTTTACTTGATAAATGGATGGTTTGTTGGTAAAATAGAGATATATTTACTAATCTTACATTGTCACATGAGGATTGTTGCTTAAATATTGATTCTCATTAATTGTAGCAAGAGATCGTACATTTTAATGGGAAGAGAAACTTGATTTTGACTTGAGAGAGTGTGTCCGAGTTTTTGAACCTTAGACTAACACATATATGTATTGAAATACTACTAAAGAGGAAATTAACCAAGTTTTATGAAATGCAAAAGGGGAAGAAGAATCCTAGGCTCCGTTATCCTTAAAGTCAAAGAATCATTTACCTTTATCAATTTTAAATTTCAGAATAGTTTGTAAAAATTCTCATTTCACATCAAAACTTTGTCTTAGCTCAATTTGATTAAATTCACTAAGCCTCTTGCTTGACCAATTTGTTATACAAATCCTCGTGGGAATGATACTTTACTTATCATTTTATTACTTGCGAAACTCATGCACTTGCGAGGCAAACATTGCCCCTTCTTTTTTCCACTCACCATGTCTATAAAATTGATTGAAGGTAATAAATATTTAAAATAAGTTCCTCAAGTCCAAAATATAAGTAATGTTTCATTTGCAACAACAACATTGAAAATATAGTAAACTCATTGAATATGTCTTGAATTGAAAAAAATAAAAATCCAACTTCGCACATATTCAAATCTATTTGACATATCTCCACATTTTATCCAATGTTTACCACAAATAAATAGGGTAAAATTGAAAAAAAAATTGGTAATTAACTATTTTCTAGATGACTCATATGCCTCGTATATTTTAGATAAGAAGGAGTACAACTCATTTTCTAAAACATTCTTATTTTGGGCAGTTGTGTGGGGATTGAAGGTTGCTTGGGATATTGGATTCAGGAATACCGAGGTAGAGAATGACTATGCTGAAATTGTGGAATGGATTAACCAGGAAGTTCATCTTGACAATACAAATTATGAGTTACTGATTGAGATATTCTAGCTTTTGTAGCGAGATTGAATGGTGACAGTGTCAGAATATTGCGATAGAGAACAAAAATGAAGGATAATGTGGAAGCTCTGGTTTTGTTGTTGTTGTTGTTCAAGTAGTTGTTTCTTTGTAGTTGCATTTCAATTTATCAAAAAAAGAAAAAAAAACATTCTTATTAATGGAGAGAGGATGAATGAGTACATAATTAATGTAATCAAGGACGGAACTTGAAATAAATATTTGAGGTGGTCAAATGTATACTCATTAACTAATTAAGAAGGAAAAATATTTGGGGGCCAAATGTATAAATTTTTAGGCCAAATGTATAAAAAAAATCTAACTTTCATTAAATATTTGGGACAATTGGTTTTTTTTGGAGGGCCATGGCACCGCTTTGTCATTGAAAAGGTCCGTCTCGAGTGTAATGACACCAAAAATTTAAACAAACTATTCCTCTGGATCCTTTTTATAAGTTATAAATAATTGAATTACGCAGATTAAAACGTTATTTAAAGTTTGTTAAAGATAATAAATATATAAAAATTTATTTTCTTAATATACTCTTACTTATGAGGAGGGTGAGTGAAAGAAGGAACACATGAGAAAATAGATAAAAGAGAATGTTTGATAAATAATCATAATAGATATATATGATGCAAAAACGTATTATAATTATAATTTTTATTTTTTCTTACATAAAAGCTTAGGTGAGTTGTATCCAGGGACTTATCAGGGCTAGAGTATGCCTCTAGGTTTAAAGAGTACTTACAAAAATATTTACACATTGTCCACTAATAAAATCTTCACAACAGTAAACTTTTTTACTAATTTGACAAATTATTATAATTTTAAACTTTAGACACTCCAAGTTATAACTTAGATAAAGCCCCAACTATATTGTTTGGAGAAAAAAAAAGACTAATTATATGTATATTGTCTATATTTAAAAAAATTAAAACGCAGAAAAAAGCATAGAATATTTAGCATATCTCTCACGAGTCCACATTATATACATAGGTTATGTGTTTTTTATGTATTTATATCTCTATTAGGAGTATGAGCATTTTTTTTTAAAATTTTCTTATATCTTTGTATTTATTTATATTTAAATTATATGTTTTTTTTTACCTGTTTTTTTGCACGCAGTAGCTCAAATTAATTAGTTTCTATGATATTAGTGTTACGATAAATATTTCTAAATGTAGAACTAAAAAAAATAATTAATTTGAGATATTTAATATAAAAAATATGTTAGAAAACATATAATTTAAATCTAAATAAATATAATATATAAAAAAATTAAAAAAATATACTCATACCCTTAATAGAGATATAAAATTTTGAGCGGACAAAAATAGAGATATAAACATATAAAAACACATAACCTATGTGTATATAATGTGTACTCATCTCTTACAGCCCCCAAAACAAATTCGATGACAAGAGGGAGAGTACGTGTCATTGATGCGGAGCTCCACCCGCCATTTGGAAGTTTCATCTTACCCGTCCATTCTAACTTCCACCCAAATCCCACCCTCCATCTTCTCTCGTCCCCTCTCTCCCTCTTCTTCTATATATATCTCTCCCCAACCTTGCCGACATTGTAAAAATTCAAAATTCAAATCTAAATTATTCCCTTTTCGCTCTCAAATTTCTCTCCATTCTCTCTATTCTGTTCATTTTAAATCCAGGTGAAGGTGCAAATTTGCCAAACAACTATTACTATTACCCAAAGAGCGTCTGGGCCAAATAACTATTGAAGGGACCAAAATTGCCAATCAACAATTAAAAAGTGAAAAAAAACCAAATAAATATTAAATGTGGAAACAAAACACCAAATAACTATTAGAAAAAAAAATAACTATCACAATTAAGTTAAAATATGAGACAACGGGCGTAGGACGGTGGCAAAGCAAAATTTGGAGAAAAGAGCGGTTAAGCCTTCTTGTTGGAAAAGGAAAACACCAATAGAGATGGGACCCATGGGAGCATGCATTGCGGCAGCAGCGGTTGCTGCTTGTGGCATCGGAGGGATGGAACCAGGGTGTAAGGTGTGTGCCAGTCGAACATTGTGGACTACTGGATGAGTTCAAGAGGGTAAGTGGAACACCCGGCAATAATAGAAGCTTTGGAAACGCCGACGTCACTGACACTATGACAGTCAATGGAAGACGGAGACACCAAGACAGGTGGCGGGGTAATAGTTCGTTGGCATAGTCTCGCTCCAAATTGTGTTTTTTTCCACTTTTTAATTGTTGATTGGCAATTTTGGTCCCTTCAATAGTTATTTGGCCCGACGCTCCTTGGGTAATAGTTGTTTGGAAAATCTGCACCTTGACCCTTTTAAATCCTAAAACAAATCTCAAGGTTCCTTTTCATTTTGAATATAAATCTTAAATCTTCCTTCCTTGAGTTTTCAAGTTTTCGAATTTTTTTTAGGAATAAGATATTGTTACTACTATTTTTTGTTACTAACACTTTTCCATCGTTAGATTAGAATCTCATCTACCTTTATAATTTCTCTCTCCTATTAAGATTCTGATCTAACGGTGAAAAAGTGATAGTAACTATAGATCGCTTGACCACTTTTCACCAATCTCTGACACCTTAAATTTCCTTGTCTTGAGTCTGGATTTTCATGAACGATCAGTCACTCAATATGAGCCAATCTCAGATCTTGCAGATTCACCAAAACAACGTCGTTTGGCCTCACCGTCCTCCTTCGTTACCGCCGGACAAAGCAAATGTTATGTTTCACGGCGCTCATTCTCACCGCCAAATCTTTAGCGCTCCCACTATGGTGGCGAACCCTACGCCTCCGGGTCGGGTTTCTTGGAAGGGGAAGGACTTCAAATTCGACAAGCGAAGTGAGTTTGGGTGTAAAGACTCGACTCCAGGCCCCGGGTACAAACATCCGGGTCAGGTCGATCCGCAAGCTCAAAATCGATTGAAAAATCGTCGGTTTCACCGGAAGAACTAGTTCGAATGTAGGTATGCTCCGTTTGCTCCGTGCAATACCACATCGTTCCTAATTCACTCCAAAAAATCGTGAGGTAACGCTACACGTCACCGGCGGTCCTACCAACGCCAATCTTGTCACCGTTGAGCGAGTTTTGGATCTACATGGTGAAGGAAGAGTGGGAGGGTTGATGGCTATGGTTCGATACTTCGATGAAAAGTCTGATATCACCTAGAGGTGACGACGAAGGGGAGGAAGAAGAAGAAGACGAAGATGACGATAATGGTGGGGGTGGCGGTGGTGTTGGGGGTTCTAGTGACAGTGATATAGAAGAACGAGTCGAAGTTGAGAAGAGATTAGACCATGATCTGAGTAGATTCGAAATGATATACCCAAATCTCAGAACTGATGATCAGACCAGTGTTTTGGAGAATCACGTCGATGAACAGGACTCACTTATTGCGCAAATGGAAGGAGAGAATATGACACTGAAAGAGAAGCTATATCTGATGGAGAGAGAATTGGACGAACTTAGAAGGAGGGTTTAATGTTTAGAGACTGATGGTGGGTGGCGAGCTTGCAGGGGCCAAATCGGTAAGAATGAAGTGTTCTCTGAGCAGAGTGTGGGAAATGTTAATGGAGACGAGGATGAGGAGAATGATAATGGTGGTGCAACGACGACATATTGTGGGAAATTATCTGTTCATTGAGCTCTTAAAAACCTGTACATATTTCTGTACATATAACTAGTCTAGTATTGATCTAGGTTGAAGTTTAATTTTCGTTGTTAATTTTAATCCGTCTTTTGTGATCTAACTCTAGGCCCTGGGAAGTATGAAACGCCCGAAATAAATCCTACCCAGTGAGAAGCAAATAATTTCTGGACTAATTGATGAAATTTTCATGGCTTTCTGAATGGATATGTGTTTCACAACAGTCGATTGAAAGCCTGTCCTGTTGCAAAAGAAGAGCTTGGTGTAACATCCCAAATTTTTGGACGAGAAGGTTGGAAATAAAATTGAGATAAGAAGGCTTCTAGCTAATAAGATCCAAAAGTCTTAAGCTTATTGTGAGGAAAAGTTTAAGATAATTTGATAAATCTCAATTTTAATATATTTTATCTCGTCTTATTCATTTATTTTGGGGACTATTTTAGACTAATTTAGATTTATTAGATAATATTTTGATTGTTAGCCAATTTTAGAAAATAATATAAATCTGAATTAATTATGAGATTATTTGACTTAAATTATTAATATCCCGATTGTTATATTGTAATTGAATAATATTTCTAAATATATGATCATGATTGTATCATATTAAAACATTCTTTGGTGTAAAATTTTTCAAGAAAGCTAAAAGAAAATCTAATGGTAAAAATTTTATTAGATTTCTTGAATTTTAATGGGTTCAAATTAGTCTGTTGGTTTTTAAAATAAAATAAAAATAAAAATAGCTGTTGGTACCCAAAATCTTTCTCTTTCTCCTCATTAATTAACCTAACAGCCGTAAAAAAGATTACTCATGCTCTTGAGAGCCGAGAAACGCTCGCTGAGGGGAGCCGCAAATATACACGCGGAGGCTGAAGGAGCCGCGGAGGTAGCAATTGAATTTGATGTTGGATGATTTTTTTTTTTTGATACTGATGTTGGATGATCTTTTTTTTTGGATATAAGATGTCGGATGATCTTCTTCATTCATCATAACTCTCCTTTCTCTAGCCACGGGCCCACCTCCATAAATCCATCAACTACTTCATCTCATATTAGTTTCTTCAGTGGATGCGTAGGGACCGAGGCAATTGAATTGATCCATTAATTCTTCTCATTCTTCCCTCATGGTTGTGACGAATTGTTTGAAGGTTGGTGAGGAGAATATTTCCATGGTAGCTTAAACTCTTTTAAGAGGTAATCTAGGAGGAGCATGGAGGAAGTTAAGGTCTAGAAACTTACACTTGATGATTACAAGAGGGTGTTGTTCTTTGTATCTTTTTAATTTAAGATTTGAGGTTATTTAATTTTAAAGGATTTCAGGTTGAGTCAATTGAAAACAATCTAATTGAAAACAATCTAGTTTTAGATTGTAAACATATTCCTTTTGAATTGGATTGATGATTTGAAGTTTTTATGTTTGAGATAATTGTTGGATTTTTGTTTACAACCTTTGGATTGTCAATTGAATTAATAATTGAGTTTTCGTTATTAATTTAATTGTCAATTTAGTTTATCATTTTAATTGTTTAATTGAGTTGATAAATTGTCTAAATGTCTAATTGTTCAATTGGATAATTGTACACAAGATTCCAAAATTACTTAGAATTTAATTGTGATTGGGTTTTAATGAGTTTAATTAACTAGCGCTCATTCCATTATGAGTTTTCTAGTGGATTAGGTGTTATTCAACTTGAGGGTTTCCTATGTTTCAATTAGTTAATTAAATTTATGAACTCCAATCTTTCACTAATCTCCCTTTGGTATAATTAATTAATTTGGGCTAAGAAAGTTAACTCCATGTAAATCCTAAGTTGTTCCCTTCACCGTACCGGAACTAAACCATCTTACTGTTTGTTATTTGATTTTCTTAGTTGTTAGTAATTTCTTCTCTTAGGATTTTAATTCTCTTTTCATAAAATCCCAGAATTGCAATTGCATCTAGCTTAGTTCCATTCTCATATAGGTTTTAGAGTCATTTTCATCTTGCGTTTAGTTTAGTTTCATTTCATTGCATTTTTCATCACTTAAGTTCAACCTAAAGAAAAACCCATAGATTACTCCTTGGGAGAATGACCTAGGTTGACCCTATATTGCATAATTAATTAGGTCCAGTTTAATTGATTGCTTTAGCGATAAAAGCAACGCATTATAATTATTAAAATTATTTTAGACCTTGAAAATTTGGGGAGATTATGAAATAATATTTAGAGGATATAGAAATATTATGGTGGAATTAATTATGGGAAATTTAGCCTGGATAAATGTTAAAATTAATATTTGGAATTTTAGAGTTTAAATAATGTATGGAATAAATTCAAGGAATATTATATGGGAATTAAATTATGAAATTTGGCCTAAAATAATTATAGTATTAATTATGAGAAATTAAGGCCTATTTTCCTATAAATTTATTTTAGGAAAAGAATAAGAAATATTCGCAAGAAATAATTTAGGCCTAAAAAGTAAAAACTATAGAATTGATATTTTATGGCCAAGGAAAAATTAATGGAGAAGGAAAAATCCTTATAGGAAATTAAGGATTTATTATCCATGATTACTCAATAAATGCAATTAAATGAACAAATAGCCTAATTTTTTTGGTATCCCACCCGGTTTACCGGAACTTTCGGTTCCGACTAATCCGGATTTCACCCCACGTCGGGCTCACGGTCGTGGGGGAAGAGTTCCCAACACCATTTTCACCATTTCCACGCCTCGAACCGAGGACATGGTGGTGAGAAAGCAAATCCTTTACCATTTGCTCCATAGTTTTTGTTTTTGTTTTTTTGATTTTTTTGATAAAAGGAGATGGCTAGAAGCCTACATTACCAAAGGAAAATTACACAAAAGGGGAAATAAATCCCAAACACTCACGATCCACCCAGCTTCTCAAGTCGCTAGGACACTCGTCAAGAATAGTAGAAAATGATATGCCCATTTTGGCAAGACCATCATCTACATTGTTACACTCTCTAGGAACAACTCTCATATATACTAGCTAATCCAAAGCTATCAACTCACGAGCTTTGATTACAAGGTTGCTACAAGTATTACAATCCGAATCTAAAATCAAGTTAATAACATTATCAACATTAGATTCCAAAATAATTTTCTTATATCCCAAGTCCCAAGCTAGTTGCAAACCTTTAACCACCGCCCACTCTTCAACAAGTATTAGCTGACAATCACTAATACGTTTAGAAAATCCCACCACCCATAAACCCAAATGATTCCGCACCACACCACCACATCCTGCCTTAGAAGACTAAATAGCACGAGCCCCATCCACATTCAACTTCAACCAATCAAAGGGGGGTTTCTCCCGACCCACAATTTGATTGCTAACCTGATGATCCAGAACCATACAAAAAACAGGCGACACAAAGTGAGACCAGAGAGCAGAAATTGAAGCTCAGGGATTAGAGGGTTTAACAAAACAAGGATCGAAAATAGAATAATTCCTCCAATTCCATGGCATCCAAATAGCTACTCCAAAAAAGAGGTTCCAAAACCTCTCCCACTAAGAACTAACTTGAGAATTTAAGTTAAAACTTAACCAATCTAGCAGTTCTAAGGAAAAGAAGGAATAAACATACCTTGGCTTAATCAGGCCTAACCACAAATTCCTAACATACCGACAGTCCCACAGAATATACAAAATATCTTCAACCCCCGTATTGCACGCCTCACACAAGGCCAAATAATGGAGCCAGGAACTCCTCCGTAAGTTAGTGGGAAGCTTATTTATAGAAACTTTCCACATGAATCCCTAATTCTCTCTGCCCCTCGCCATTTCCATATATCCTTAAAAAAAATCACGAAGAGAGTCCGAGACAGGTTCAATAAGAACGTACGCTTCCTTAAAGGAACCGGCCATCTCCGAGGCACCCTAAACCAAACAAGTCGAACTCCGCATCAAGCCTAGGAGGCCACACCGCCACAATCCTTCGCAAGCCTGCAGTACTAACATTAGAAGATAGCTTATGGGTATCCCATAAACCTCCCACCACCCAATCCAATACAACGAATTTTCCTCCTCCTCAGACAAAGTAAGCAAGCAAAATTGAATGAGTCTAACATCAACATCAACCCAACAATCATTAAAAAAGTTTATTACTTTCCCATTTCGGACTTGCCACTTGGAGCCTTGGTCAACTAAATCACTATGGTCACATATAAATTTCCATAGCTTAGAATCCCCAGGACTATATGATAACAGCGCCTCACTGTCTCTCATCATATAACTATGGAAGAAAATCTCTGCCCATAAGCCCTTAGCTCCACTAATAAGCTTCGAAGCCAATTTTGAACCATAGGCCTTATTAATGAAGCTCAATCTCCTTATCCCCAAACCACCATATTCCTTAAGGATTGTAAATTGAACCCATCCAATAGAGTGAAGGCGCCTTCTATTCTCATCATGACCCCATATAAAATTTCTTTGTAACCGTTAACTTCTTGGCACACACTCAACAGCAACCTTGCTACCATCATAGGATACAGAGGAATAGTGCTAACAACAGATTTGGCTAGAGTAATTCTACCAGCCATTGAAAGACTATTCGCCTTCCACACACTTAATTTAGATTTAACCCGTTCCACCACATAATAAAACTTTTCATTACAACTTCGATTCCTAGATAAAGGGAAACCTAGATATCTTCCGATCTCACAAGAAATATGCATATGAGTCAATGCCTTAATCTTCAACTTGGTATGGAGAGGCACTTTAGGAGAAAAGAAAATAGAAGATCTAGCAATGTTAACCTTGCCTCCCGAAGCCTTCATAAACTTATTAATACAATCCATCATACAAACGGTCTGAGATTTAGAAGCGCTAGCGAATAGGAGCAAATCATTTGCAAACATTAGATGAGATACACAAGGGCCATCTTTTGATACATAGATAGACTTCCATCTACCTTCCTCAACAGCATCACATATCAAATGAGATAGTCTATCCATACATAAAACAAAGAGAAGAGGAGAAAGAGGATCTCCTTGACGAAGGCCTCTCTTTGGTTTGAAAAATTCAGTTTTGGAACCATTCCAAAGAACATTATACATCACAGAAGACACACAATCAATAATGAGATCCATAAAGCCTTTATCAAAGCCAACATCAGTTAATACCTGCTTTAGGAAAGCCCAGCTGATTCTATCGTAAGCTTTCTCAAGATCAATCTTCATTGCCATTAAGCCTTTCTTACTCCTATTCTTCCCCATAATATGAAGTATCTCTTGCCCAACAATAATGTTATCCGAATACTTATTCCTTTAATAAAGCTAGATTGGAAGGGGGAAACCAAATCATTCATAACTCCCCTCAATCGCATAACAATTAACTAAGTGATGCACTTGTAATGCATTGTACACAATGAAATTGGTCTAAAGTGAGACACCAATTCAATGTTATCTCTCTTTGGGATCAATGCAATAAGGGTCTCATTAGCCTTAGAAAGGGGAACTTCCTTACTAAAAGCCTTAGTCACTAAGTTACAAAGAGACGCCCCCACAATATTCCAATTTGACTTGTAGAACAAAGGTGGGAACCCATCAATCCCTGGCGCCTTATAGCTACCCATGGAGAACAATGTTGCATGAATCTCCACACTATCCGGTAGAGAAAAAAATATTAGCAAGAATTTGAGGATCAATTGCTGGAAAACCACTTCTAGTGACCAACTCCCCTAATCTTGAGGCTCGAAGTAAAAGAGACTTGAAATGATCAGCAACCATCACCTTAAGCTCATCCTCATTGTCGACCCAATTCCCATACTCATCCTTCAGGGCAACAAATTTATTCCTTCTATTTTGCATCTTAGCCATCAAGTGATATAATTTAGTGTTTCTATCACCTTTAGCAACCCACTCGCCTCTAGACTTTTGAAACCATTTAATTTCTTCTAGTTTCAATAGTCTTTCCAACTCCTTATTTAACTCAACCTCAAGATTGCATAGAAAGTCCGAATGAGGATACCCTCTAGCACATTGAATACCGTGAAGTCTATTTAACAAGATCTGTTTCTTCTATTCGATCATGACAAACACCTCCTTATTCCAGGCATTAGCAAGAAAATCAGCATAATTATCATGATAAGTCCACATAGCCTCAAATCTAAGAGGACCATCTCAACGATGAAAATTAGAATATTCCACACAATTTAAACAGATAGGATTATGATCAGAGAACCGGGTTCTAGTCAATACCTGCATCGCGCATTTAGAGAAAACCGATACAAAAGCTTTATTGGCTAGAACTCGATCCAATCTCTCATATAGACTTCTACCCCCTCTTAATTTTGGCCCTTTCCAGGTAAACTTGGAACCAGTCGATCCCGAATCAAATAGATGGCAACCCTGCATCCGATCAGAGAACAGAGTACACCTTGCTTTATTAAACCCAAGCCCACCTGTTCTTTCCGAAGACAAAGAAATATCATTAAAGTCTCCAAGAACAGTCCAAGGAGCCACCATAGAAGACGCTATACCACTCAATTCAAACCAGAGCAACTGTTTATGAGATTATAAGGAATTGCATGGATAGCAGTAACATAAAAGGACCTGCCCTCTAGAAAACGGCACCGAAGATGAACCAACTGTTGATCAAGTTTAATCACCACCACATCAATTTTTCCAGATTTCCATGCCGCTAAAATCCCTCCAGATCTGGCCACACGACACACAAACAAAACCGTCGAAGCCAGTTTCTTAACGATCGGAGCGCCGGGTGTCTCACATTTAGTCTCAGCTAAAAAAATCATGCTCAGATGATTCTGGGAACGAGCCAAGCGAATCCATTGGGCTAAATTTTTCCCACCAGCACCTCTAACATTCCAATAGCAACTACTTGTTTCACCCATAATAAACATAAAGGCCCAAAACAATAAAAGTTTAAACCCAATAAAACCCATTATCGGCCCACACTTATCTCCCATCAACTCCTCCAGCGTTTCAGCCACCATTTCATCCTCTTCCTCTAAGGCATTCGATTGGGCCCAAAATTGGCTTACAATGCCGAAGCCATGACAACATCGGCCGGGTCAAGTGGTGGATCCTAGGGCGGGACCGGGTGTAGGATTGTCATTTACCTCCATCCTTTGCAATTGATCTTCCTCGGCAAACTCAATTCTTGATGCACTCCCCACCTCGTCACTCACAGGTTTGACCTCCCCAAAAGTGATAAGCTGCATATCCTTTCCCTTTTCTTCTTTATCCACTCTATCCCTATTCCTTTTTTTAGATCACGCCCAAACGACCTACAATCGTCCCGTCGTTATCACCTGCCAATTTTTTCCCTTTTGCCTACTTCTTTTTTGTCTCATTAGTTTTCCCCTTAGAACTCCGTTCGAGCAAATCACGCCTCGATTCCTCCAATAACTCAGACCCGCCGATTTTCCCAACGTCCACCGTCACAATCCTTTGCCTTCCCCACGTCACCTGATTCTGACTTCTCCTCCACTAACACCTCAAATCTCGAGCCGCTTGCTTTTCGAGAATCATCGGCCTTTTTGTCTTTCCCTCCTTTCTTCCTCCACCTTGCTTGTGCACAACACGCCATACATCTAAATCATTTGGCTACTCCTCCTTCGAATGGTTATCTTCAGAGGAGTTTTCCACCTGCACCTCACCAGGTTTAACCCCTGTTTTCACATTTCCAGCCCCTGATTTACACTGTTCGACATGATGCCCATAAACACCACAGGTCGTACATAGCCAATGAAGTCCCTCATATTCCACAAAATATTCTTGCACATCCAGAGTAAACCCAACCATCAACTGCTTGCTTAAGTCAAGTAGCACACAAATCCTGGCACCTAAAGCCCAATGGTTGTTGGTAACAAATAGCTTAATTGCAAATAAGAGTCTTGTAAAGAATCAAGTGGACTAATTTTTAGTGATCCATTAACAAATTCAACCCACATGTGTTGTTGGACCAAACATGCAAAGTCCAGATCCTCTCATAATTCAACACACAACCATAGGCCCATATATTGACATAGAAATCAAGCCCATGAATCTCCACTCAACACTCCAACACCCACATATAATCCTTCATCCATCCCTCTCACATTCGTCTTCCAATGCGCACACACACAAACATCCATAATACTCCCTCCAGTCATTAATTCTTTTCAGCCCATTATGTTTCCTTTGGCCCAATAACAGAACCCAGTTCGTGCCTCCTCATTCCTCTCTTTATTTAACTTGTAAACTCCCTCCACACCAGCAAAAATCTGAAACACACACACACACACACACACTTAACACTTTCATTCATTTAGCCTAATAACCAAACCCACCCAGCCCATGATGATTTATCCAAACAACATGATTAATGTTGGTCGAATTTCCTTATGACAAGTGAACCAGTCAAACAAGTAATAAAGTGAAAGTAGAATATCGTCCCACAGAGACTGAGATACCAAGGAGTAACGCTCAATCGCTACTATAGTTGTGCAAACTGAAAGTAAAATACTTGGGTTGAGAGGATTTTGATAGTTATGCTACTAGCAAAAGTAAACATAATAACTTTAAACGTGAGAAGATATCAGTAAGAAGTTAGGCTGGACTCAGAATCACCCTTAAGTGCATCAATCCCCTAGTTGCTCTACCCAATGCTATAGCATCTATATCGCATGACTTCCGCAATTGCTACAAAGATAGCTACTAATTACAAAGCTATTTGGCTAACCTACCTCAATAGTCTACCGAAGCTTCCACATTCGATATATATAATGCTAACTATACTCCTTCCATATTCCTATGGCAATTTTCCAGATAGATCTGCTTTACGCTCAGGGTGTTATGGTTATGAGAGGTAGACCCATTCCTGAAGCCTACAATAATAGGTTAAGCCGTGCACGGGCTGCTTAGCAAACACTGTTTCTCAGAGGTCTAACCTCAACTCCTTGCCAGTAAGCCGAGGCCACAAATCTAGCCCTTAACTTCCGTTAATCGACTAGTAATTAAAGCACTGATAAGCAAACCAAATTTATTAAATTAAGAACTTGCAACTGGGTTCATTCAACAACTTAAGGACTCATCCTCGTCCAGCCATATGAAAATCAGTTCATGACTGACGAAGGACACACAAAACAGACACTAGCAAAATGACCCATGATCAAAAGATGAAAACAAAAAGGGAAAACAGAAAGCTTTGACAGAATTCCAACGGCGTGGATGCGGCCCTGTCACGTCACCACTCCACGTCTTCTTCATTCCGTCGTACTGCAGGGAAGGATGCTGGGTTGTCTTGGAAGTCTCGTGCTCTTGTGAAATCTCTCACTCTTCTCTTGAGTCTGCCAAAAGTAGAATCTCGTTTTAGGGCTCTTCGACTCCCTTAGGGTTGGCTCTGCTGTTTCCTTTTATAATCAGGTTTTTCTTGCGGCGTAAGTTACAGCAAGCTGGGCCTTTCCTAATCCGTCGGGCTCTATCGTATCTCTTGATCTGAGTAGATTGCTTCTGCTGATCCTACGGGATTATTCAAATCTTTTAGTTTCGATCCTCCGCATCTTCTATTCCGTTATGTCAGCAATCCACCTGTCGTTATCGCCCTTTTATTCCTGAAATCATCTGGGTAAAAAGGTCAGAAAACATGCCGCATAGCATTGCATCCTCTACTTTGCTATAGCCTTCATGATGCCTTGTATTGCACTTCGAGTTGCTGTCAGATTGCTATAGCATTGTATTAGCTCTGCTATACATTCTTCTTTTAAAAACCATGTAAATTGTTCCGTTCTTAGCACATGCAAATGATTTCTATTCTTCAGTCCCTATATCATGAATGTATGCCTTTTTGCTTAGATTATCTGCAGTTAAGCTTGTATTTAACATTCATTCAATCATAACGTATAGGGAAAACATGGTACGATTTGTGCTCATCAATTAACTAAACCTATGCAGAGTCTATTTATCTATGACCTATTCAACTGAAACACGATAAACAAAGACTGAGATAACATCAGACTAATGAAAACGCAGAAAAGTTAAGATTCACACAGCATTGATCACGGAATGCAGAAGCAACGCAATGCCTTTTCCATGCACCTAGAGCCCAACACCACTCTCTTTCCCATTATAACCATCAGGTTCTCCTGCAAACCAAGAAGTGAGGCGATCAGGGACCGTGGGGTTGGGTTTCTCTCATCATCTTTTTCTCATCATCCCTCATAATCTCTAAATCACATCCGTCCAATCAATACAATACTACTTTAACTTTTCTCTCACTTTCCCAATCAAGGGCCCAGATAAAACCAATGAGAAAAAAATGAGAAACAAAATAAGGAGAACATCTCCTTCCGAGAGCATGAGACGGATGAGGAAATTGGAGGAAGGAGAAGCTGAAGGAATCCATTTCCAGCAACTCATTCAGTTCTCTATTCTAATCTTTCGTCTGAAACAAAAAATGCAGAGAGGAAGAGAGATCTGAGAGAGAAGAGAGGAAGACTGAGAAATAGAAAACAGAGGCAGAGAACTGATGATCGATATCCTACATGCGTGTGTATGTGGACGTCGTCTTCCTCCACCATTGACTCCTCACCATTTATTTGGGTCAGGTTTATAATAGAGTGGGAACCTCTGTGGTAGCTGTGATTTTCTTCCTTCTTCATTGTTTCTACTAGTTGCAATGGGTGTAGTGGTGGCTTCACTTTTTCTTCCTTTGGTTCGTTTGCTGCTACTGTGTGGAGATTGTTGGGATCTTTTTTTTTTTTTTTTTTACAGTTGCATTCTTCATCTTCTTCCTCCATCCTCGCTACTATAAGACGCTTTGCATACAGGGTAATCTCAAACTCTTCACTTGCATTGCCGTCACGTTATGTAGGTGTATGTGATGAGCATAAATTGTACCATGTTTTCCCTATACTTATTGACTGAATTGAATGTTAAATACAAGCTTAACTGCAGATAATCTAAGCAAAAAGGCATATATTCATGATAGAGGGACTGAAGAGGATGAATCATTTGCATGTACTAAGAATGGAACAATTTACTTTGTTTTTAAGGGAAATCGTATAATAGGCTGATATGATGCTATAGCATTCGACAAAGAATTTTGAAGTGCAATACAAGGTATCCCGATTGCTATAGCAAAGTAGAAGACGCAATGCTATGCGGCATATTTTCTAACCGTTTTTACCCGATGATTTCAGAATAAATAAAGGGCGATATTGATGATAGGTTGCCGATACAACGGAATAGAAGATGCGAGCATCGAACTACCGCATTTGGAGAATCCCGCAGAATCAACAAAAGCAATCTACTCGGATCAAAAGATATGATAGATCCCAACAGATTAGGAAAGGCCCAGCTCACTGTAACTTACGCCGCAAGAAAAGTCTGATTGTAAAAGGAAACAGCAGTTGCCAACCCTAAGAGAGTGGAGAGCCCAGAACCAGATTCTAACTTTCTAAAGACTCAAGAGAAAGAGAGATTTCACAAGAGCATGAAACTTCCAGACAACCCAAGATCCTTCCCGCAGTAAAGAAGACGTAACGAAGGAGACGTGGAGTGGTGATTGTTGGGATTCGTACAAACGTAGCGGATTAAAAAAACTTATGAATCTCGTCCCGAGGATCACCGGGTGCGTTTAAACCTAGGCTAGTGAATCGAAATTATATTAGGAGAATTCGCGTTTGCATTGTTCTTCGTTAAACAGTGGCCGCTCCTCGATCAGCAGAAGACAACTCGTAGGATCGTCTTCCTCCACCGGTATCCACACAAACAACTCCCAACACGCTACTATAGCGTGCTAGCGCCTCTTGTGCGTCTCTCTTAATTTTCCACTCTAGGGTTTTTCTCGCGCTCTCTAAATGTGCTCGACAAAATGTCCCGTCGTTTTCTAAACCCGTTCCGCATTATATAAAATTAATCCTCATTAATTTGAAATTCAAATTTCAAATATGAATTAAAATACATTAATTACATCAATCAAATCGATGTACCGTATTTAATTCCCATTAAAGTCGATTTGAAATTCGAATTTGGAATGCGAATTAAAATAAATGTATTAATTAAATCAATCTAATAGATCTAATGAAATCCATTTATTTAATCCAAATTAAAAGCCTTCGATTTAATTTATCTCTATAAATTAAATCCGAGAAATAATATCTATCTATTCAATTTAAATTTGAGATACCATATCTCAATTGAATATTAAAAACATATACGATATCTTTATTCGAAAATTAAATGAGATACAATATCTCAATTTGTTTTAGATATTTAATTTATCAAATAAATTAAATATAAAACAAATATATTAATATTATAATCTCTATTAATAATATTAACATATATTAATTTCGAATTTAATATATATATATATATATATATCCTAGATTAAATTTAGTATTCATTAAATCTTTTAGACGTATCTAAGATTCAATGAATCTCGACACATTTGCTCGTGTTGAGTTATTCTTGTGTCCGACCCGCAGCCCATATGAGATTGGCGGTGGGCCAACACTGTGTGATCCCACAAATCGCAAGCGGCCTTAGCAAGACATTGCGACTACCCAATTCACATGGGATCGATGACACGATACAACCTATCGTACAACCATGTCACGTCCCTTTTGTCACGCGATAATTTGGTCAAGGATGAGGCATGGATAATGTCAACTTCCTTTTCTTGACCATTACTTTCGATTCTCGAGTAGTCTAATAAGTGAAATGGAAACTCCTTTCCATCACAAAGTATGGCCATACATTTCTTAGACTCACTCATCGAGGGCCCAGATATCTCTCTACAAATGTGAGAGACAAATTCCATCTTGACCATTCACATCCCTCCGCATGAAAACCAATGATCCCGATCCGGCCTTTATCATCACCCGGCCAAAGGTGACTTTTGACTAGGTCAAAGACCCGATGATTCATCATGTAGGAATCCATGATGATCTCAGTCATGGGCGTCGTGACGGTTATACATGAGATAAGCTTCTGACTAGATCCATGCAGCTTTCTCATGCCTGGCCTCCAAGACCTTGTACTCTTACAAGTACCCATGACTTTGATTCGTATCTCCATACCTCATCAAAGTGATATCGGGTCTTAACTCATCTTCGCTCCGGCGTAGATGACCGACCAGTGGACATTTAGGATAATCTATAAGATGTATCCAGGGGATGCAGTTATTAATACGAACATGCAAATGAAAATGATAACTAAAGAGAATACTTTAAATAACTTAAATATCCAAAGTACAATGAATTGCCTGTAGGGCATAATTTCCAACAGACTCCCACTTGCACTCGGTGCAATCATTAATTACTCTAATTCCCATTGCCCTAACATGACGCTACATCGTCGCTTTGCAAGCTAAGCGGCTTAGTAAGAGGATCTGCTACATTGTCTTCTCCTCGGTACTTTGCATATGCTAGTATCACCTCTCTCATTGATTTCTCCGATGAGATGAAATCGCTCGAGTATGTGCTTAGTCCTTTGATGTGACCTAGGCTCTTTGTCCGTGCAATAACGCCGTTATTGTCACTGAGAACAAGGTTATTGATCCGAGATGGTAGGAACCACCCCAAGTTCGGTGATGAACTTTCTCATCCAAACGCTTCCTTAGCCGCATCCGATGCCGCTATATACTCGCTTTCCGTTGCTGACCGAGAATCAGCTACGGTGCTCGCTTAGAGCTCTTCCGCACCACCGCACCACCATTCAACAGAATACATATCCCGATCGTGATCTTGAATCATCTTGGTCAGTTTGGAAACTCGCAAGACGTGTAACTAGTTACACAGAGCTCATCCTCCAAGCCGCCATATACTAAGAATAGGTCCTTAGTCCTTCTTAAGTACTTAAGGATATTCTTTATGCTACTCCGGTGACTCTCACCGGGATCTTGTTGATATCTGCTGGTCATACTCAAGGCAAATGGCACATCCGATCGACTACATAGCATGGCATACATGATAGATCCAATGGCGGAGGCAAATGGAATCTTACTCATGCGGTCTCTTTGATCTTTGTACTAGGACACAGATCCTTATTGAGATGGATGCCATGAGACATGTGGGTATGTTACCCCTTTTAGATTCCCCGCATACCGAACCTATGCGATCTTATCTATGTATGTGCTCCCGACTTAGGCCTATCACCTCTTGGATCTATCTCTATAAATCCCGATCCCTAGGATATAAGAGGCTTTCGCTTAAATCTTTCATTGAGAAAGACTTTCCTAACCAAGACTTGACACTCGCAAGGTAGGAATGTCATTCCCAATGAGTAGGATGTCATCAACGTAAAGCACTAGAAATACGACTGTGCTCCCACTAACCTTCTTGTAAACACAAGCTTCATCCATGTTTTGAATGAATCCAAACTCTTTGACCACTTCATCAAAATGATGATTCCAGCTCCGAGATGCTTGCTTCAATCCATAAATGGATCTTTGAAGCTTACATACTTTCCCCGAGTCCTCCTCGGACGCACAAAACCCTCGCTGTTGTGTCATGTACACATCCTCAAGCAGCTTTCCGTTAAGGAAGGCTGTTTGACGTCCATCCGCCATATCTCATAGTCATAATATGATGCAATGGCAAGAAGGATTCTGATTGATTTGGCCATTGCAACTGGGGAAAAGGTTTCATCATAGTCCATACCATAAGTTTGAGTGAATCCTTTTGAAACCAGCCGTGCCTCAAGACATTTACTTTGCCATCCATGCGGTTTTCTCTTTGAAAACCCACTTGCACCCAATGGTTTTTAAACCTTCAGTGGATCGACTAAGGTCCATACCTTATTGTCGTACATGGATTGCATTTCGACTTCATGGCATCAAGCCTTTTTCTAGTTCGGCCCCACCACGGCCTCTCGATAGTGGTTGGCTCATTCTGATTTCAATGAGCAAAACATCACGACTTCCGAATCGAAATCCATATCTCCGAGGTCAGTAGCCGTGATCTATCGGACCTTCGTGGGCCTTGTGTTACTTGGAGCAGGCTCAACAACTTCTTGTTGTGAGTCTTCTCTCGGTTTCCATATGTTGTTCTACATTGTCCCGTGACTCTCAAACTTCTTCGAGGTTCACCTTACTCCCACCGGGTTCTTTTAGAGATAAACTCCTTTTCCAAAAGATATCATTCCGAATAACAAACACTTTGCGATCGGTGGGATTGTAGACATAGTATCCTTTAGTTTCCTTAGGATACCCCACAAAAAAGGCATTTTGAGGATCTCGATGATAATTTATCGAGGCTTGTTGTTTAACATAAA